>JAWPHD010000416.1:0-476956 GCA_037043455.1 Cyrtodaria siliqua | reverse complement strand
GTTGAGAGTTTGAGAGTTTAATATACTTATTTGTATGGATTTGTTATGAAGCCATGGTTGAGAGTTTGAGAGTTTAATGTACTTATTTTGTATGGATTTGTTCTGAAGCCATGGCTGAGGATCTGAGAGTTTAATGTACTTATTTTGTATGTATTTGTTCTGAAGCCATGGTTGAGTTTGAGAGTTTAATGTACTTATTTTGTATGGATTTGTTCTGAAGCAATGGTTGAGTTTAAGGGTTTAATATTCTTATTTTGTATGTATTTGTTCTGAAGCCATGGTTGAGGGTCTGAGAGTTTGATGTACTTATTTTGTATGTATTTGTTCTGAAGCCATGGTTGAGAGTTTGAGAGTTTAATGTACTTATTTTGTATGTATTTGTTCTGAAGCCATGGTTGAGAGTTTGAGAGTTTAATGTACTTATTTTGTATGGATTTGTTCTGAAGCTATTGCTGAGGATCTGAGAGTTTAATGTACTTATTTTGTATGTATTTGTTCTGAAGCCATGGTTGAGAGTTTGAGAGTTTAATGTACTTATTTTGTATGGATTTGTTCTAAAGCCATCGTAGAGAGTTTGAGAGTTTAATGTACTTATTTTGTATGTATTTGTTCTGAAGCCATGGTTGAGAGTTTGAGAGTTTAATGTATTTATTTTGTATGTAATTGTTCTGAAGCCATGGTTGAGAGTTTGAGAGTTTAATGTACTTATTTTGTATGGACTCTTTCTGAAGTTCTGAAGTCACGGTTCAGACTGGTGACCACAGAGAGACTGGTGACCATGGAGAGACTGGTAACCATAGAGAGACTGGTGACCACATATAGACTGGTGAACATAGCGACTAGTGACAACAGAGTGGGTGGTGTCCATGGAGAGACTCAGTGGTGATCATAGAGATGGATGACCATTGAGAGACTGGTGACCATAGAGACATGGTGACCATAGAGTAGGTAGTGACCATGGAGAGACTGGTGACCATGGAGTGACTGGTAACCATAAAGATACTGGTGACCATTAAGAATCTGGTGACCATATAGTGTGTGGTAACCATTAAGCAATGGGTGACCATACAGACTGGTGACCACAGACTAGTGACCAGTGAGAGTCTGGTGACCATAGAATGAGTGGTGACCTTAGAGAAGGTGGTGACCATAAAAACCATAGAAAGTCTGGTGACTATAGCACAGGTGGTGACCGTTGAGTCTGATAACCATAGATAAACTAGTGACCATAGAGTGGATGGTGATAAGATTGATACTGTCCCCAATAGGCAAAGAGGTATGTAGCTTTGTACTTACACATTATGTTTGAAGGCTGTTGATACAAACTTGAAGTCACAGCTAACTTACTTGATTCATTTCTTCTTAATGTAAACCTGTATTGTGTTGTTATTTGGTATTGTACATGTCATGTTATGCTTGAAAAGCGTGGGGTATGTAACTGCACACTTTGAGAGGCGATTACATACGAGTGTGAGTAAAGCATGGTTTGCATGTGGCATGGAATAAGTGGTGTATTAACATCCAGGGCGGGTAACATTGGCATTTAAATAGGTATTCCCTCATTCATATTGCATTATGCCCAAGATCCTTCATAGGAATGGACGGGAGTTAGGCGCGAGCCATAACCAGGAGTTGCCGGTATGTTTATTTAGATTATGTTTCTCTCCTGTCTAATGCTCCATTGTGCTATTATTCCATTTCCGTGTTCATAAATGCTTTCGTCCTGTCCTGTATTTATGTAGTTTTGTGTATGTACTTTCAGGCTCTATGCCGTCCAAAACCACCACAATATATTGCTAAAATATACCCATCGTGTTGTTGAACATTTATACAACCTACGATTACATTAATTTTAAATATTAAGAACATTAACAAATGTACACTTTTGTAGCAAAGTATATAACAGTTTATAACAAACAAAATGTCAATAAACTTCAAACACATTAAATAAAAATCTAACTTCTACCTTAACAAGAAGCTCTATCTGCTGGAAATATAATCACAATAACAATCTAGGATTGTCACCATGTTATTTATAATCACAATAACGATCTAGGATTGTCACCAAAGTTATCTATAATCACAATAACAATCTAGGATTGTCACCATGTTATTTATAATCACAATAACGATCTAGGATTGTCACCAAAGTTATCTATAATCACAATAACAATCTAGGATTGTCACCATGTTATTTATAATCACAATAACGATCTAGACCCCAATGATCCCAAATGCAATCCCAAGCTTCCTTACCATATAAGCTACATAGCAAGTTTCATGCCAATATATTCCTACTAAAGTTATTGAGTGGAAACTGATTTTCTATTTTTAGTAATGGTGACCTTGACCCCAGTGACCGAAAATGCAATCACAAGCTTCCTTTTCATATAAGCTACCTACACAAACGAATTCGGGTAAATTTCTTTTTCCTAACTAAATATATTCAGCGGAAATTGTTTTTCTTTTTTTAGTAATGGTGACTTTGACCTTGACGCCAAATGCAGTCCCAAGCTTCCCTTTCATATAACCTACCTACCTACGCAGAAAGTTTATTCCAATATCTCATCCCTAACTAAAGTTACTAAGTGGAAACAATGCCTGGCAAACTGACAGAGTGCAATCCTATAGTCCCCTTTTTAGCACATTTATATTAGTGTCTGCTGAGCCCACCAGCTGTAGTCAAAGTTGTCGTTAATCCAACTGATATTATTCACACACGCTGACAAAGCGACGATCCTTTAATGTTCCAATTACCAATATAATTGACTCATTTTCTAACACTTATCCCTATTATCTGCCATTATCAAACATTCAATACATGGCAGACAAATAATAAAACACATTGTTAATCGATACTTTCAATTTCCAATCATTACTGAACAATCAACTACCAAAATAAATGCCAAAACTTGTCAAATCATATGCTAACACACTCCATGTATTTCATTGACAAAGTCCAGTTAGCAGTGGATATTAACTCAGGTGCAGTAAAATGCCCACTCGGCTCCATAAACACAATGGGATGTCAACACATACGGGGAAAATCTTTCAAATTTAATATGTCGCACTTTTGAGTTTATCAATCTCGGCATCAAAAACAATAGCGAAATGCCTGTTTTAGAAGTTAAGGCATCGCAGAGCCATTACGCCAAAAATGGTCTGGGAGGACCCCTGATAGACATACTGTCACAACTGTGAGTCTCAAAATGGCTGTTTGGTTATAATGGTCAGACAAATTGTTGATTTACTTTGAAAAATCATAATGTTCCTTATCTCCACATTCACCATCATTCTTATGTATTTGAATGAGCACAGGCATTGTTCAATAGGTACAAGACATTTTATACAAGATCCATTATTCAGTGGCATAGGTTAAAATAAGAAACTTTATCCTAGCTCCTGCTTGTAAACTCCCGTTTAGTTTGTATACATACCTGATGCCTTTATCATGGTTAACTTTGACAACTACTTACAGTAGAACAAATCACCAGTAATCACAACTCAGAGATATTAGTTTGAAATAAAGTGGTTTCATGATGGTCATTATCTGCATATCGTGATGAGACAATAGCTATATTATCAAGTAGTCATGGAGACAGTTTGCCAGGGAGGACCAGCACTGACAATCAAGGTTTGGAATATTTATGAGAGCTATTTATGATACACCATCAGAAGAAAATAACAACAATTCTAAATAAACCTACCTCTGAGTTGAGAACATCCTGTTCACTCTGTGCGTTGATGGCGAATGCCTGAATACGGGCCTCAAGGCGGCCATTCTCTTCCACGGACTCGCGGGTACTGGGCTTTCACTTGAGCAAGCTCGTGTTCTAACTGCTGTATGGTGATTTCTCGTCGTGACAACTGTAAACAGTAAAATATTTAACACATTTTAAGATCTTCAACAAAAAAAATGTGTTTCCTTTTCTGATCACTCTGGATTTTATTTACATTCTCTTTATATAGTTGTTACCATTGTTTTTCCAGGTCATTCTCCTATTCAGTCGGAAACAACAACTTTTATTTATTTTTTATTTATTACTACAGTCCTTCCTCAACTCAGTAATGTAAAAAAGAGTACCTTAATGAAAGAAGAAGTTGAAAACTACCACCATATACAAAATACAAATGCAACAATAAGCTGGGTTTCATATGTTTACAATACATTCTTTAGTATGCCTTGAGTACACATACACTATGAATACACATACACTATCATGCTTTATGTCTGTGAGTATACATACACTATCATGCTTTATGTATGTGAGCATACATACACTATCATGCTTTATGTCTGTGAGTATACATACACTATCATGCTTTATGTCTGTGAGTTTACATACACTATCATGCTTTATGTCTGTGAGTATACATACACTATCATGCTTATGTCTGTGAGTATACATACACTATCATGATTTATGTCTGTGAGTATACATACACTATCATGCTTTATGTCTGTGAGTATACATACACATACACTATCATGCTTTATGTCTGTGAGTATACATACACTATCATGCTTTATGTCTGTGAGTATACATACACTATCATGCTTGATGTCTGTGAGTATACATACACTATCATGCTTTATGTATGTGAGTATACATACACTATCATGTTTCATGTCTGTGAGTATACATACACTAGCATGCTTTTTATCTGTGAGTATACATACACTATCATGCTTTATGTGAGTATACATACACTATCATGCTTTATGTATGTGAGTATACGTACACTATCATGCTTTATGTCTGTGAGTATACATATACTATCATGCTTTATGTATGTGAGTATACATACACTATCATGCTTTATGTATGTGAGTATACATACACTATCATGCTTTATGTCTGTGAGTATACATACACTATCATGCTTTATGTCTGTGAGTATACATACACTATCATGCATTATGTCTGTGAGTATACATACACTATCATGCTTTATGTATGTGAGTATACATACACTATCATGCTTTATGTCTGTGAGTATACATACACTATCATGCTTTATGTATGTGAGTATACATACACTATCATGCTTTATGTCTGTGAGTATACATACACTATCATGCTTTATGTATGTGAGTATACATACACTATCATGTTTTATGTCTGTGAGTATACATACACTATCATGCTTTATGTATGTGAGTATACATACACTATCATGCTTTATGTATGTGAGTATACATACACTATCATGCTTTATGTCTGTGAGTATACATACACTATCATGCTTTATGTCTGTGAGTATACATACACTATCATGCGTTATGTCTGTGAGTATACATACACTATCATGCTTTATGTATGTGAGTATACATACATTATCATGCTTTATGTCTGTGAGTATACATACACTATCATGTTTTATGTCTGTGAGTATACATACACTATCATGCTTTATGTCTGTGAGTATACATACACTATCATGCTTTATGTCTGTGAGTATACATACACAATCATGCTTTATGTATGTGAGTATACATACACTATCATGCTTTATGTCTGTGAGTATACATACACTATCATGCTTTAGGTGTGTGAGTATACATACACTATCATCTGTTTTATGTCTAAGACCCTCCACGGTCATGAGGTCCATCTCCATCTTCTGTAGGACAGACTCCTTCTTGGTCCCTTCATCCTGCAGCTCATGAATGTTGGCCTGCAGACGACTAATCTGCTCCTCACGGGACTGTAACTGCAAATGAGTGACACATGCATGTAAGAATCACGGTTTGGCATACTTTAACTTACATGTTTTCACTGTCAAAATGTAAGCATGCATCTGTGTCATGTTTGCCAAGGGAGGTAAGTGTTCATGCTGTAAACATACTGTAGTTTGCACAAGTCGACAACAAGAAATTTTATAGATTAAAATATTCAATAATTTACCATAAAAACATAAACTTAAATAAGACTTAAGTATTCCCAATTTTCGTTGATATTTACATCCAAAGTTGGATAATATGTTTTGGGAAAATAAAAAAATAATTCTTTACTAAATAATTAAGTAATTTTCTTAATTATTTTATTCCATTCCAAAAACATACTGTGAATACAGTAGGTTTTACCAGAATGGCTCACCTGTGAGGACGACTGTGTTAGTTTTTCGTGCAGTATGTTGATCTCCGCCTTGCATCGTGCAATCTCCTCCTCTTTATCAGAGAGTTTAGACTTGTACATGGTCTCCGTCTGGCCAGTCATTAAGTCACGGTCCTGCAGGTTCACTGTCAGTCTATCAATCTAACAACACAAATAACAAATAAAAACATTTACATGGTCATCCAGTCAGGCTTCTGCAAATTCACTTGTCGTCTGTTAATCTGAACACAAAAGTATCATATGAGTCCTATATGATTCTCATATGATACCTATTTATATGATACCTATATAAAAGGAGCAGTGAATGATTCTTATATAAAATAAGTATATGAGAATCGTATAAAATATCTTGTTACAGTATATTTTAATCAACTTAAATTATTTAATGCATTGTCCTCATGCCTACTGTGTAATATTATTAATGTATACATACCTCACTGGTGATGGAGGCATGCCTATTGTGCGTATTATTATTAATGTATACATTCCTCACTGGTGGTGGAGGCATGCCTATTGTGCGTATTATTATTAATGTATACATTCCTCACTGGTGGTGGAGGCATGCCTATTGTGCGTATTATTATTAATGTATACATTCCTCACTGGTGATGGAGGCATACCTATTGTGTGTATTATTATTAATGTATACATTCCTCACTGGTGGTGGAGGCATGCCTACTGTGTATTATTATTAATGTATACATTCCTCACTGGTGGTGGAGGCATGCCTATTGTGCGTATTATTATTAATGTATACATTCCTCACTGATGGTGGAGGCATGCCTACTGTGTATTATTATTAATGTATACATTCCTCACTGGTGGTGGAGGCATGCCTATTGTGCGTATTATTATTAATGTATACATTCCTCACTGGTGGTGGAGGCATGCCTACTGTGTATTATTATTAATGTATACATTCCTCACTGGTGGTGGAGGCATGCCTACTGTGTATTATTATTAATGTATACATTCCTCACTGGTGGTGGAGGCATGCCTATTGTGTGTATTATTATTAATGTATACATTCCTCACTGGTGGTGGAGGCATGCCTACTGTGTATTATTATTAATGTATACATTCCTCACTGGTGATGGAGGCATGCCTATTGTGCGTATTATTATTAATGTATACATTCCTCACTGGTGGTGGAGGCATGCATACTGTGTATTATTATTAATGTATACATTCCTCACTGGTGATGGAGGCATGCCTATTGTGTATTATTATTAATGTATACATTCCTCACTGGTGGTGGAGGCATGCCTACTGTGTATTATTAGTATTAATGTATACATACCTCACTGGTGGTGGAGGCATGCCTACTGTGTATTATTAGTATTAATGTATACATTCCTCACTGGTGGTGGAGGCATGCCTACTGTGTAATATTAGTATTAATGTATACAGACCTCCCTGGTGATGGAGGCATGCCTATTGTGTATTATTAGTATTAATGTATACATTCCTCACTGGTGGTGGAGGCATGTCTATTGTGTATTATTATTATTAATGTATACATTCCTCACTGGTGGTGGAGGCATGCCTATTCTGTTTTATTAGTATTAATGTATACAGACCTCACTGGTGGTGGAGGCATGCCTATTGTGTGTTATTAGTATTAATGTATACTGACCTCCCTGGTGGTGGAGGCATGCCTATTGTGTATCTGGTGAAGCTCCTTCTCCAGGTGTTCCGCACGGTGCTCAGCGTCACTTGTCTGCAAGCAGTCGTAATTATTGTTATCAACTATCCTTAAGGTTTGCTCACCAAATTCCCATAGTTTATGTAAAACTTCTGACTGGGAGTTATTCCCCTAGGTGGGAGTTATTCCCCTGGGTGGGAGTTATTTTACAAGAAAACCTATTTGTCCTGGTAAGTGTCCCCAAGCACTGTATCAGTATCAATAATTGCCTAAAATCTAACAACAAAGTCATCAGTCTAATTAAAATTTATAAATCCTTGTTTTAATTGTTGTATATTATTAAATTATGCTTCTATTGCCAGGGTCCCCCATCAACTCTTCAGAGCTGATGAAAATGAGACCATGATTTAAATAAATAATAAAATCCACTTTTCCACCTTGAATCTGGTCTGAAATACTTTTCCCCCATTAGTAAAATAATTTGATGTAATAATACTAAAGCAAAGAAAAAAATCATTTGTCAAAATAATTAATAAATATATATTGCAGGATATATAACTGTATAACCCACAAACCTTGTTGGCAGTGGCTTTGATTTCATCTCTCAGCTGTTTGATCACCTCACCCCTGTGTTGGGCCGTCCCCAAGGCTTCTCGTAATTTCTCTTCAACTTCGCGACTTTCATTGCGCAGTTTCACAATTGCATCATGTCGCTCAGCAACCTAGTAATTAAGGTCAGGTAAATAGTCATCAACGTTTTTAACATTGAGTATTCCACGTAATAAAGGTAGTAGTTACCTGATCATTCTCAACTTCTTTACTACTATTTCTATTGTTCGGATTGCCTGTTTCAGCATTAACATGAGCAATTTTAATAATAAGTACATAAATTATATACCATTAAAACAAACATTTTTCACATTTTTCATGCAGCAGAATTCTGCACTGAAAATGCCCTATCAAAAACAATTTTCACACGCGAAACGAGAATTTAGGTAAATTTTGCCTTAAAATAAAAAAACTTTGGCTGAAACAAGCACCCCAAACAATACGGTCATAACACCTAGTGTAGGCTTTTATTAAAAAACAAGAAATCCGCGGATTCACATATCTCGTCTAACGGTGGCGGGACTTAAAAATAAAAGATAAATGATACTTAAATGAAAGTTTGTGAACACTTTAATAAATAAAAACAATGGAGTTTACAGTTTGCTGAGATGACATTTAAGTGCAGCAGCATTTTTTAAAAACAAAATGCCATTATCCCTACAAAAAAAACCTTATGAGCTTCAAAAAGTAGGTCAAGGTCATAGATGAAATCCATGCGTCCAAAAAGATGCACTACCCAAGACACAACTATGTCAAAAAAGAATGTTTTGTCGTCAAAAGACTAAGCAATAAACTAGGTTTAAAGCATCTAGTGCATAATTATAGTTCATGAGAAAATGAATGTAAACGTAACAATTAAAATTATCTGTCCTTTGCTTGGATGATGAAGGTCACATTCACATTTTCTTTTCGACACGTTGTGATGTATTACCCAAGAAACAACTATAAGCGAAGTTTGAAAGGTCTAATGCATAAAGTTTGTGAGGAAGTGACCTAAACGCAAATGTTGAAGGTAATTATTAAGTTATCTGCCCCTTGCTTGGAGGGTCAAGGTCACATCCACATTTGCTTTGTCGCGTTGTAATGTACCACTCAAGATACAACTATAAGCAAAGTTTGGAAGGCCTTAGTGCATACAGTTTGTAGAAAAGTGACCTAAACGCAAAAGTTGAAGGTAAAACTTAAAAGGTTATCTGCCCTTTGCTTGGAGGGTCAAGGTCACTTCCACATTTGCTTTGTCATGTTGCGATGTATCACCCAAGATACAACTATATGCAAAGTTTGAAATGTCTAGGACATACAGTTTGTGAGAAAATGACCTATACGCAAAACTTGAATGTTGACGGCTTCGCCGCCGCCGGAAAAGCAACACCTGTGTCCCTTTTTTTCTTCGAAAAAGCGAGACAATAAACAAACTAAATATTTCTTAAATGGAAAACTAAATGATTCATAAATATTGCAGAGAGGATAAAGTTTGAACGATAACACCTAGAAATTGAATTCAAACTAATACTAGCAGAAGCAAAGCAAAAAAATAATAATTACTATTTTCTTGTTGATCATTGTTGTTGACAAAGGCGTGGCATACTGCCACAACACAAAAACAGATGAGACGGTGCTTATAAGCGGCATTTTTATATCCTATTGCCAAACATAATATTATTTTTATTATTATTTAAACTGACTTCAGTGCCTGTTAAGAAAATGTCAATAAAATATTATTCAAGCAAATCACAAAGTTATAGGGCTAAACTGAATTTTGATCATGGGAAGCAATCATGATACACCACATTGGAAATAAATACTGTGACTTCCCCTTTACCTGCATGCGGAGGTCTTTCATTTACAAGGCTATAGATATCAATGGATGTGTGTATCGTATTTGTTTTGTACTATACAGTGATGTTTTTCCTAGTGCTCTTTAACTTATGCAACACACATGCTGCACATGAATGTGCAATATGGACAGTGCAGTACAACCTTACACAGAGTAAGTATATGAGCCGCAACACACGAAAACGTCCCTTCGGACGTTTAGACGACGTCATAAAATAACAATTTATGACGTCGGCCGGTAATCAATTAATTACTAATCAAATTTCTCGTCACTTCTGTGTTTTACCTAATTATTATATCATAGGGAATATGTTTTCTTATAAAAATAGTTGATGCTATAGACAATGGTAATTGTTTATGTTTTTTGATGTTATTTAATCAACGACGTCGTCCAAGACGCAGACGTCGACGTCAAAATTAAAGGCAATTATAATCTTTAATTTTCAAATTGAGATAAAATCATTTTTAATCAAGATATCAACATAAAATAAACAGATTTTTAAAGAGAAAATCACCGTGTTTCATAAACATTAAAAACATAAAATGTGAAAAATTTGTCTGAAGGGTCGTTTTCGTGTGTTTCGGCTCATATCTGTGTCAACTCTCCTAAACTCTCCTAAATTAAAAATCACACTATTACATTTTCCCCTTGAAAATTGCTGTTCTTTTTCATCCATAGTAAAATTTTGTCTCATGGTTATCTAAATGCTTTTCTAATTAGCCAGATTGCATAGGAAATCCAGGCTTACTGTCTGTCTGTCTGTCTGTCTGTCTGTCTGCCCATCCATCCATTGATTGTATGTTAACTTTACTCAGGTGATTTATAGGTCCTTTGGGCTGGGTGTATTATATGTGTTTCATATTTCAGCTTTGATGTATATGTTACACATGTCACTTTAATAAATAATTTATTTACTTACATATTCCACTTTAATGTACTCTTTTATATAAAAATGTGTTGACAGTTATAAAATGAACTTACACTGTCATACCCTAAATGCACAGATCTATTTCAAACATGTCTTGTATTAAACAGTTAATTCCATATACTATCTGTAACACATTTAGTTCAAAGGCAAATAAAGGTAAGTTATAAGAAGGGTGTTAGGTAAGTCATTCATACACCAAAATGTCAAAGCAAGCCACATAGAATAATGCCTGGAAGTTTACAAACATATGAATGTAGAAACACGTGCTGATATGAAGTAACAATACTTGTTTGTTTTATTATTTTTTCTTCAAATTATTCTTTTTATTGTTTGATATGCTCAAAACCCATTTACCAGCAGGACATTTATATGAAAGTTTTATTCACAATTTTTTATTTGAGACTTTAATTATTTAATTGTTTGAGACAATAAAGCCAGAAATGCCGCAATTGATAGTTGTTATTGTTACTCCTCACACACCAACTGCTTGTACCAAGGTAAGTGTCAAATCTGGCTTCACTTTCTCAAGTAAAACAACTGAGATTTCAGGCAGGTAAATCAGTTAAAAAGTTGGGATGGACTGAGATGTTAATTTTAAAAAAGGCACCAGTTTGTAAACTTCCTTTCTGCACAAAGAAAAAGACTTGAAACAAAAGAAATCAATCTATGACTACATGGGAACCTACTTCAGACTTGTCACGTTTCAGTTTGTCCACCTGTATTTAAAAATTGTGAATTTGTTTGTAAAAAAACCCCTAAAAATCTTCCTCCCCTCCCAATACAAAAGAGCCCAATGGAAATGCTCTACTGCAAGAACAACAGTATTTCATCACCTCATGAGTTACTTATTCATTTGATTCAGACTGGCATTCATTGTTTAAGAACAACTAAATGACATGTTGTCACCAGTCTCAATACCTATATTATTTAAGAGGAGCAAGGTTTGTAAATGTTCTAGTTGTTGTATATTTTAACTATGCCTACCATACCTAGATTTCCTATCAAGTTAAATTTCACTTGCAAAGTTCATGTCCATGTTAACAAAGATGGCACTGGTAGCCATTTTGGAAGTCAGTTCAATCAGAATTTCATTTATGACAAGACATCATGCTCAGCATTTTAATAAAGGCCTCATATCTTAAGAGTTCTACAGGAGCAGTGAAAACAATTTTTTTTCTATTTCTAGTAAATTGTTAACCACGGCAGCCATCTTAAATTCCATTGCATGTTGAAATGCATTTGAAAGAAGGTAACATCTATACAGTTTATACAAATTATACCGTACAAGAAAAAAAAAGAAATTAAACATAATAATTCTTCAATACAGGGGAATAATCATGATCATGCAAATCAAAAAAAGGTAAACATGGGTACAACAAGTGGGGAAATTATCGTCCATATTTCACATTATGAAGATGAGCAAGCTTCCTTTTATGCATACATATATATCCTTTACGATTTACATACATTCCAATACAATTAGAAGAAGCATTCTAACCCACTTTGGGAATTTCCTGTGGTTCGATCGAACAGCCATAACATTTGCGAAATATAAATATTTTATATATACCAGCGCAACTTTAACAAGGTTCCAATAAAACACTGAATCCGACTGGATGACAGATATAATGTTAGATTTCATTGTGCAAGAATTTTTCTACCAAATCAAGCCATACTTAAACTTTCGTATTTTGCTTAAATCCGTCAGCAATTGACTTCATTCAAACCAGTCAACCATGTAATTGAAATGATTCAAACCAGTCAACCATGTAATTGACTTCATTCAAAAAAGTCAACCATGTAATTGAATTTATTCAAACCAGTCAACCATGCAATTGAATTGATTCAAACCAGTCAACCATGCAATTGAATTGATTCAAACCAGTCAACCATGCAATTGGATCGATTCAAACCAGTCAATGATGCAAATGATTTGATTCAAACCAGTCAACCATGCAATTGGATTGATTCAAACCAGTCAATGATGCAACTGAATTGATTCAAACCAGGCAACCATGTAATTAGCTTGATTTATACCAGTCAGCGAAGCAACTGGCCTGATTCAAACCTTAACTGGTCAGGAACTGACTGTATGTTCAACATTTTGAAATTGAGCGCCTAATAATATTTTACAAAGAGCAGCATGATGCATCTGCAAAAGCAGAAAGTAACATGGCAGAATATTTAGATTTGCAGAATTGAGATGAAGGGATGTTACCCTGCTGGGATAATATTTAAAGGGAGATGATTACAACATACCTCAGATGTGAGAGCATCTCTGGTGTCTTTGGATGATGTCTGAAGCTTCTGTAGGCTGTTGGTGAGCATGGAGATCTGCAATGGTCAAACAGATGCTTCATGAAAGGTGGACAAGAAGCAGAAGGCTTCATCAGGTATCAAATGATACTGGTAGCAGACACAAACAGCAAAATAAAAACAAAGTATAAAACCTTTAGCAAATACTGATACATAGTATTAAGTCAGTTCAAACTAAGTCCAGTATAACACTGTAGACTAATATAACAACTTTTAACATGCTTTCTATGCTTTTAATAAATATTATGAATAAAACAGAATAAATCAAACAAAATTAAAGAAAAAACTGAAAGATAAATAAAAGTGACATTACTGGCAAAGAAGCAATAGTCATCGAGAAGCAATAGCCGTCATTCTATAACTTTTAAGTTTGATGGGATTTTTTCAGTATGTGTTATCTGAAATGCATAAGCGCTTAATCTATATCTTAATACAAAAACTAGAAAAACTATGCCAAAAAGTAAATATTGATCGTAAAAATGACTGCAGACTCAAATGTGCACTTAATTTGTAAACATCGTCACGTGGGGATGCGCGTGCATATATACAAGATGGCTCGATTATAAAAATAAGGGATATTTTAGACTTCGACACACAAAATAACTTAGTATCGAAGGTAGACAACACGTTCATTAAATTACATACTAAGTGTAACATTGTTACTTCCCTTTGAAGAAATCTGCACGGTATGCAGGCCTCCCAAATCCGGAATTTCAGGATGTTTAAATTAGTTCTCCGGACACAAAATTATACAAATATGTATGTTAGTCATTAATTTATTATTGACTACTATTGTACAACACATCATCGTAGAAGGGTTTTTTATGACGCCGTATTGTATTGAGATATCTAAGAAAAAGGTTATTTTTCATGACAACTATTGCTTCTTTGCCAGTAGTGTGCCCACATGCCATTCACCACTAAATGATGTGGATCTACTGCCCACATGCCATTCACCACTAAATGATGTGGATCTACTGCCCACACGCCATTCACCACTAAATGATGTGGATCTACTGCCCACACGCCATTTACCACTAAATGATGTGGATCTACTGCCCACACGTCATTCACCACTAAATGATGTGGATCTACTGCCCACATGCCATTCACCACTACACATGCCATTCACCACTAAATGATGTGGATCTACTGCCCATACGCCATTCACCACTAAATGATGTGGATCTACTGCCCACATGCCATTCACCAATAAATGATGTGGATCTACTGCCAACATGCCATTCACCACTAAATGATGTGGATCTACTGCCCACATGCCATTCACCACTAAATGATGTGGATCTACTGCTCACATGCAATTCACCACTAAATGAGGTGGATCTACTGACCTTTTAACAAAAAATAAAAATAAAACATTTTTTTATCTTCTTTCTTTTCACGTTTCACGGGAAATATTTCAATAAGTCGTATTTATAAACATAAGATTTTTGAAAATCCATGAGAAAGACGATAAGCAGAATCAAACATATCAGGTCATAATAGTCGCAACTCTAAAAATTCTCTATTGTCAATAAGCATGCGTAAATGTTGTCTATTTTGATAGCAAATGTTTATAACAAGACTGACTTTGTAAGTGCTGAAATGTGTTTCATTATAAGAAGACAAAACAAGTATAACATGCATAGTGTAGAACGACACGGACAATATAATATAATACTGTATCACCATCATGCTGATTTCTTTACACACACATCAAAAGCCATGCACATGTTCTGTATATACATATGTTTTGAAACTTCTGTTAATCCAAAGCTCTCCACAGCAAAAGCCATGCATTTTTTGCTGTAAATATTTTGAAACATTTTTTCTGTTTTCTTTTCAAATCAAATTATTCTGAAAATTGTCTAATTACTATTTTGTTTCTTTCCATTTTTTACCTTCAGAAAATAAACAAGCTGCAAAATCACGCAAAATGCATCACATTATCTCGTGCCAACATTTGTGCCTGAAGTGTTTCTAATCCTATTACACTATACATATTAGGTTAGTTTATTTCTATCTATGTATTAGAAATTAGCGCAAAGAAAAAAAACCACATGAAAATCATTCCACAATAAAAGTGTTTGTTTTTTTAAATATTGTTACCCTGATAGTTACCAGATTATTTTTATTTTCCGACACCAACAAACATGATTTTAACATGTTACAGTCATCAGTCAGCGTAATTATTACAACAGTAAGCTATTGATTAGCTCTCAAAACACGTGTCGTGGCCTTCATTGGGTTACACCATTATCAGCATGTGTCATGGTCCTCACTGGGTTACACCATTATGAGCATGGGTTGTTGTGTCTGTGATTGCTTTACACCATGATGTGCATGTGTCATGACCCTGATAGATTTACACCATTAACAGCATGTGTCATGACTCTTATTGCTTCACACCATTATCAGTATGTGTTATGGCCCTTTTTGTTTTAAACCATTATGAGCTTGTGTCTTGCCTGTGATTGCTTTACGCGATTATGAGCATGTGTCATGGCCCTTTTACTTTACTCCACTATGAGCATGTATGCATGTATCATGGCCCTTTTGCTTTACTCTTTTATGAGCATGTGTGGTGTCTGTCATTGCTTTACTCCACTATGAGCATGTGTCGTGTCTGTCATTGCTTTACTCTATGAGCATGTGTCATGTCTGTCATTGCTTTACTCCACCATGAGCATGTATGCACGTATCATGGCCCTTTTGCTTTACTCTATTATGAGCATGTGTCATGTCTGTCATTGCTTTACTCCACTATGAGCATGTGTGGTGTCTGTCATTGCTTACTCCACTATGAGCATTTGTCGTGCCTGTCATTGCTTTACTCCACTATGAGCATGTGTCATGGCCCTTTTGCTTTACTCTTTTATGAGCATGTGTCGTGTCTGTCATTGCTTTACTCCACTATGAGCATGTGTCTGTGTCTGTCATTGCTTTACTCCACTATGAGCATGTGTTGTGTCTGTCATTGCTTTACTCCACTATGAGCATTTGTCGTGCCTGTCATTGCTTTACTCCACTATGAGCATGTGTCATGGCCCTTTTGCTTTACTCTATTATGAGCATGTGTCGTGTCTGTCATTGCTTTACTCCACTATGAGAATGTATCATGGCCCTTTTGCTTTACTCTATTATGAGCAAGTGTCGTGTCTTTCATTGCTTTACTAGGGGGCTGGCGTGGCGCAGTCGGTAGCGCGGCGGATTTGTAACCGGAGGCCCCGGGTTCAATCCTCCGTGGTGCCACTGAGTTCCGTCGGTGTGTTCTTGGGCAAGACACTATGAGCATGTGTCGTGTCTGTCATTGCTTTACTCCACTATGAGCATGTGTCGTGTCTTTCATTGCTTTACTCCACTATGAGCATGTGTCATGTCTGTCATTGCTTTACTCCACTATGAGCATGTGTCATGGCCCTTTTGCTTTACTCCACTATGAGCATGTGTCATGTCTGTCATTGCTTTACTCCACTATGAGCATGTGTCGTGTCTTTCATTGCTTTACTCCACTATTAGCATATGTCATGTCTGTCATTGCTTTACTCCACTATGAGCATGTGTCGTGTCTTTCATTGCTTTACTCCACTATGCGCATGTGTCGTGTCTGTCATTGCTTTACTCTATTATGAGCATGTGTCGTGTCTTTCATTGCTTTACTCCACTATGAGAATGTATCATGGCCCTTTTGCTTTACTCTTTTATGAGCATGTGTCATGTCTGTCATTGCTTTACTCCACTATGAGCATGTGTTGTGTCTGTCATTGCTTTACTCCACTATGAGCATGTGTCGTGTCTTTCATTGCTTTACTCCACTATGAGCATGTGTCTTGGCCCTTTTGCTTTACTCCACTATGAGCATGTGTTGTGTCTGTCATTGCTTTACTCCATCATGAGCATGTGTCGTGTCTGTCATTGCTTTACTCTATTATGAGCATGTGTCGTGTCTGTCATTGCTTTACTCCATTATGAGCATGTGTCGTGTCTGTCATTGCTTCACTCCATTATAAGCATGTGTCGTGTCTGTCATTGCTTTACTCCACTATGAGCATGTGTCGTGTCTGTCATTGCTTTACTCCATTAAGAGTGTGTATTGTGCATTGCTATGCTTAAATATGGATTTATTTCTTGTCCATCATTTTTTTACTTGTAGTTGGACATGTTACTGGTCAGTCATTGCTTTACTTGAATATATAGAAGCAACATTGTAAAGTGTGAAGAAAGACAACCAACAGAGAGATCCCTGTGTGTCAGCTCTGCTAGGCAGGCGACATATGAAACAGACATGTGAAATATAACATGAATAATATCCCTATGCCTGAAAATATAAATAAGAAAAGCTCTTTATGTTCTTCATACCATGCAAATAATATATATATATATATATTCACACCAACATGCTAGCAAACCAGTGTACGATATACCTGCGTGCACGCCTCCGAGTGCTGTGCACGGAGTGACTGAATCTCTCCTTCATTCCGTGCCAACTGTGTTACATGCTTATTGGCCTGATATTAAATATGGCAATAGTTAATAGTAAATTAATTATTGATTAATAATCAATGGCTGATTGCTAGTTAGGCAAAAAGCAAAACTAAATTAATCAAAGGCAATCAAATGACATAATCAATCAACAAAATAAATAGGATGCATTTTGTTTTTATAAACACTGCAAAGAAATGAACATTACATGAGTTTAAAATCAAATTAAATATGAATCAGAAATAGGGTAAAACTACATATGACAAGGTTTCCTAATATGGAGGTATGTTAGGTGTAAAATCGTCAGTAATTTGTTATCTATGTTCATTATCTGTAATCAGATATGTAAGTGCTTGTAATAATAATGAAGAGGGAAGAGTTATAGGTCCATCAGTACTGGAACAGCGGAAGATACCAACAGGGTACACCTTCAGTTATTATGCTGGGGTGTATTACACACATCGCAGGGAGATGACCAGTGTGTCCCTTCAGTACTGGAACATACAAACATGAAGGGAGATAAGACCAGGGTGTCCTTCAGTATTGGAACAGACAACATTGCAGGAGATAAGACCAGGGTGCCCTTCAGTATTGGAACAGACAACATTGCAGGAGATAAGACCAGGGTGCCCCCTTCAGTATTGGAACAGACAACATTGCAGGGAGATGAGACCTGGGTGCCCCCTTCAATATTGGAACAGACAACATTGCAGGAGATAAGACTTGGGTGCCCTTCAGTATTGGAACAGACAACACTGCAGGAGATAAGACCAGTGTGCCCCTTCAGTACTGGAACATACAACCATGCAGGGAGATAAGACCAGGATGTCCTTCAGTATTGGAACAGACAACATTGCAGGAGATAAGACCAGTGTACCCCTTCAGTACTGGAACAGACAACCTTGCAGGAGATAAGACCAGGGTGCCCTTCAGTATTGGAACAGACAACATTGCAGGAGATAAGACCAGTGTGTCCCTTCAGTACTGGAACATACAAACATGAAGGGAGATAAGACCAGGGTGTCCTTCAGTATTGGAACAGTCAACATTGCAGGGAGATAAGACCTGGGTGCCCTTCAGTATTGGAACAGACAACATTGCAGGGAGATAAGACCTGGGTGCCCTTCAGTATTGGAATAGACAACATTGCAGGAGATAAGACTTGGGTGCCCTTCAGTATTGGAACAGACAACACTGCAGGAGATAAGACCAGTGTGCCCCTTCAGTACTGGAACATACAACCATGCAGGGAGATAAGACCAGGATGTCCTTCAGTATTGGAACAGACAACATTGCAGGAGATAAGACCAGTGTACCCCTTCAGTACTGGAACAGACAACCTTGCAGGAGATAAGACCAGGGTGCCCTTCAGTATTGGAACAGACAACATTGCAGGAGATAAGACCAGTGTGTCCCTTCAGTACTGGAACATACAAACATGAAGGGAGATAAGACCAGGGTGTCCTTCAGTATTGGAACAGTCAACATTGCAGGGAGATAAGACCTGGGTGCCCTTCAGTATTGGAACAGACAACATTGCAGGGAGATAAGACCTGGGTGCCCTTCAGTATTGGAATAGACAAAAGTGCAGGAGATAAGACTTGGGTGCCCTACAGTATTGGAATAGACAACATTACAGGGATATAAGGCCTGGGTGCCCTTCAGTATTGGAATAGACAAACGTGCAGGAGATAAGACATGGGTGCCATTCAGTACTGGGACATACAACCATGCAGGGAGATAAGTCCAGGGTGCCCTTCAGTACTGGGACATACAACCATGCAGGGAGATAAGTCCAGGGTGCCCTTCAGTACTGGGACATACAATCATGCAGGGAGATAAGTCCAGGGTGCCATTCAGTACTGGGACATACAATCATGCAGGGAGATAAGACCAGGGTGCCATTCAGTACTGGGACATACAATCATGCAGGGAGATAAGACCAGGGTGCCATTCAGTACTGGGACATACAATCATGCAGGGAGATAAGACCAGGGTGTCCTTCAGTACTGGGACATACAACCATGCAGGGAGATAAGACCAGGGTGTCCTTCAGTACTGGGACATACAACCATGCAGGGAAATAAGACCAGGGTGCCCTTCAGTACTGGGACATACAACCATGCAGGGAGATAAGTCCAGGGTACCCTTCAGTACTGGGACATACAACCATGCAGGGAGATAACACCAGGGTTTCCTTCAGTACTGGGACATACAACCATGCAGGGAGATAAGTCCAGGGTGCCCTTCAGTACTGGGACATACAACCATGCAGGGAGATAAGTCCAGGGTGCCCTTCAGTACTGGGACATACAACCATGCAGGGAGATAAGTCCAGGGTGCCCTTCAGTACTGGGACATACAACCATGCAGGGAGATAAGACCAGGGTGTCCTTCAGTACTGGGACATACAACCATGCAGGGAGATAAGTCCAGGTTGCCCTTCAGTACTGGGACATACAACCATGCAGGGAAATAAGACCAGGGTGTCCTTCAGTACTGGGACATACAACCATGCAGGGAGATAAGTCCAGGGTTTCCTTCAGTATTCACAGTGTACCATGTGGTTAAGACTGTCCGACCAGATGTTGAGGATTATCACCCCGACACGTGACAATTGTACAAGTTTGGTGATATCCTGTAGATATAGGTATTTTGATTCCATTATGACTGCATTATGATGAGACTATTTGGAAAATGTA
Organism: Cyrtodaria siliqua; assembly: GCA_037043455.1. NCBI lineage: Eukaryota > Metazoa > Mollusca > Bivalvia > Adapedonta > Hiatellidae > Cyrtodaria > Cyrtodaria siliqua. The sequence goes on along the minus strand of JAWPHD010000416.1, from coordinate 456,318 downwards.
TGAAGTGGGTTATGGTCATCATTAATTCAACCGTGGTAATTATCATTAAAAACATCAAAGTTAGAGACAATCATGTGAAGGCTACATACTTCTGTCCTTGCTTCTTCCGTTTGTTTCTTAGAGTTGGAGAGTTCATCCTCAAGGGCCTTAACTCTGCTTTCTACTCTATGGAGCTAAAAATAGCAGGTTTAAAATTGTAGCAACATCAAACACAAACTTAAACAGCAAACTAACCTGAGGTCCTTGATTGAACTTTGTTAAATTAGTAAATATAGATTAATTATGGAAGTTAATATGATTACAGCTATATGATACATACATGTAGTTAATTAATATAATACGATGACAATATCAAATAATGATTATCAATATTATGATTAAGAAAGCTTTTGAAGTGAGCTGTACATAATGCTTTGTGACGTCTATCAATACATCTCTGTATAGGTGTACTTGCACTAATGTGCTTGAATCTAAAGCTTCTATAAAACATTTTGTCTGACAGGCAAATATAACAAAAATAGTTTTCACTCTTCAATACGTTTTGTCATAAAATATATCTACTAGTAAATAGTTTATTTTTAATCATAAAGTAAGAAAATATTTTGTTTTTGCTTTTTATAAAATACTTTAATATGTATATTAAAAAGATTTAAGTTTGTAGGCACAGACAATTGAAATCACTTGTATAAAATCTTTACACACTATTGAAATACCATATTTATTCAGTCAAAGACGCACTATTTCTGTGAGCTATTAAAGTATAAAAGCCTATAAAGATTTTTATTTTATGATATGCAATGAAATACTGTATTTTATCAGTGAAATAAAACAGCTACTGTGGAATATAGAGTTTTATTCCACAGTAGCTGCCGGGACTACTTTTTAAATGTACAACTAACACAGATGCACAGTAAAATGACTCAAAAGATATTCCTACGCAAATATAAACATCCCGAGAGAAAAACACTGCGAATTGTATATTCTATTCAAACAATGATTTGAAATGGATTTTAAAAGTTAAAAGGAAATGATTGCAAATATAAATATATTAAACAAATTGTTCTATTTGGGTATAAATAAAATATCTTTGGACTTTGTTTTGTAGTTGGGCAAAAAATGTGTAAAGCGGCTTAGTTATTGAAATTGCCTCCCTTGTTCTACCATAGTTTCCCCCTAAAAAATTGTTTGTAAAATCATAAAATAAATAGAAAATTTGTTGTTTTGTCCTGAATACCATATTTTATTTCATCGAGAATTGAGAAAACTTTATATAATTTTTCTGCAAAACATATTTTATTTCATCGAGAATTGAGAAAACTTTATATTTTCATGAATGCAAAGCATGAGTGAAAATATAAACGTTTTCTCAATTCTTGATGAAATAAAATATGTTATTCACTCCAAAACAACAAATATCCTCTATGTATTATTCCTTCTTCAGCTCCTTCAAAGCATTGTAGAAGACAGCAGAAATGTCAAGGAAAGTTTATAATAGCGAAAACAAAATAAAGTTATAACTTGTTAACTATGAATGTTTACAGATTAGATATAACATCTATATAAAAAAAAAATCTTTATGTCTGATAGAGTAGATGCTCAAATACCGTACCCAAAAATGTTATAACATGCAACCAAAACCAGGAAAAATGCAAGAAATTTATTTTCTCGCATACCAAATAGGAAATTCTAAACATGTGCTGTAAAGCAGAAGCAAATCCCACTCTCAAGTCATGATTGACCTTAAATTGCTGCACTTCGCAATCTAACGGGAAAACAATTTTAACCTTTTTTAGTGTGAAAAATGTCATTGGTATGCATGCAAGAAAAACAATCCAGTTCAGATAAGGAAATTCCAACTGTTCATATAACCTCGGTTTTTTACCTCGGGTTGGAGTTTCCTATCTGCACCTGAAACATCTGAAAGATTCTTTTATGAATCTAGGGGGATCACATGACTTTACATCATGTACAACTACCACTTAAAAAAACTTGAAGGGAAGTGCTTGTAACAGGAACATGTGAGAAGTTGTGAACCAAGATAGAATCTGTGCAGGAAAACAAACACACTTTTATTTAATCAAGATATAGTATATGTGCAAAACCAATGCAAATAAATATACAAAAACATGCATTGATTCAACCAGAATATATTTTACATGTGATGCAAATCAATGCAAAGATATGTGCAGGGAGCAACATGCTGATATTTGCTGGAAATACATCAGATTTTGTATTGGAAACCCAAACTTTTTCGTAAGCAGGAAATAAATACAAAGATGATGCCATCACTTTCAAATCTACAATGTAGATTAGAAAAATATAAGGAAAAAAACTTGATAATGAAACTCAGTGAAAAACAATACAGCTAAGAGTGATAAATGGGAAAATGTGATTGTTGGTTATGGAGGTAGCTGCAATGTCATCTACATTCTAGTCTGCTTCATTCATGTGGTGTCACTATACTCAATGTCATCATGACTCGGTATATAAGTATCTGTTTTATTTGTCTGTTTTAATACAAGTACAATTAATTAGTTTGGCTGTTTAAAAAAATAAGAATGCCACTTTAGAGACAAAAACTTGTTAATAGAATTTATGCCAAAGCCATGAAGCTGGATTTCTACGGCCAAGATAGCTGGCGTATGTATCACCAACAACAAGAAGCAACGCCTGTCAGTGCAGACGTATATATCACCAACAACAAGAAGCACCGCCTGTCAGTGCAGACGTATATATCACCAACAACAAGAAGCACCACCTGTCAGTGCAGACGTATATATCACCAACAACAAGAAGCACCGCCTGTCAGTGCAGACGTATATATCACCAACAACAAGAAGCACCGCCTGTCAGTGCAGACGTATATATCACCAACAACAAGAAGCACCGCCTGTCAGTGCAGACGTATATATCACCAACAACAAGAAGCACCACCTGTCAGTGCAGACGTATGTATCACCAACAACAAGAAGCACCACCTGTCAGTGCAGACGTATGTATCACCAACAACAATAAGCACCACCTGTCAGTGCAGACGTATGTATCACCAACAACAAGAAGCACCGCCTGTCAGTGTAGACGTATGTATCACCAACAACAAGAAGCACCACCTGTCAGTGCAGACGTATGTATCACCAACAACAAGAAGCACCGCCTGTCAGTGCAGACGTATATATCACCAACAACAAGAAGCACCGCCTTTCAGTGCAGACGTTTATATCACCAACAACAAGAAGCACCGCCTGTCAGTGCAGATGTATATATCACCAACAACAAGAAGCAACGCCTGTCAGTGCAGACGTATGTATCACCAACAACAAGAAGCACCGCCTGTCAGTGCAGACGTATATATCACCAACAACAAGAAGCAACGCCTGTCAGTGCAGACGTATGTATCACCAACAACAAGAAGCACCACCTGTCAGTGTAGACGTATATATCACCAACAACAAGAAGCACCGCCTGTCAGTACAACAAGAAGCAACACCTGTCAGTGCAGACGTATGTATCACCAACAGCAAGAAGAACCGCCTGTCAGTGCAGACGCTGAACTTTTAAGGCCTTGTTTATATCTTGGGAAACTATTGTGGAAAGGCATAATTTTGCTTAATTGCAGAACAGAATTATTGCAAACTTTAACCAAATATTCTAAGTAAAAAAGGGGCCATATTTTGTTAAATAAAAGCTTGAGTTATAGATCCTGGCTGTATGATGTTTTCTACTGATGCCAATGTATGTCTCAAGTTACAATCCGTTATGTGAAGAAATTTCAAAAATACAAGTACTTTAGCCAACAGGCTTACATACAAAGTTAAACCAAATTTTCTTAAACCAAATTGTCTAAGTATAAAACGGGCCATAATTAAAATAAAAGTATGAATTATAGAACCTGGCTGTATGATGTTGTCTAATGATGCTGAATACATGTGTGAAGTTTCAATCCATTATGTAAAGTAGTTTCGAAGATACAAGCTTACATGAAAACTTTCACTTGAACACAGACGATGATGACCAAGTGAAGTGACAACAGCTCTAATTTGTTTCTTCAAACAGGTTGAGCTAATAAAAACAATAAGTTTTAAATGGGTCAATTTGAGAGATAAAATAAGATTTTCTCGTTTTCCCTAGAACAATTTTTATGTGCATATTTATTGTTTTATACTAATTCCACAGAAATAATCCCATATTGGGTATACCATTGAAGTGATCATACAAACTGATAAAATAGTAAGAATATTAACAAGGAAGAACCAGATTACATGACATTGCATTTTATTCTTACGACTGTTAGTAACTGATAATGCAGAAAGAAATCTATATTACAAAATAAAACAGGCTACCACACCAACACCTCTGTTCTAATGTGTTCTAAAAATAGAACAGGAATGTGCAAAGGGAGATAACACAGTAATTGAACTAGTTACCTCCTCTTGTTGATGCTTTATCTTATCTTCACCAATATTGAAATTTTTTGTCTGCTGATCCAACTACAAGCATGCAAATGAGCTTCTTTGTGAGTTAAACTCTTGAAATGATTTATAGGGAATAACATGAATACATGAAAAAAATTGTGTCTTGCGGCATGTTGACACACGTCATATCGTGAAGGTGCTTTAAGGTTGTTGTTTTCAATATCAACCATTTCAATTATGACACGCCTTTCAGCGACTGCTGTGCATATGAAGAAGACTGCTCCTTGTCTGGCATGCAAAATCTCACTTTCTGGCAATTTGTAAGGTTATAGATATAAGTGTTATACAATTTATTTTATTATTATTAAACTACATGTATATAATAATTATACAACATATTCCAAGCAAAACTAAGTCGTAATATCTTAACATTTGACCCACAATATATACTAAAGGAAAAAAGAAACGCAGGAATTTCCGCTATATAATTTATTAGTGCACACTTAATTCCATGATATATTCCAGAGAAATCACTCCTTTTTTTATAAAAAAAAACGTTTGCAGTTAGAGAAAGGACAAAACTGTGCTGTTGTAGACTTTTTAATCACAGTACACTTTTTTTATGTAAAGAGATTGCCAAATTTTATATCCTAAGTTTACTCACCTGCCTGAGCCAAATCTGTGTTCTATCAATAATGAAACTTTGAAGGGATAATATTTGGTGTGTTGTTTTATTCTTTTTTTCCAAAAGGAAAAGTCTAATGCAGCCATGTATCATTTGAATACCAGCAGCCTATTTTACATACAATATATAGATTTGCGAATCTTTTTTCGTTTAGTATATCTAGTATTCTACATATCTATATTATACAAGCAATAGGAGTTCTCTCTCATACATTAAAAGAAGGGGCATTAGGTTACCTCTGACACTGCAGCATCTCGCTTCTCCTGAAGGTTAAGTACATCTCGTCTCAACTTCTGGATAGTCTCATCACGTCGAGCAAGTTCAGACTTGAGGACAGAGTGGTGATCCTTCACTGAAACCTGACCATCTCTCAGACGATCTTGAAGCTGTCCAATCTATTAATATATAGATATGTTGGAGTTATTTATAAATACAGCAGTCAATCTTTTTTAATCTTGTAAACAACAAACATACCGGTTTTGTTTATGGACGGATCAAATACCTCTTATAGACACAGCCCAATGTTTTATAACATAACATATTTTACCAGTCAACACAAAAGCTATAGAATATCCTTTGTCCCGGACCTTGACCTGATAAAGTGGTAACCTTTGTCCTGTTATCCCTGACCTTGACCTGATAAAGTGCTGACCTTTAATGAAGGGGCTTGTCTCCAGAATTGAAACAAAAAATCAATAAAATAGATCTAAGAAAGCATTTGATGGTAATTTATACTAAATAATCAGAATAGCTCAAAACTAACACAGTTCACACTCATTTCATTCCAACAGGCATAAAGGTTTATGAACAAACAAATGTTGTTTACCTCCTCGAGTGCCTTGCGCCTCTGATCCTTGGACTCCTGCAGTTCTGTCTCTAGCGTCCGGATTCTCCTCTCATAGTGTGACACCTGTAATAGTATGTAAGAATATCTCATAACCGGTGTGTGGGTTAAAATTAACTCAAGTTAAATCTATTATCGACATGTAATGGCTGTTAACTTCTGCCATATCTATTTGAAGTGAATGAATCCTGACTTCTGCTGTCAATCACTTTGGCATTCAGTAGACCATGCCATACTACCGGGCTATGTTAGATTCCTGCTCACATATTGTGTGTGAAGGGGAGTGATATTTTCATTCATCTTCCCCTCCTTGCACTGTGTTCTGTACAACAGAGTTCTGTTACACCCCACTCATATCATGGCAAAAGGGAAGAGATCATGTCCTTCTTCTGTCCCTCCTAGCACTGTGTTCTGCTAGACCCCATCTCATAGAATGGTAAAAGGGAGGGATCCTGTCTCCTATAATGCCCTCCATGATTGTTTGTCTTTAATTAACAAAACGGGCAATAATCATATATGCGCAGTCAAATTAACATGATCTCTATAACATAACTACTCAGTTCCTACAAGTGAGGAAATCCAGAAATAATGGAATATTTGTTACATGGCTGAGATGGGTTAATTCAGAAATGATGGAATATTTGTTACATGGCTGAGATGGGTTAATTAAATAAGTAGTGTGTCTAGCCAGCATCTATCAGACAACTATGATAATGCTTCACAAAATACAACATCTAAGACTACTCAGTGACCAAGGCACCCTTCACAAAATATTACCCAGAACAACGATCGGTTCTGCTGAACAATTAGAATATCATCCATTCAGAATTGGAACCAGTCATTCTAAATAACCAAGACACTACGTATAGCAACCAGCTGCATGAATGTTCTAAATTACACCAAATTACTGTCAAACTGGAACCAGCTGCATGAATGTTCTAAATTACACCAAGTCACTATCAAACTGGAACCAACTGCATGCATATAATATTCTGCATTACACCAAGTCACTGTCAAACTGGAATCAGCTGCATGAATGTTCTAAATTACACCAAGTCACTGTCAAACTGGAACTAGCTGCATGAATGTCCTAAATTACACCAAGTCACTATCAAACTGGAACCAACTGCATGCATATAATATTCTGCATTACACCAAGTCACTGTCAAACTGGAATCAGCTGCATGAATGTTCTAAATTACACCAAGTCACTGTCAAACTGGAATCAGCTGCATGAATGTCCTAAATTACAGCATATTCTTTTTATCCAGTATGTGCATTACAGAAAACAGTCTGCATGTGAAACAGTACACAGTATCACTCATTGTTGTTTCAAACTGAATTCATTTCCTCAATTCCACTATAAAGGTTACATAAAGTGCCAACATATATCTCCATATTAAAACCAATTATGTAACACAGAACGCTATATATAACCCAAAGTGTTTAAAATTCCACGGATGTTATATGTAACACCTATGTAGTGATATATTATCCCTATTTCCATAAACCAAGAATCAGGTGTGACCCATTATAATATCACACACTCTTTGTTTGCAGACGCGATTGACAAGGACATTGATCCATTGTTTGCAGACTAGCGATTGACAAGGACATTGATCCATTGTTTGCAGACTAGCGATTGACAAGGACATTCATCCATTGTGTTAGATCAATACTTTTCAATGGGTTTAATTTTAATTGGTTTGTAAATTTTTCATAGGCATCATCCGATTCTATACTTTGACATTAATTGTCAATATTGCACTAATTTGGTATCCAATTCTATACGTTATAATTTGGTATTGCACTAATTTGTATCTGCATTATCTGATTACCGTATATACTTTTACATGAATTGTCAATTTGATTTTTCTGGACAACAGTAACCTTTAATATGAGATCAGACTTTTACCAGATGCAGGTTTTCTGCATACACACATTTTTTCCAGAGTACTCGTATTTTTAAATCTACTGCGTCCTCATAAAATATCCAGTTTGGTACTTTTCTACGTTTTCGCTACTTCAGTTAAAATGTCATGACAGAACATGCTAAGATAGCTGAAAGTAGGAATTAAATGGGTTAACCATGACATGGAAAAAGTCATGTGTACTGCAATGTTAAACCGGGAAATATAAACAAAATCTTATTTGAAACTACAGAGCTCTGAGTGACATCTTGTATTATAATGATGATGAAGTTTTGGTAAGAGTTATACTCCAAAACTTGTTATTTAAACATGGGATCCCCCAAAATCAGGATTGGGACCCTTAAATATTTAAGAGTCCTTACCACCAACTGAAATAGGGAAAACCCTGTGAGACAATGTCCACTAGATGAATACACTGATTTTGAGAGTCCATGTCAGGAAAGTATTGAGGATACAATGGTCATGTCAGTATGCAGTATACTCCTACTAATGAAAAGATTCCCCAATACAAAGGACCTCCTCCCGTTTATGCTCTCATCTGCCGGACGAGACTAAGTGAAAATGTCTTGCACAAGGACACACATAAGAAACCCAGTGATGCTGATGTGGCTCGAACCCAGTGATCTCCGGATTCAAAGTCTACTTTGCTATCCGTAGTCCCTTTAGAATATTATGACAAACATGCTTTTTAAAACTTGATACCAGAAACAAACGCAATTAAAACAAACAAAGCAGATTGACAATAATTCAGCTGTTATTATAATTTCGCATTTACCAAGAATGGCTGACAATAAACAAGAGCTCTACTGACAGGTTTTGATAGCTAGATCAGCATTCCCGTGAAGTTTCATGAAAATCTGTCAAGTAGTTTCAGTGGAGTAGTCGCTACAATTTTTTACTATATAACTCCATGTAAACAAAGATGACTGCTGGCAGTCACGTTTAATGTTGAATCAAAATAATTTTCAACAAGGACCAACATCATGTCATGCTGATCATTTTAGAGAAAGTCCCATATCAATATCACCTATAGTTTTCAAGAAGGAGTTGCTACAAACCTGTTTTTTTTTAAATCTATTTTAGCTGTCGTGGCCATCTTGAATTTCCGGTCAACCTTAAATTTTACTAAGATCATATAGATATCAAGAGCAACATTCCTGTGACGTTTCTTGAAAATACGTCAGGTAGTTAAAGAGGAATAGTCGCTACAAGTTTTTAATATATAACTCTATGTAAACAAACATGGCCACTGGCAGCCATGTTTAACGTTGAATCAAAACGATTTTTGACAACTACCAACATCATGCCACGCTGATCATTTTAGAAAAAGTCACATATCAATATCTCTTACAGTTTTCAAGAAGTACTCGCTACAAACTTGTTTTTTTAAAAATCTATTTTTAGCTTTGGTGGCCATCTTGGATTTCACATTAACGTGAATTTTTGCTAGGATCAACTAGACACTATGGGCAACATTCCTGTAAAGTTTCATGAAAATCCATCCAGTAGTTTCAGAGGAGTAGTCGCCGTCAAAAAAGTTGACGGACAGACAGACAAACGGACGGACGAAGGACACTGCACCACGGCATAAGCTCTGCTGATCTTTGATCAGTAGAGCTAACAAGAGGGCCAAATGGCCCTAAATCAATCACCTGAGGATCTTTGCAATGATGAATAAATTGTCCTCTCACAAATGCTGATTGAAGATGTTTTTGTCATTCCTTATGTAAGTCTATGTAAAAAACATGCAATATCTCTTCATACAAACTTTGGACCCAGGGGTTGCAGCCAGGGACTTCAAATGAGCAAACTTGATAGACGATAGACGGTTAGCGATCATTAATAATAATAAAGAACATAGAGCAAGAGGGCATATGGATGCTCTACAAGTTAAAATGGCTCTTATATCAAGGCGTTTCATCATTAAATTCCTTTCAATACCTTTTTACAAGTGCAAAACACAACAACACCCTCAATGGGATTTGAACCCACGGTCTTTAAATAGCTTCCCAGTGTACAAGAAGAAATTTAAAGATTTTTTCTATGGCGGCCATCTTGGATGTCGTGTTTACCTAATTTTAACAAATTTGAAAAACATTCACCTAAGGATCATCCATGTGAAGTTTGGTCAAAATTGACCAAGCTGTTTCTGAGATGAAGATTTTTGAAAATTTCCCTATGTAAGTCTATGTAAAAACATTTGAACAAACTTGGTAAAGGACCATACACTTATTACAGCAAATGCAAAATATTAAACCTCTGGCTCTTGCAGTTTCAGAGAAGATGATTTTTTAAGTTTTTCCCTATACAAGTCTATGTAAAACATGTGACCCCAGGGTCACCATTGTGACCCCAGGGTCACCATTTGAACAAACTTGGTACAGGACCATAAGCTTATAGTAAATGCAAAATATTGAACCTCTGGCTCTTGTAGTTTCAGAGAAGATTTTTTAATTTATTTCCTATATAAGTCTATGTAAAATTGTGACCCCCGGGGTGGGTCAAATTTGACTCCAGGGTCACCATTTGAACAAACTTAGTAGAGGACCATAAGCTGATGCTACATGTTATACATGAGAGCTCTGTGCCTTGTGGTTTCAGAGAAGAAGATTTTTTTAAAGTTTTTTCCTATATAAGTCTATGAAAAAGATGCAAAATCTCAATATACAAACTTTGAACCCCCGGGGCACGGGCATTTTTAACCCCGCGGACTTCATTTGAACAAACTTGATAGTCTAGTCGTTGGCGGTCATTTGAAAAGAAAAACTGTTGAAATCTGTCTGGCGGTTCTTGAGAAGAAGATTTTTTAAGGTTTCGACCATATATGTTAAGGAAGTCATGTTGACCTAATTTTAAAGGGTCCTCCAAATTGAAAAATAACATGATTTTAAATGAAAGCTTATTATAAAAGAATGTCAATGTCATCGTCCGTTTTCTCAAAAACCGTTGATAAATGCAAGTTTTACAGGTTTGAAGTTTACCTGTACACAAAATAAACTGGTGCGCGATCGATCTTCGGAAAATGACATAAGGGACGACCAATCACATCTTCCGTACAAACTACCTAATTTACATAATCAGTTATGGCGCGTATCTATGTGTAAACAAACCGTTACTCTTGTTGGATGTCCATTTTTCTCATATAGCCTAAGTGTTTTAAACCCTGGAATATTATTGATGTGTTCGTGTCTTCATCATGGTGAAAAGGTGCTCATTAAGCTTTTGTAGAAAAAGTAAACAGGAAGGCAGTGCAAGTCTACACACATTTCCATGTTGCCGTCATCGAACTAAATGGATTGAACTTGTTTTGCAAAACGGTGTGAAATGGAATTTTTCAGAGCACACTCGCGTATGTTCGGACCATTTTACTGAGAAAGATTTTGATGACTCTTATGAAACGAAAAAGAGATTACATTTACTCTGTCAGTTCAGACGGGATAACATAATTATTTTTTTTGGTGTCCGGATATATAACTTTCCAAAATTAATTCATATTTGCCAATGTCCGATTATTTTCACAGGCACCCGGCACAGAGCTAGGATAGTAAAAGATGGATTTGAGTGGTTAAAATATTAATTAATTCAGTTAAGTATAATATATATATACATATATATAACCATTTTTTGGGGGTCCAGAACTCAATTAATTAATATTTTAACCACTCAAATCCATCTTTTACTATCCTAGCTCTGTGACGGGTGCCTGTGAATATTTTGAGAGGGAACGGTAAATTAACATTCTACGGTAAGTATTTTTAACTGTGATGTTCGGGGCAATCTTACCTTCGTTGTTTACGGTAATTAAGAAAATCCATCCATTAATGATCACTTATTGGTAATTATGCGGCTATTCTATAAACTGTCTAAAATTACGGTACTCAACTTGGGCAAACTGTAAAACCTGTGAAACCAGTACACCGAGACACACTTTACACGCGAGTAGAGTGGGTTATTCCTTTGAATTTTGCGGTGAGTGAGCGGTACACTGTTTGATCTGTGGAACTGTCACGTTCTAGTCACAAGTGTAGTTATATGCTGGCTAATGCGGACTGTGTAATAGTATACTGGGCTATATGCGATTCAATCCACAACAGTGAACTAATAAAAAATGTGTAAACAATGAACTAATGAACAATTATGACATCTAGTTTATTATATTAAATTATTATATTTTGTTTGAAATGTAGCAATGAACTTTATTGAATAATGAGACAATGCAATTTTAAAACATGTTGATTATTTTATTACAAAATAAAAACATACAAGGTATTGCAGAAAATAAATTAAAATTATAAAATAGTCGTGTTCTTTATCCATTTAATTGCATCATCATGTAATTCCTCAAATCGAAGCTAAAAAACAAAGCATGCCATATAGTATGAAATAAAAAATAGTTCATGTGTCTGTACAAACAGACAACAAATCGCACAGCACTTTACCTGTGTGGGCGAGACCGTATTTTTTTGCTGGTAATGCCAGATACTGGAATGGCCCACTAGCTACGACAGCGACAACACAAAACAACCCGTAACACCTACATTGGAATGGTTTTACCTGGTTTAGACAATTGTTTCAACACGCGCCTGACCGATTGCACAAAATTATAGCATGGGTCAGTAATAATGTAATTGTTTCAAAATGGCTCGTTAATAACAGTTATAAATCACGATCATTTTTTTTTAATTTAATTGCATCAAACAAGTTACAATTAAATTCATTGAAGTATATTTTTCTGCCTCTGTTGGTAATTATCGAGATGCAATCAGCAATTAGATGTCGTTGATCGTAATTTTAACCTGTCATTTTCGGCGAATAATTCATCTTTTCCCGATGTCCGAATTTATAAAAGCATCAAAACTATTGAAATAAGATTGATTTCTTAATATGTCCGAGCACTAGTTTTATTATTTTCTTCAATTAATTAGGTGTCCGGAATTAATGAGTGTCCGGACTCATTGAGTAAATACAGTAGGTATCAAAACTTAAAACCAATGCTGAAACCTGACGCAATTCACCGATTCTCCGATTTGCAGACCCACAGACGGAGACACAGTCACAGGATGAAGACATTGAAAAATCTAATATCATGAGTTTATTTCTTTTATTCGTTTATTGTTTTCATTTATACTTTATACGCTCAGAATCAAAGTGGATGGGGTACACAAAATGTTGATTGTCCACTTCGCTCCCATTGTTTACTTGGTTTGTGTCCGCCATTTTGGTTTCTAACGAACCATAGGTAATGCGTGACGTCAACGGGGTTTTTCCATTCGGCTGTTTCAGTGAAACCTCAGTTACGTTTCCGTGACGGGTGTGTATTAGGGGCAAATGAACCGTATGGATTCGTGATTTACCGATGAACGAATAGGTTTACGATTTTGACCAAAGTATTTTTAGAAACTGCTAATCATTATCTTTGTAATACAAAGGAAAGTTATTTCAATTTAAAAAAGCATTCATCTAAGGATCATCCATGTGAAGTGTGGTCAAAACTGGCCAAGCGGTTTCTGAGGAGAAGTCATTTGAAGCAAAAGTTAACGACGGACGACAACGGGCGATGACGGACTAAGAGTGATCCCAATAGATCAACTTCTGCCTTCGGCTCAGGTGATCTAAAAACGGCATATATTGTCTGCTAGCATAAAGCAGAATAAAATTTGTATTTCTAATAATTTCCCCACAGTGATACTAGTTTTGTGACTATGAGACCTGTAAATATCTCATCCATAAAAGTTAGATCTCTGTCCTTTAGTGTTATAGCATAACTGATGGGCATGCCAAATCCTTACAACTGATCACATTTTTATAATACCTGTGGTGTACTAAAACCATTGTAAAAACTAATTTTATATATACACTACAGCATAGTGTATAAGAAAACAGATAAAATCAAACCTTGCTCATGATTATTCCAGCAAACTATTAAGATTAGCCCTTGTACACGGCCATATTTGACCAGTAAACATACACACACATTCTTATAATGATCTGTTTATTCTAGCTTAGCTAGTATTTTTAAGCTTTGTTTAAACTCAATTAATATCTTATTTACTGAGCCAATACACAGGTACTGTGCACACTGAAGTTAATTCAAAAGGTAATTTTATATATCATGATTGAAGAGATAATGCAACTATTTCTAAATGAGTTCAGGCGTACAATTAATAATTAGAAGATTAAGTCAAATGTGTTCGAAGGGCAGTTTGGTTTAATGTCGTTATTTATTCATGCATCCATATAGTTTCTGAATTTCACAATCTCAACAGGAGTGCCACCTAATGGGGCATTATATGCCCATTTGTAAATATTTTCTTGTGAAAAGCATTTCCTAGGTGAAATATTGACACCTTTGTAGGTATAATAGTATATAAAATACATTGCGACTTTCATGATCCTTAATCTTTGACCTATTACCCCGAAAATGAATAGTAGATAGATAGATAGATACTTTATTGACTTAAACTTTTACAGTTTCTCATCATTACATACATAATTTGTAATACATAATTATAATCACATGACAGGTTACACATACTTCTACACACTCACTTATAGTTCAATTTTCAATACTCCTTAATTAATCATAGCTCATATAAATCACACATTTTAATCAATAATCCAAGGATATCAAAAAACAAGGGAATTATATATAAAATAACAATTTATGTGAGGATGTACTTGAATATATTTTAAGAAATAATATTTGGAATAGAACATCTGACAGTAAACGCCTCTGACAAATATTTACTTAAATTAAAAAGTTCTTTCTTCTTTGAAGATTGTAGAAGTGTTATAAATTTAAACATATTTGGCCTTTGTATGTAATATTTTCTGATCTATTTCTTTCTAATATCATTATAAGCTGTACAAATTAAAACAAAGTGAAATTCGTCTTCAATATCAGTTGAATTACATATTTGACAAACTCTTTCATTTCTTTCAATCCTCTGTCTTGCATAACGACCTGTCTCAATTCTTAAGCTATGTGAAGATAAACGTAATTTAGTAAAAACACTTTGTAATCTTTTTGTACATAAAATATTCAGATAGTTTTCATATCCAAAATTATCTTTAACATGTCTATACAAACTTGATAATACTCTATTTTCTTGTAGATCAGTGTTCCATTTTTGAATAAAACAATCCACCAACCTCTGTTTAAAGCTAGATATAAAATGTTGATGGTTCACCCTTAAAGGATCATCCCATATATACATAAAGCCATACGTATTAAGCAGAGATTTTACATTGGATAACCAATTGTTTAAACCACTTTCACAATCAGATAATGAAGATTTATAAATAGATGATAAAATTATATTTTCTGTTTTAACTAATTTCAACCAATATCTTACTATTCTAGTGTATCTTGTGATAAATAAAGGATAACGCCCCAATTAACCGTAAACACCAGCATTAGTCGTGGTCAGTTTTACTCCTAGAATGTGTTTACAAAACTTGAGATGAATTCTCTCTATCTCTTTCGATTTTATGAAACCCCAGACTTCACAGCCGTAATTGAGTATTGATGAGACGAAAGCATCAAATAATTGAAGGGATGTTTTAGGTTTTAGTTCAGTTTTTCTTATGTTTGCAGTTAAAAGATTCATAGCTTTTAATGCTTTGCCGCACATAGCCTGTTGATTTAACGTATACGGCCCTGTGTAGTTAAATACAACTCCAAGATAATTAAAATCATCTGAAACCTCTAATAATGCTCCGTTAAAAGAAAAGTTTTCATCAACGGTTACTCTACCTCTTTTACGAAAAACTATAACCTTTGTTTTTTCAGTATTTACTTCCAGACCCCAAGTTTCACAATATTCATATAGACCATTTAAGCTCATTTGCAGATCTTGCGGAGTATTACCTATTAACACCATATCATCAGCAAAAAGCAGTCATTGACCATGGATACTATTTTTGTTAAGTTTCAAGATTGTAGGTCTAATAGTTTAAAAGGTACAATGGGGAAAGTGTTTCTCAAGATTGGGTCATTTTCAGGTCAATGTGACCTTGATGATCTACTGACCCCAAAAGCAGTAGGGTTCCTCCTCTCACCAAGGGCAACTGCAGCAGCTGTTCACAAACACAGCATAAATAGCCGCCTGCCTGACAAGGCCTCTATCTTTTCAGCTGAACATAAGGCAACTGAACTTGCCTTAAATTATATTCAGGAATCTGATGATGACCATTTTGTAATCTTTTCTGATTCCCTTTCATCTCTTCAAGCACTGGGTAATATGAAACATGATAACCCAGTTGTGCTTCAACTTTTAGAAAAGTACAATTCTCCTATAATTGATAATGTTATTATTTTCTGCTGGCTTCCAAGCCATGTAGGAATATGTGGATAATGATAGAGCTGATAGTGCTGCTAAGGCAGCATTATGATTTACATATATCTAATACCAAATTACCTTATACTGATTTTAAAAGTTGTATTAACACATATATTCGTAACTCTTGGCAAACCGCTTGGGATTTGTCACTTAACAATAAACTCCATCCAATTAAACCGTTACTCGGAGAATGGCGTTCTTCTAGTAGACCCATTCGTCAAGAGGAAGTTGTCCTTGACAGGTGCAGGATAGGGCATACACGTTATACTCATTCATATTTATTACAAGGTGAGCAATTACCAGAATGTATACCCTGCTTTGCACCGTGAACGGTCAAACACATCTTATTGGAATGTGTAGACTTTGATCCTATGCGTCAAAGGTACTACAATGTTAATACTATGAAAGAGTTATTTGATAATGTAGATTTTAATCTTGTTTTAGATTTCCTAAAAGAGATCAGACTATATAAATCATTGTAATGTGTTTTTTATATATATTTACTTGTTTATATACCCGATGACGGGCATTCGTTGATTTACATACATAGTTTATATTACACCTTATCATCCCTTATTTTTTAATAGTTTTATCTTTATATATTTACATTAATTTTTAATTAATACTTCATTTCTTCATTTTTCATCAATTTTTGCGCACAATATGACCTATCTATGTGTCGACGTGCCGTAAAACACCATTCATTCATTCATTCTCACCAAGGGCAATGTACATTATGAAGGAAGTTTCATGATTGTTTTTGTTATACTTTAAAAGTTATCGCTTGGAATTGGTATGTCCATATGTGTGTTATGCTTTCAAAGTTTATATCGTGCAGAATGCATATTCTCATATGAGGTCATGGCAACTTGAACTTTGACCTACTGATTCCAAATACTATAGGGTTCATCCTCTCATCAACAGCAATGTAGCTATGAGGTTTTATTAGGGTGGGTATTAAGCTTTAAAAGTTATCGCTCAGAATGCATATTTTCATATAAGGTTATGGTGACCTTGAACTTTGACCTTCTTTCTCCTCTCACTATAGTTTCATGAGGGTAGTTCTTGTGTAATTGTGTAAATTTTGTTTATATATGTGTACAGATGGCCATTTGTATGGATGGACGTTGTTTGGGTTTAGATGGCTAACCAGTCATTCTCCCTGTTGTCTACACATAAAGCTAAAGTTAGCTCATGAACAGTCTCAATCAAACCGAGACTGCATTATTTCGTATGTGTAGTGCTCGGCCTTTTCCAAAGGTCCATTATCATACTTTTTAGGCTGACTGTGTTCTGTGCTACATTTCCTGTTGACCTTTATAACTACTTTATTGCACTGAACCCTGTTCTCAGAACAGTGATGGACTGAGCCAGAGGATCAACAAAGGGTACTCTTGTGAAACTCTGGCAAGCAAGAATAACAAATGTAAAACAGGTGCAAGCCTATACCTGTAATCATTTATATATTTCTGCCAAGAGTTCAAATATTTATTACATTTTGTTTTAAGTTAACATTTCTTTGTAGGTATGTGTTCATTATCTTCACATAAACATAGATATTGTTTAAAAGGCTTTGTCTTTGCTTTGCCTGTGTAAATTAATGCAGAGTTCTCTGGTTCGAACGCATAGCTCTTAAAACCATTAAATTCAATGTAAAACTAGCCAACTATGATGACAGTCCATAGTTTGGCTTTAATTTTCCAGTTTCGTTGTCTAATGAACAGGATTATATTTCTTACAAAAGTGTTTGCATGTACAAAATGATAGGTTTATTCCACATTTACTTTACACTATATCAGCATTCATTTTAAACATCAGTGAGCATATACAACTACAACTGCCTACAAATGCAAACACTGGAGTAAAAAGGCTTTGTGAAAAGGCTTTGTGTACACATTTTACAAACTTCAAAAGGATGTTTTAAGTGCTGTTTAACAAAAACAAATCTTACCAAACAGCCCCTCAAATATTGTGTAAGTATAAAGTGACAGACAGACTGTACTATCAGTAAAAACGGGGTCATGGGCCAACCAGGATGAAGCATATACTCAGTATATTAGTAGATCTTTCAATCAAACACTTGCTTTGGTTAAATTAATATAGAGTAGATATGTAATTACCGGTTACAGTCAAATATGTTTAAAAATTATGGAAGGCATTCTTTATACACTGAGACTAGTAGCTTTTGTCCATCTTTCATTTGGAGTCTATACCTTAATGGACAGTAAGAAGCAGACCAGACATACATGCATGCTTAGACCAAGGCAACACAAATTAACTATGTCTGCCGCCTGCAGACTGTTTTAAAGCGAGAACTGTTTGCAGTCGGTTTAGATAGCTAAATTTGTCTGCAGCCTGTTGAATAGCAAGGGCTTTCAATTAAACATGTCTGCAGCCTGTTGCATAGCAAGGGCTTTCAATTAAACATGTCTGCAGCTTGTTGGATAGCAAGGGCTTTCAATTAAACAAGTCTGCAGCCTGTTGGATAGCAAGGGCTTTCAATTAACCATATATGCAGCCTGTTGGATAGCAAGGGCTTTCAATTAAAAATGTCTGCAGCCTGTTGGATAGCAAGGGATTTCAATTAAACAAGTCTGCAGCCTGTTGGATAGCAAGGGCTTTCAATTAAAAATGTCTGCAGCCTGTTGGATAGCAAGGGCTTTCAATTAAACATGTCTGCAGCCTGTTGGATAGCAAGGGCTTTCAATTAAACAAGTCTGCAGCCTGTTCGATAGCAAGGGCTTTCAATTAACCATGTCTGCAGCCTGTTGGATAGCAAGGGCTTTCAATTAACCATGTCTGCAGCCTGTTTGATAGCAACGGCTTTCAATTAACCATGTCTGCAGCCTGTTGGATAGCAACGGCTTTCAATTAAACATGTCTGCAGCCTGTTGGATAGCAAGGGGCTTTCAATTAACATGTTTGCAGCCTGTTGGATAGCAAAGGATTTCAATTAAACAAGTCTGCAGCCTGTTGGATAGCAAGGGCTTTCAATTAAACAAGTCTGTAGCATGTCTGCCGCCTGTTGGATAGTAAGGGATTTCAATTAAACAAGTCTGCAGCCTGTTGGATAGCAAGGGCTTTCAATTAAACAAGTCTGCAGCCTGTTGGATAGCAAGGGCTTTCAATTAAACAAGTATGCAACATGTTGGAAGCAAGGGCTTTCAATTAAACAAGTCTGCAGCCTGTTTTGGTAGTGAGAGCTTCAATTAAAGAGAATGTAACCACACAGCCAAACAATCATTATTATTTAGAGTTCTGAAAAACTGAAAGTGTGAAAGAATTATCAAAATCAGAGGATAAAAAAAAGAGGATATGACCATTTGAAGGTTATTCTAAAACTGATATAGAAGCTGCCATTTTGGGAACTATGATGTCATAGTTCTAATTACCATACATGGCATATTGATAAATATCATTTTAAGCAATGAAAATCACTGCAAATGAATGCAAAATAGTTAACTAGTCATATAATGCATAATTACCTTTAAGTATACATATTTTTCATACAGTTGCTGTTTTTTTCTGTCCATAAATAAGTAAATTATCATATTCATAAATATTCCATATATGGTCATTAAAACTACGGTGTCATAGCTCTCAAAATGGCGGCTTCCATATCTGTTTTCACAGATCCTTAAAATTGGTCTTTTCAGAACTCTCAAGAATAAAGATTGTTAAACATGACATTCTGTGCTGTCTGAATATATTAGGGTCCATCAAATTAGTGTGTGCAGCCTGCATTTATTATAGAGTGTAGGCTGCATTCGTTAGAGAGCATCAAATTAAATGTGTGTGAAGCCTGCATTCACACACAGAGCATCAAATTAGATGTGTTGCACACACATTTAATTTGATGCTGTGTTCATAAGAGAGCATCAAATTAAACGTGTATGCAGCCTGCATTTATTAGAGACTATAACTCACATCGTGCACAGATCTGGAATGCTCTTCCTTAATACTGGCCAACTCCCCTCGTAACTGACGGACAAGCTCATCAGACTTTGAAACCTAAAATAGAGAAAAAGACAAGTTTAATACAATTAATCATTATACAGTGTAGCGGTGATGTTTAATTAATCATTATACAGTGTATCGGTGATGTTTAATTAATCATTATACAGTGTAGCGGTGATGTTTAATTAATCATTATACAGTGTAGCGGTGATGTTTTATTAATCATTATACAGTGTAGCAGTGATGTTTTATTAATCATTATACAGTGTAGCGGTGATGTTTTATTAATCATTATACAGTGTAGCGGTGATGTTTAATTAATCATTATACAGTGTAGTGGTGATGTTTTATTAATCATTATACAGTGTAGCGGTGATATTTAATTAATCATTATACAGTGTAGCGGTGATGTTTTATTAATCATTATACAGTGTAGCGGTGATGTTTAATTAATCATTATACAGTGTAGCGGTGATGTTTAATTAATCATTATACAGTGTAGCGGTGATGTTTTATTAATCATTATACAGTGTAGCGGTGATGTTTAATTAATCATTATACTGTGTAGCGGTGGTTTTATTAATCATTATACAGTGTAGCGGTGATGTTTTATTAATCATTATACAGTGTAGCGGTGATGTTTTATTAATCATTATACAGTGTAGCGGTGATGTTTTATTAATCATTATACAGTGTAGCGGTGATGTTTTATTAATCATTATACAGTGTAGCGGTGATGTTTTATTAATCATTATACAGTGTAGCGGTGATGTTTAATTAATCATTATACTGTGTAGCGGTGATGTTTTATTAATCATTATACAGTGTAGCTGTGATGCTTTATTAATCATTATACAGTGTAGCGGTGATGTTTAATTAATCATTATACAGTGTAGCGGTGATGTTTTATTAATCATTATACAGTGTAGCGGTGATGTTTAATTAATCATTATACAGTGTAGCGGTGATGTTTTATTAATCATTATACAGTGTAGCGATGATGTTTTATCCCTTTCCAAAAGAATAAAATTTAATGTATTAAAGCTGCATAAGCTATAATGATAAGCTTATAAAACACAAAATAGTTATGTTGTCAACTCTACACAACTACCATTACTGAATATTTACTAAATAGTTATGTTGACAAACACTACACAACTACCATAACTGAATATTTACTGAATATTTACTAGTTATGTTGTCAAACACTACACAACTACCATTACTGAATATTTACTAAATAGTTCTGTTGACAAACACTACACAACTACCATTACTGAATATTTACTAAATAGTTATGTTATCAAACACTACACAACTACCATTACTGAATATTTACTAAACAGTTACGTTGTTAAACACCACACAACTACCATTACTGAATATTTACTAGTTATGTTGTCAAACACTACACAACTACCATTACTGAATATTTACTAAATAGTTATGTTGACAAACACAACAGTTACTTCAATTACTGAATATTTACTAAATAGTTATGTTGTCAAACACTACACAACTACCATTACTGAATATTTAGTAGTTATGTTGACAAACACTACACAACTACCATTACTGAATATTTACTAAATAGTTAAGTTGTCAAACACTACACAACTACCATTACTGAATATTTACTAAATAGTTATGTTGTCAAACACTACACAACTACCATTACTGAATATTTACTAGTTATGTTGACAAACACTACACAACTACCATTACTGAATATTTACTGAATATTTACTAGTTCTGTTGTCAAACACTACACAACTACCATCACTGAATGTTTACTAAATAGTTCTGTTGACAAACACTACACAACAACCATTACTGAATATTTACTAAATAGTTATGTTGTCAAACACTACACAACTACCATTACTGAATATTTACTAGTCATGTTGACAAACACTACACAACTATCATTACTGAATATTTACTAGTTATGTTGTCAAACACCACACAACTACCATTACTGAATATTTACTAAATAGTTATGTTGACAAACTACACAACTACCATTACTGAATATTTACTAGTTATGTTGTCAAACACTACACAACAACCATTACTGAATATTTACTAAATAGTTATGTTGACAAACACTACACAACTACCATTACTCAATATTTACTAAATAGTTATGTTGACAAACTACACAACTACCATTACTGAATATTTACTAGTTATGTTGTCAAACACTACACAACTACCATTACTGAATATTTACTAAATAGTTATGTTGACAAACACAACAGTTACTACAATTACTGAATATTTACTAAATAGTTATGTTGTCAAACACTACACAACTACCATTACTGAATATTTAGTAAATAGTTATGTTAACAAACACTACACAACTACCATTACTGAATATTTACTAAATAGTTATGTTGACAAACACTACACAACTACCATTACTGAATATTTACTAAATAGTTATGTTGACAAACTACACAACTACCATTACTGAATATTTACTAGTTATGTTGTCAAACACTACACAACTACCATTACTGAATATTTACTAAATAGTTATGTTGACAAACACAACAGTTACTACAATTACTGAATATTTACTAAATAGTTATGTTGTCAAACACTACACAACTACCATTACTGAATATTTAGTAAATAGTTATGTTAACAAACACTACACAACTATCATTACTGAATATTTAGTAAATGGTTATGTTGACAAACTACACAACTACCATTACTGAATATTTACTAAATAGTTATGTTGACAAACACAACAGTTACTACAATTACTGAATATTTACTAAATAGTTATGTTGTCAAACACTACACAACTACCATGACTGAATATTTACTAAATAGTTATGTTGACAAACACTACACAACTATCATTACTGAATATTTACTAGTTATGTTGTCAAACACCACATAACTACTATTACTGAATATTTACTAAATAGTTATGTTGTCAAACACCAAACAACTACCATTACTGAATATTTACTAGTTATGTTGTCAAACACTACACAACTACCATTACTGAATATTTACTAAATAGTTATGTTGACAAACACAACAGTTACTACAATTACTGAATATTTACTAAATAGTTATGTTGTCAAACACTACACAACTACCATTACTGAATATTTACTAAACAGTTATGTTGACAAACACTACACAACTACCATTACTGAAATATTTACTAAATAGTTATGTTGTCAAACACTACACAACAACCATTACTGAATATTTACTAAATAGTTATGTTGATAAACACTACACAACTACCATTACTGAATATTTACTAAATAGTTATGTTGACAAACACTACACAACTACCATTACTGAATATTTACTAGTTATGTTGACAAACACTACACAACTACCACTACTGAATATTTACTAGTTATGTTGTCAAACACCAAATAACTACTATTACTGAATATTTACTAAATAGTTATGTTGTCAAACACTACACAACTACCATTACTGAATATTTACTAAATAGTTATGTTGTCAAACACTACACAACTATCATTACTGAATATTTACTAGTTATGTTGACAAACACTACACAACTACCATTACTGAATATTTACTAGTTATGTTGACAAACACTTCACAACTACCATTACTGAATATTTACTAGTTATGTTGTCAAACACCACATAACTACTATTACTGAATATTTACTAAATAGTTATGTTGTCAAACACTACACAACTACCATTACTGAATATTTACTAAATAGTTATGTTGACAAACACTACACAACTACCATTACTGAATATTTACTAGTTATGTTGTCAAACACTACACAACTACCATTACTGAATATTTATTAGTTATGTTGACAAACACTACACAACTACCATTACTGAATATTTACTAAATAGTTATGTTGTCAAACACTACACAACTATCATTACTGAATATTTACTAGTTATGTTGTCAAACACTACACAACTACCATTACTGAATATTTACTAGTTATGTTGACAAACACTACACAACTACCATTACTGAATATTTACTAAATAGTTATGTTGTCAAACACTACACAACTATCATTACAGAATATTTACTAGTTATGTTGACAAATGCTACACAACTAACATTACTGAATATTTACTAGTTATGTTGACAAACACTATACAACTACCATTACTGAATATTTACTAAATAGAAACAAGATGAAATTCAATAGCGGTAGGGAAAAATAAGACGAACATGCTCCAGACTGAGCTAAGCAGGACAGTTATGTGTTGCAAGACATACTGTAAGCAGAACCTAATGTGCTAATGGATATCACAGGAGCAACAGAAATGTAAATATGGGGGTCCCAGCGAGGTTTACAAACAATAAATAAAAAAAATATCTTCCTATTAAAAAATGTATTACTACATACTTATTTGGGTCTACATGTTTCCATGTATACATTTCACTGAATAAAAACCCGACAGTTATTTGCTTATGCTCAATATATGACTTACTTATGCACAGTGTCTCTTTAAATGGAATGCCGACATATTTTTAAACAAGCTTTATTGAGAGTTTGGAAAAACTCAGAAAGGGTTATTCCATTAAAACATACCTGGGATCCCAGGATGGCAATTTAATAAACACCTATAGATGAACACTATTTTCCAAAATTTGGTTCTTTAAACTCTATTTTGCATCTATGTATGGGTGTTCAATTTCAAAGTGCCTTCCTGGGATTCCATGTATGTTTTAATGGAATAGCCTGGACATGGAAGCCTCCATACTCATATTCATTTCATAAGAACCATTAAATGGTCATAATTATCTTCGTTGTTTATCATCCGATTTTGATAATTTTTTCACCCTTTTCTAAGGTTTTAAGAACTCTTAATAAGAGTTGTTTGTAAGTAAAGAAGAGATGCAGAATGCAAAATAAATAGGTGTCATCAATTTGAAAGCCCATCTTGAAGAGTTTGTTTTTTTGAATATCCCAAAATACAGAAATAATTTAACTGCTAGATTTTGATTATAAGATATTCCTTCAGGAGACGGTAGGTCTGTTTTTAAAAAAAAAAAAAAAAAGAGCGATATGTGAGTAGGTGAAAAACAACAACACGCCTACCATTGAGTAGTGGAGGAATTCCTTATAATAGAACACATCAGATAAATAACCTAGTTATTTCATTTTAAAATCACTTATGCGTTTTGCTGAACATTCTTGACAAATGACGCTGACATCATCAACACTTTTATAGGCATGGCTCAACATCACAACAAGCTAATTTCTTTCCAGATTTTTCGAAGAATGTTAAAAATATTTGTGATTCTGGACTTTTTTTCAAAGAGAAATTCTTTTCTTTCCCTACAGAAATGTAATACACTTTATACTTGTATGCAGAAAAAATGTAAAAAATGTAAATATATAACTTAAATATTTCATTGAATTTAAAACCAGAATTACATACATCAATACTATATTAAAGGAAAGCAGTTTTTATATTTTAGAAAGCAGGCAAGGAATAATAAAATAAAATAAATCACTGATAAGAACTCATTAGGAAGTTAATACAACCATTACTCTATCAGACAATAAAAGCTAGAACTGATTACAAACACACTGCATAACAACTCTCCTGTGAGCCCATGCACCATTCATGACTGTGAGCTTGTGCATCATACATGACTGTGAGCCCATGCACCAAACATGACTGTGAGCTTGTGCACTATATATGAGTGTGAGCCTGTGCACCATACATGACTGTGAGCACAAGCACCATACATGACTGTGAGCATGAGCACCATACATGACTGAGCACAAGCACCATACAGGACTGTGAGCACGAGCACCATACATGACTGAGCACGAGCAACATACATGACTGTGAGCACGAGCACCATACATGACTGAGCACAAGCACCATACATGACTGTGAGCACGAGCACCATACATGACTGTGAGCACGAGCACCATACATGACTGTGAGCACGAGCACCATACATGACTGTGAGCACAAGCACCATACATGACTGTGAGCACGAGCAACATACATGACTGTGAGCACGAGCAACATACAGGACTGTGAGCACGAGCACCATACATGACTGAGCACGAGCAACATACATGACTGTGAGCACGAGCACCATACATGACTGAGTACAAGCACCATACATGACTGTGAGCACGAGCACCATACATGACTGTGAGCACGAGCACCATACATGACTGTGAGCACGAGCACCATACATGACTGTGAGCACGAGCAACATACATGACTGTGAGCACGAGCACCATACATGACTGTGAGCACGAGCACCATACATGACTGAGCACAAGCACCATACAGGACTGTGAGCCTGTGCACCATACATGACTGTGAGCCCGTGCACCAAACATGACTGTGAGCACGAGCAACATACGACTGTTAGCACGAGCACCATACATGACTGTGAGCACTAGCACCATACATGACTGTGAGGACGAGCACCACACATGCCTGTGAGCACGTGCACCATACCTCTACCTGATTTTGGCGCTGCTTCTCCTGCATCAATTTGATCGTCTGTTTGTGTGTGCTGCTGTCTGCCTCCCAGTGTGCGATCTCTGAGTGAAGGTCAGAGATCTGGGACTGAAGCGTGGATATCTTCCTCTCACGGTTAGTCACCTAGTTATAGGATTGGTGAGAAAGAGTGAAAAGTGTTAACACCACACCAAACAAAGAGTGCTTTTCCACACTATCCTAATGATGTCTGCATATGGTTTTTTTCTATAGTTCTATAGCACACATCATATTAGATTATATTGGGGCAGCAATATCAGATGAGATGACAAGATTCCCATCAGACAGTCACCGCCAGGGCTTGAACCCAAGCAGGGCAGGGTAGCAGCTGTATAGTGCACCACCGAGCTTCCGAGGCCATTTTGTAAGGTACAGTCTGGACAGCACTACTGTTTTGGGTAATACACCTAGATTCTGTTTTGGGTAATATACCTAGTATAATCTGGACATTGTATCTGAACAAACATGCAAATTCATCGAATTACGAGTCCCCTACTAAATAAAACAGAAAAATAATACGGCTACGAGGCTGCAATACTGGTTGCAAGCGAAAAACAAATGTGCACATGTATAACACCCTCGTTGCCCTTAATAAACCTGCCAAATTTCATACAAATATCTTGAGGTGTTAACCCATAATGTCAAGATCCACTTTTTGCGAAAGGACAGACTGATGGACAGATTTTATGATGGAATAACGGAAGGACTGAATGACAGGACGATAGACATCAAACAAAATCTGGTAGAAGTTGGTAGGCGTTTAATAAAAACATTCATCCCATTCACCATTGTGCATTATATTTTGCACCTGATTCCTCTAAGGGAAATGGAAGATAAAAACAGGTATTGTATCCTGGAAAATGTAGTAAAAGTGATGTGAAATTAGCAAACAAGCCAATGAAATCATTATTTGTTGTCTTGACTTTGGAAACACTGGGGAAAAGCATGTGTGCGTTTAGGCAGCCCATTTCATAAGAAGTCTTAAGTTGGGCTCTATGGCGAACCTCAATAACGTATGCACTCATCTAGATAAAGCTATTACCGGTAAAGAATCCCATATCAACATTTGCTTGAGCTAAGACAAATAATCAAAGAGAAACGGATATATACAACAGGTTATATGCAAACCTTGATCTCCCTTTATTGTACATTTTATGGGCCATCACAGATTTGCTTCCATGTGAGCCCACAATTCATAGAAAACAAAATTACTTATGCAACCCTCTAAACAATGCTATAAGGAAACCCATGACACAGTTGGTTAAGCTAGGTTAAGAAATATAAGTTATCAGATGCCAGCATAAGGGTAAAAGTGGTTTCTGTGTTTCATCATATACCAACATAAATGTGAAGTGGTCACTGTGTGTCATCATAACTGTGTCACCAAAAGGGTAAAAGTGGTCTTTGTGCTTCATATGCCAATGTAAGAGTAAAAGTGGTCTTGTGTCATCATATGTCAACCAGGCCCTCCTCTGGGCATCGCCAATGACGCCAATGGCGAAAGAAAATGGCTCTAAATTTCAAACTTTGGCGAAAGTGTTTGGCGACATCGAAATTGCCAAAAAGCCAAACTTGTTTAATTTCTCCGCTGAACAACATAACTAACCAATTGACACCTACCACATGCGAACACTTAACATTAAATAAACAAAGGTGATAACCTTTAGTGTTCGGGTAATTAACTTAATCCCTGAATAACAACTGATGACTGTCGTTTTCGCCTCAGCAGGGGGTTGGGGGGAATGGTGCCATTGCTGGTCAGATGCACTAAAAGCATGATACATGGGAAGTGGTATCAGTATCGGTATCGTTAAAATACCGTATCGTTTCGTTGGTATCAGTATCGGTATCAGACCGGTTCGTGCTTAACTATCCAACCCTAGGATATGCCAACATAAGCGTGACATGGTCTCTGTATGTCATCATATGCCAACATAAGCATGACATGGTCTCTGTATGTCATCATATGCCAACATAAGCATGACATGGTCTCTGTATGTCATCATATGCCAACATAAGCGTGACATGGTCTCTGTATGTCATCATATGCCAACATAAGCTTGACATGGTCTCTGTATGTCATCATATGCCAACATAAGGTTAAAAGTGGTTTCTGTGTGTCATTAAATGCAAATATATTGCCAAACGTGTCTACGTGCAGACAGAAATTCAAAACAACACAAAAGCAACACACCATGCAGTTATATACACTCTAGATAAATAAGCAAAATAACTATAAAACTATAATACAGATGCCCCATCAGTAGTTTGGTTAAAGTTATTATCAGGCAGCAGCCAAGCTGAAGAAAATGTTCATTTTAATTATTGCAGCCACTGATTTTTTGGGGAGCAAAACATCATTCGAAAATGATATCCATTAAAATTATACGAGGGGTGTTCCGTAAATAATGCGACTGCTGTATTATTTCGAGGAACTTGTGCGATATTTACATGAAACCACTTTGAATCGTTAGAGTGATCACTGATGCATGTCAAAGGTAAAAATCTCATTCATACATTCATTGACCTTGGTGCAATGTACATTGCTTTATAGCGTATTCGTTACACTATATGCAAAATGACCGGCAAACGAGCAGAAAATGTGCCTATATTAGAGGTAGGTCATTACTTGGGTTGAAGCCGAAAGACATTCACCAAGAGGTGTTTGACATTTACGGGGATGGTCAAATGTCGTATAGTACTGTTTGTAGGTGGGTGGCTAAATTTAAATCCGGGCAACAGCGCTTGAAAGATACTGCTCACCCTGGTCGTCCTGTAACGCCAACAACCAAGAAAAACGTTGAAAAAATATGTGAAATCCTGAAAACTGATGCTCGATACACAGTAACACAATTAGCTTGGATGAAAAACTTGTTGTTAGCACAAGTTCATCTAATTTTGAAAAAGCATCTGAAAGTTAAGAAAATAAATGCAAGATGGATACCGCATTTGCTGACAGAGGACCAAAAGAAGTTCTTAACCTAGCTTAACCAACTGTGTCATGGGTAACAACAGCGAAAAAACTTCCAAAAATGTATCCGTAATACAGCAAAAAATTGTTTGAGACCAGTTACGGGTGACGAAATGTGGGTCCATTATATAATGAGCCAAAAAAAAAGTATCTGACCAAATCTGGGCCACGAAAAATATGAAACGACCAATTATTGCCAAACGAACGCGACTGTTAAGAAGGTTCTGTATGCAATTTTTTTCACTACCAACGGTCCCGCCACACAGACGGCAGTGCCAAAAGGCAGAACTGTCACAGGACATTTTTATAAAAAAGTTGTATTGAAACAACTGAAGAAGTACTACAAACAGGTCTGAAGTATGTTCGTCTTCTGCAAGACAACGCGCCCGTCCACAAAGCCTGTATTGTAACAGACTTTTTGCAGTCAGAGAACCCACACCCCCTTACTCGCCAGACCCCCTGTGACTATTTTCTCTTCCCAAGACTAAAAAATCACTTATCTGGGAAGAGAAATAACTGGAGGAATGCCCTGGGATCTGCAGTTTACCAGCGTCTTAAGGGTGTACCGGTTCATGAATACGAAAAATGTTTTCAAAGTGGATTGCGCGGCTCAAAATGTGTGTTTTGGCTAAGGGGGAGTACTTTGAAGGAAATCGCAAAAACAATTGATCAAAAATGATTATAGTATTCTAGTATCAATACCAATTGCATTATTTACGGAACACCCCGCGTATATATGGACAGATGTACAAAAATAACACTATTTACCCCTACCATTTTGGAAGTGAGCCAGCAAAAAAATGGAAGTGTTGTGATATCCAAATAACTTGAAAGGAGACCAGCCAACATCGATGCGGGTGGACTGAGGAAAGCAACACATCGTACAATATAGATCTAATACATACCTCCATATTGAGATCATCTGTACGCTGTTCTGCACGACGAAGATCTGTTTTCAGTTTGATGATGGTGAAGTCTTTTTCAGACTGTCCCTGACTAGATATGGGGTCGAAATCACCAGATTTCTACATGAAACAGAAGGTGAATAATAAGCATCATATGTACAGACTTAGTGCTTACCCAAGATAGATTAGTGCTTACCGCTTACCCAAGATAGATTAGTGCTTACCCAAGATAGATTAGTGCTTACCCAAGATAGAGTAGTGCTTACCCAAGATAGATTAGTGCTTACCCAAGATAGAGTAGTGCTTACCCAAGATAGAGTAGTGCTTACCCAAGATAGAGTAGTGCTTACCCAAGATAGATTAGTGCTTACCCAAGATAGATTAGTGCTTACCCAAGATAGAGTAGTGCTTACCCAAGATAGATTAGTGCTTACCCAAGATAGAGTAGTGCTTACCCAAGATAGATTAGTGCTTACCCAAGATAGAGTAGTGCATACCCAAGATAGAGTAGTGCTTACCAAAGATAGATTAGTGCTTACCCAAGATAGAGTAGTGCTTACCCAAGATAGAGTAGTGCTTACCCAAGATAGTGCTTACCCAAGATAGAGTAGTGCTTACCCAAGATAGATTAGTGCTTACCCAAGATAGAGCAAGATAGAGTAGTGCTTACCCAAGATAGAGTAGTGCTTACCCAAGATAGAGTAGTGCTTACCCAAGATAGATTAGTGCTTACCCAAGATAGATTAGTGCTTACCCAAGATAGAGTAGTGCTTACCCAAGATAGATTAGTGCTTACCCAAGATAGAGTAGTGCTTACCCAAGATAGAGTAGTGCTTACCAAAGATAGATTAGTGCTTACCCAAGACAGAGTAGTGCTTACCCAAGATAGATTAGTGCTTACCCAAGATAGAGTAGTGCTTACCAAAGATAGATTAGTGCTTACCCAAGACAGAGTAGTGCTTACCCAAGATAGATTAGTGCTTACCCAAGATAGATTAGTGCTTACCCAAGATAGAGTAGTGCTTACCCAAGATAGAGTAGTGCTTACCCAGGATAGATTATTGCTTACCCAATATCGACTTAGTGCTAAAATATACTTAGTGCTTAGACCCAAGGCAAAAATAAAATGATCGTGAAAATCCTCGAAGATTTCATAGGCAGTTAAGTGACCGAAGGTAGCAGATAACTTTTCATAAGTTTCTGTCTGATAAAATTAAGAGTGTGCATTCAATATTTTTTTGTGTTTTTTGCCATTTGTGTGGTCATTATTCAGCCCTAATCAAACTGCCAAAATGAATAAAAATCTCTGTTAATGTGTTTTTTCAGGGAATCTACAATGTCATAAATAAGAGCAATACTCAAAGTTGCAAACAGTTTCCTTTGTGAAAACGGTGTGCTGGTACTTGATAAACATTGATCAAATTGACATCTGAGGAGTTAACTGACTTGAGGCAATTAATGCTTATTGGCTACTAGGGCTGCGTACCAGTTTCCAGTATATATCGAATACCGGTATTTAAGGTTCGATCGATATATCGTATCGAACGTGTCCGTATCGGTCAAAATATCGATCAAAAGTGAACTCTCTCCTATTGCATACAGTTCAACTCACGCGAAGCCCACACTTTACTCTTTCACGCCAAGTGAGGAATTTACAAATCGCGTAATTACGCGGAGTTTCGATGATAAAACTACGCGGAGTCGGAAAAGCTTCTCGGCGTACTTACGCCACGAAAGTACGCCACGATACTCCGCGAAGACAAACTCGGAGTTCGCCGAGTAAAAACTACACAGGTAAGAGGTGCAACTTTTTCTAATTGCAGTCATTTTAATGCATAATTATTCAATAACTTTAGATAAAATCGAGGCAGAAGACTTTTTGTTTTGTTTTGGAAAAGCGGATGTGGGAATATTTGAATGCCCGGATTGTGTATACTGGGTCACGACAGTTATATGGTGGTTCCTATTACTGTCTTCGCGGCGACTGAACATAATATTCAATTAGTAATTATACTGGAAATTATAATTTTCTTTTTAATTAGTCATTCTTTGGAACAAATTTTACTATTCTGATGTTTATTATTACATCGATGGGTTCTTTAGTCAGAAATAATCAGAAAAATGGTAAAGAATTCCGGGTCATAAACCCGTTATTAGTGCCGCCTTGTTAAAAGATACATACATGGCTAAGGATTATGGGTATTTAGTATTTATGTCGGTAGGAAAACTGTTGACTTTAGGACAACAAAAACGAACAAAACTTGTGATTAAATGCATTAAAAGTTTGAAATATGTATTTGTTTCGAAATTTATTCATTGTATTTATCAGTCGTGTCAACTCTGTATATAAAAGATGCACTCGGCGTCTCATTGTTTGTACTTTTTCTGGCGATTGATTGCTTTTTCAAGCGGTAAGTTGAAAAGTTGTCGGAAAATTCAGATTTTTTTCCCAATAATAAATCACCACAGGTGTGCACTGATGGTTAAGATATTCTTGAAAAAGAATTCAGATAAAGCCTTTGTGTTTACTTTTTGAATGAATAAATGACAAAACTTTACATTTTAGTCTTTTATTACTACTGAAAAAATATCATATGATATATCGAATATCGATCATTTTGTATCGCTACAAATATCGTATCGATCAATCTGACCGATACGCAGCCCTATTGGCTACTTAATTAAACAACATCGCTAAATACCAGATTTTATATAGCTTGCAAACAAACAACAGCGTTTGAACATTTTCAAAATTCTGCCACGTGCTGTTTGATATACTTACGACTTGCCATGGAGCTGTACAAACATGTCTCACCTGTAGCTGATCTCCAGCTAATCTCTGTCGTTGAGCAAGTTCTAAATCTGCCTGTAAACGAACAATCAATTCTTCCTTTCTTATTTGTTGTTCCCGCAAATCCCTGAGTTCGCGAGAGGAGTCATCTGACATACGCATGCGGGTTAAATGTTCATGCATGGAGCCAAACACCTGCTCTGGGGTTAGCTCACGAAATCGAACAGTTTCAATCTGTAAAGATAAATTATAAGAAAGAGTGAGTTTTGTTTTCAACATGGAATTGTTAAAACAATTTTTGAATTGGCCTTAACTGGATTGCTCTAGGAATAATCTACAACTGAACTCTGTTACCAACAGAAAACATGTCTTACAAAACATGCTAAAGGCAAATTTACAAACTCAACAAAACTATACAATTCTGACATTTTGAGGTGTGAACACCAAACTATATAATATTATACAGAAAGAGAAAGGCGCAATAGTTTCGTACAGAGCCCTCAAATTTTGCTATATTAAATGTGTTTATAGTAGAAACTATGTATATGATATTCTATCACCAAATGGCTGTGTCTTGTTTGGTTATACGTACCTCCCATTTTCCAGTAGTTCTGGCATGGCTGATTATGCTGATTAGTTGATCTAAATCATGGTTGAGGTTGGAGTTGTCAGTTTTCAATCTGGAAACATTTTCGTCTTGTCTGTCTAAGCGTACCTTGAGGTCCTCTAACATTGCTTCTGCCCGGGCTTTCTCAATCGTCAGAGCCCGCAATTCTCTCTCCAAGTCGCGTGCTTTCGCCATGTATTCCTGGAAAGTGAAAAAGAATAAATTAAGTTCTGTGAGGTATGCACTTCTTCCCTGAATATGTTCCCATCTGACTGACTGATCGACAGATTTTAGATTATGTCCCCATCTGATTGACTGATAGATCCCAGATTATGCCCCCATATGATTGACTGATTGATAGATCCCAGATTATGTCCCCATCTGACTGACAGGTTGATAGATCCTAGATTATGTCCCCATCTGACTGACTGATTGATAGATCCTAGATTATGTCCCCACGTGACTGACTGATATATATAGTCTAGATTATGTCCCCATCTGATGGACTGATTATTAGATCCTAGATTATGTCCCCATCTGATTGACTGACTGATATATCCTAGATTATGTCCCAATCTGATTGACTAATTGACAGATCCTAGATTATGTCCCCATCTGTTTGGCTGATAGATATAGTCTAGATTATGTCCCCGTCTGATGGACTGATTATTAGATCCTAGAGTATGTCCCCATATGACTGACTGATTGATAGATCCTAGTTTCTGTCCCCATCTGATTGACTGATTGATAGATCCTAGATTATGTCCCCATCTATTTGACTGATTTATATAGTCTAGATTATGTTCCCATCTGATGGACTGATTATTAGATCCTAGATTATGTCCCCATCTGACTGACTGATTGATGGATCCTAGATTATGTCCCCATCTGATTGACTGACTGATATATCCTAGATTATGGCCCCATCTGATTGACTAATTGACAGATCCTAGATTATGTCCCCATATGTTTGACCGATAGATATAGTCTAGATTATGTCCCCATCTGATGGACTGATTATTAGATCCTAGATTATATCCCCATCTGACTGACTGATTGATAGATCCTAGATTATGTCCCCATCTGACTGACTGATTGATAGATCCTAGATTATGTCCCTATCTGATTGACTGATTGATAGATCCTAGATTATGTCCCCATCTGACTGACTGATTGACAGACCCTAGATTATGTCCCCATATGACTGACTGACACTTCCTAGATTATGTCCCCATCTGACTGACTGATTGACAGATCCTAGATTATGTCCCCCATCTGATTGACTGACTTGATATATCCTAGATTATGTCCCCATCTGACTGACTGACTTGACAGATCCTAGAGTATGTCCCAATCTGATTGACTGATTGATAGATCCTAGATTATGTCCCCATCTGATCAAAAGATACTTCCTAGATTATGTCCCCATCTGATTGATATATCCTAGATTATGACCCCATCTGACTGATTGATTGATAGATCCTAGATTATGTTCCACATCTAATTGACAGACTGATAGATCCTAGATTATGTCCCCAACTGATTGACTGATTGATATATCCTAGAGTAAATCCCATCTGACTGACTGATAGATAGATCCTAGATTATGTTCTGTATCTGATTGACTGACGGATAGATCTTAGATTATGACTCCATCTGACTGACTGATCGATAGATCCTAGATTATGTTCCCCATCTAACTGACTGACTGATAGATCCTAGATTATGTCCCCAACTTATTGACTGATTGATATGTCCTAGAGTATATCCCATCTGACTGACTGATAGATAGATCCTAGATTATGTTCTGCATCTGATTGACTGACTGATAGATCCTAGATTATGACCCCATCTGACTGACTGATTGATAGATCCTAGATTATGTTCCCCATCTAATTGACTGACTGATAGATCCTAGATTATGTCCCCCATCTGATTGACTGATTGATAGATCCTAGAGTATGTCCCCATCCAACTGACTGACCAATTGATATATCCTAGATTATGTCCACTCTGACTGACTGATTGATAGATCCTAGATTACATCCCCATCTGACTGACTGATACTTCCTCTAGATTATGTCCCCATCTGATTGACTGACTGATATATCCTAGATTATGTCCCATATCTGATTGACTGACTTGATATATCCTAGATTATGTCCCCATCTGACTGACTGACTTGATAGATCCTAGATTATGTCCCCATCTGATTGACTGATTGATGGATCCTAGATTATGTCCCCATCTGATTGACAGATACTTCCTAGATTATGTCCCCATCTGATTGATATATCCTAGATTATGACCCATCTGACTGATTGATTGATAGATCCTAGATTATGTTCTGCATCTGATTGACAGACGGATAGATCCTAGATTATGTCCCCAACTGATTGACTGATTGATATATCCTAGAGTATATTCCCATCTAACTGACTGACTGATAGATCCTAGATTATGTCCCCAACTTATTGACTGATTGATATGTCCTAGAGTATATCCCATCTGACTGACTGATAGATAGATCCTAGATTATGTTCTGCATCTGATTGACTGACTGATAGATCCTAGATTATGACCCCATCTGACTGACTGATTGATAGATCCTAGATTATGTTCCCCATCTAATTGACTGACTGATAGATCCTAGATTATGTCCCCCATCTGATTGACTGATTGATAGATCCTAGAGTATGTCCCCATCCAACTGACTGACCAATTGATATATCCTAGATTACATCCCCATCTGACTGACTGATACTTCCTCTAGATTATGTCCCCATCTGATTGACTGACTGATATATCCTAGATTATGTCCCATATCTGATTGACTGACTTGATATATCCTAGATTATGTCCCCATCTGACTGACTGACTTGATAGATCCTAGATTATGTCCCCATCTGATTGACTGATTGATGGATCCTAGATTATGTCCCCATCTGATTGACAGATACTTCCTAGATTATGTCCCCATCTGATTGATATATCCTAGATTATGACCCATCTGACTGATTGATTGATAGATCCTAGATTATGTTCTGCATCTGATTGACAGACGGATAGATCCTAGATTATGTCCCCAACTGATTGACTGATTGATATATCCTAGAGTATATTCCCATCTGACTGAATGACAGATAGATCCTAGATTATGTTCTGCATCTGATTGACTGATTGATAGATCCTAGATTATGACCCAATCTGACTGACTGATTGATAGATCCTAGATTATGTTCTGCATCTGATTGACTGACTGATAGATCCTAGATTATGTACCCCATCTGATTGACTAATTGATAGATCCTAGATTATGTCCCCATCTGACTGACTGATACTTCCTAGATTATGTCCCCATCTGACTGACTGATTGATAGATCGTAGATTGTGTCCATCTGACTGACAGATACTTCCTAGATTATGTCCCCATCTGATGGATATATCCTAGATTATGACCCCATCTGACTGACTGATTGATAGATCCTAGATTATGTCCCAATCTGACTGACTGATTGACAGATCCTAGATTATGTTCCCATCTGACTGACTGATACTTCCTAGATTATGTCCCCAGCTGACTGACTGACTGACTGATAGATCCTGGATTATGTCCCCATCTGATTGACTGATCAATAGATCCTAGATTTTTTATGTCCCCATCTGACTGACTGACTGATAGATCCTAGATTAAGTCCCCATCTCATGGACTGAGCAGTGCGCTTTACTGTTAGTAAACAACAAACTATAAGCTTTATTTTCATATTCATTGAGCTATATATCAGTTTATCTGCTCTTTCAGTCTGCTTCATAATAGAGAAATAAATATTACAGACCTATAAGCAGTGTATGGCAGAAGTATTTTTAACATTCAGCTTTAAAACCACTGTCAATACAACATTAAAAATCAAAGATTTGGAACATATTAGGATAATCTGATTAGTTTTCAGAAGAATAATTAAATAAAATCGTACATACTTTTTGAATTGAATTGAATTGGGTTTTAAGATGCACCAACACATGAAAAGGTTATATGGCGCCTAACAGGCATGACCATGCCAGGCTTATCCTCCACGTAAATCGAGATAAATATAGAAAATGGGTCTAGAACCTTCTCACCCTGAACTGCAGAGTTGCTGCAAATTCTATCATAGAAACTCCATTTACGCTGGAGCCACGTTTATTGTTTTTCTGCCACTGCTCTTTTGATGTGAGCGAGATGGCACCTGAAACAATGCAGGGATCATGATGAAGACCTTTAATGAACATAACAAAAAATGATAAAATGAACATGAATTTGGGGTGATTCTACCCCTCTGCCTACCCCTCCAAAGGGATCTGCAGTGGCCCTATTCTTTGCCCCTTGACCAAACGGGGGCACCCAGGAACCATACTTTTGAATAGCTCGGTCAAATTTACTTTGACTTAAAACGAGATAATAATGCATGGCATATGTACACAGGTATGAGACCTAAGGCTAATACAAGTATTCTTAAAAAGGAAACTATCTTTGTTTTCTTAAAAATTCTTTCAAGCCGATCAGTCAACAAACACTTACAATACAGTTGACTTAAATAAGAAGTCTGATGAGATCTGTAATAAAAATCCATCCATTTATAAGCAAAAACTGTATTTTTATGCTGTATGGTTTATAATCTAATAAATCATATATTAGTACTAAATGCAGTATGATGCAAATCCTCTACACCCAGAAACATTACATACAATATAAAATGCCATTGAAATGCTCCTCAGGAAGGAAGACAAATTTACACACTGGTGAACAAATGACACAAATTCAGTAGCCGAACATTAGCTAAATAAAACTTGCATATCATATAAAGAAATTAATTTGTTGCATTATAAACATTAGACTGGCATCAGTCCTTAATGTTTTAACCAAATCCTATTTTAACAATTTAGATAATTTGTTCATTGCACTGAAATAGGCAAATATCTCCACTTATAACTAAAATAAATCAACAATAATTCTTTTTTTTCAATTTATACAGGATACTAGTCTAACATAAGCTCAGTGGTATATTTGCCAATGCAGTGACTATTACAAACAGTGGTATATTTGCCTGCAGTGTCTATTAAAACACAGTGGATATTTGCCTGCAATGACAATTACAACACTGTGGTATATTTGCCTGCAGTGACTATTACAACATAGTGGTATATTTGCCTGCAGTGACTATTACAACATAGTGGTATATTTGCCTGCAGTGACTATTACAACACAGTGGTATATTTGACAGTGGTATATTTGCCTGCAGTGACTATTACAAAATAGTGGTATATTTGCCTGCAGTGACTATTACAACACAGTGGTATATTTGCATGCAGTGACTATTACAACCAATGGTATATTTGCCTGCAGTGACAATTATATTTGCCTACAGTGATTATTACAACCAGTGATATATTTGCCAGAGGTATATTTGACTGCAGTGACTATTACAACACAGTGGTATATTTGCCTGCAGTGACTATTACAACATAGTGGTATATTTGCCTGCAGTGACTATTACAACACAGAAGTATATTTGCCAGTGGTATATTTGCCTGCAGTGAATATTACAACTGTGGTATATTTGCCTGCAGTGACTATTACAACATAGTGGTATATTTGCCAGCAGTGACTATTACAACCAGTGGTATATTTGCCAGTGATATATTTGCCTGCAGTGACTATTACAACACAGTGGTATATTTGCCTGCAGTGACTATTACAACTGTGGTATATTTGCCTGCAGTGACTATTACAACACTGGTATATTTGCCTGCAGTGACTATTACAACACAGTGGTATATTTGACTGCAGTGTCTATTACAACACAGTGGTATATTTGCCTGCAGTGACTATTACAACCATGGTATATTAAAACACAGTATTAAATTTGCCAGTGGTTATTTGCCTGCAGTGTCTATTACAACCAGTGGTATATTTGCCAGTGATATATTTGCCTGCAGTGACTATTACAACACAGTGGTATATTTGCCTGCAGTGACTATTACAACTGTGTTATATTTACCTTCAGTGACTATTACAACCAGTGGAATATTTGACTGCAGTGTCTATTACAACACAGTGGTATATTTGCCTGCAGTGACTATTACAACACAGTGGAATATTTGCTTGCAGTGACTATTACAACATAGTGGTATATTTGCCTGCAGTGACTATTACAACACAGTGGTATATTTGCCTGCAGTGACTATGACAACACATTGGTATATTTGCCTGCAGTGACTATTACAATCTAATGGTATATTTGCCTGCAGTGACTAATACAACATAGTGGTATATTTGCCTGCAGTGACTATTACAACCCAATGG
The DNA here is from genome assembly GCA_037043455.1 of Cyrtodaria siliqua. NCBI lineage: Eukaryota > Metazoa > Mollusca > Bivalvia > Adapedonta > Hiatellidae > Cyrtodaria > Cyrtodaria siliqua. The sequence continues at coordinate 416,003 of JAWPHD010000416.1, read as the reverse complement.
TATATTTGCCAGAGGTATATTAGCCTGCAGTGACTATTACAACCCAGTGGTATATTTGCCAGTGCTATATTTGCCTGCAGTGACTATTACAACATAATGGTATATTTGCCTGCAGTGACTATTACAACATAGTGGTATATTTGCCAATTCAGTGACTATTACAACCAGTGATATATTTGCCTGCAGTGACTATTACAAACAGTGGTATATTTGCCGGCAGTGACCTTTACAACACAGTGGTATATTTGCCAATGCAGTGACTATTACAACCAGTGGTATATTTGCCTGCAGTGACTATTACAACCAGTGATATATTTGCCTGCAGTGACTAGTACAACCAGTGATATAATTGCCAATGCAGTGACTATTACAACCAGTGATATATTTGCTGCAGTGACTATTACAACACAGTGGTATAATTGCCTGCAGTGACTATTACAAAATAGTGGTATATTTGCCAGCAGTGACTATTACAACCCAGTGGTATATTTGCCAGTGGTTTATTTGCCTGCAGTGACTATTACAACCCAGTGGTATATTTGCCAGTGGTATATTTGCCTGCAGTGACTATTACAACACAGTGGTATATTTGCCAGTGATATATCTGCCTGCAGTGACTATTACAACAGTGGTATATTTGCCTGAAGTGACTATTACAACCCAGTGGTATATTTGCCTGCAGTGACTATTACAACACAGTGGTATATTTGTCAGTGGTATATTTGCCTGCAGTGACTATTACAACAGTGGTATATTTGCCAGTGGCATATTTGCCTGCAGTGACTATTACAACAGTGGTATATTTGCCTCCAGTGACTATTACAACCCAGTGGTATATTTGCCTGCAGTGACTATCACAACAGTGGTATATTTGCCTGCAGTGACTATTACAACAGTGGTATATTTGACTGCAGTGACTATTACAAAAGTGGTATATTTGCCTGCAGTGACTATAACACAGAGGTATATTTGCCAGTGGTATATTTGCATGCAATGACTATCACAACCAGTGGTATATCTGCCTCAGCAGTGACTATTACAACCAGTGGTATATTTGCCAGTGGTATATTTGCCTGCAGTGACTATTACAACACAGTTGTATATTTGCCTGCAGTGACTATTACAACATAGTTGTATATTTGCCAATGGTATATTTGCCTCCAGTGACTATTACAATAGTGGTATATTTGCCTGCAGTGACTATTACAACCAGTGGTATATTTGCCTGCAGTGACTTTTACAACCAGTGGTATATTTGCCTGCAGTGACTATTACAACATAGTGGTATATTTGCCTGCAGTGACTATTACAACCAGTGGTATATTTGCCTGCAGTGACTATTACAACCAGTGGTATATTTGCCTGCAGTGACTATTACAACCAGTGATATATTTGCCTGCAGTGACTATTACAACCAGTGGTATATTTGCCTGCAGTGACTATTACAACACAGTGGTATATTTGCCAGAGGTATATTTGCCTGCAGTGACTATTACAACACAGTGGTATATTTGCCAGAGGTATATTTGCCTGCAGTGACTATTACAACACAGTGGTATATTTGCCTGCAGTGAATATTACAACCAGTGGTATATTTGCCTGCAGTGACTATTACAACCAGTGATATATTTGCCTGCAGTGACTATTACAACCAGTGGTATATTTGCCTGCAGTGACTATTACAACACAGTGGTATATTTGCCAGAGGTATATTTGCCTGCAGTGACTATTACAATAGTGGTATATTTGCCTGCAGTGACTATTACAACCAGTGGTATATTTGCCTGCAGTGACTATTACAACACAGTGGTATATTTGCCTGCAGTGACTATTACAATAGTGGTATATTTGCCTGCAGTGACTATTACAACCAGTGGTATATTTGCCTGCAGTGACTATTACAACACAGTGGTATATTTGCCAGAGGTATATATGCCTGCAGTGACTATTACAATAGTGGTATATTTGCCTGCAGTGACTATTACAACCAGTCGTATATTTGCCTGCAGTGACTATTACAATAGTGGTATATTTGCCTGCAGTGACTATTACAACCAGTGGTATATTTGCCTGCAGTGACTATTACAACACAGTGGTATATTTGCCAGAAGTATATATGCCTGCAGTGACTATTACAATAGTGGTATATTTGCCTCCAGTGACTATTACAACAAGTGGTATATTTGCCTGCAGTGACTATTACAACACTGGTATATTTGCCTGCAGTGACTAATACAACACTGTGGTATATTTGCCTGCAGTGACTATTACAACCAGTGGTATATTTGCCTGCAGTGACTATTACAATCAGTGGTATATTTGCCTGCAGTGACTATTACAACCAGTGGTATATTTGCCAGCAGTGACTATTACAACCCAGTGGTATATTTGCCAGTGGTATATTTGCCTGCAGTGACTATTACAACCCAGTGGTATATTTGCCAGTGGTATATTTGCCTGCAGTGACTATTACAACACAGTGGTATATTTGTCAGTGATATATCTGTCTGCAGTGACTATTACAACAGTGGTATATTTGCCTGCAGTGACTATTACAACCCAGTGGTATATCTGCCTGCAGTGACTATTACAACACACTGGTATATTTGTCAGTGGTATATTTGCCTGCAGTGACTATTACAACAGCGGTATATTTGCCAGTGGCATATTTGCCTGCAGTGACTATTACAACTGTGGTATATTTGCCAGTGGTATATTTGCCTGCAGTACCTATTACAACCCAGTGGTATATTTGCCTGCAGTGACTATTACAACACAGTGGTATATTTGCCTGCAGTGACTATTACAACACAGTGGTATATTTGCCTGAAGTGACTATTACAACAGTGGTATATTTGCATGCAGTGACTATTACAACACAGTGGTATATTTGCCTGAAGTGACTATTACAACAGTGGTATATTTGCCTGCAGTGACTATTACAACAGTGGTATATTTGCCAGTGGTATATTTGCATGCAGTGACTATCACAACCAGTGGTATATCTGCCTCAGCAGTGACTATTACAACCAGTGGTATATTTGCCAGTGGTATATTTGCCTGCAGTGACTATTACAACACAGTTGTATATTTGCCTGCAGTGACTATTACAACATAGTGGTATATTTGCCAATGGTATATTTGCCTCCAGTGACTATTACAATAGTGGTATATTTGCCTGCAGTGATAATTACAACCAGTGTAATATTTCCCTGCAGTGACTATTACAACCAGTGGTATATTTGCCTGCAGTGACTTTTACAACCAGTGGTATATTTGTCTGCAGTGACTATTACAACATAGTGGTATATTTGCCTGCAGTGACTACTACAACCAGTGGTATATTTTCCTGCAGTGACTATTACAACCAGTGATATATTTGCCTGCAGTGACTATTACAACCAGTGGTATATTTGCCTGCAGTGACTATTACAACACATTGGTATATTTGCCAGAGGTATATTTGCCTGCAGTGACTATTACAACACAGTGGTATATTTGTCAGAGGTATATTTGCCTGCAGTGACTATTACAACACAGTGGTATATTTGCCTGCAGTGACTATTACAACCAGTGGTATATTTGCCTGCAGTGACTATTACAACACAGTGGTATATTTGCCAAAGGTATATTTGCCTGCAGTGACTATAACAATAGTGATATATTTGCCTGCAGTGACTATTACAACCAGTGGTATATTTGCCTGCAGTGAATATTACAACACTGGTATATTTGCCTGCAGTGACTGTTACAACCAGTGGTATATTTGCCTGCAGTGACTATTACAACAAGTGGTATATTTGCCTGCAGTGACTATTACAACACTGGTATATTTGCCTGCAGTGACTATTACAACAAGTGGTATATTTGCCTGCAGTGACTGTTACAACCAGTGGTATATTTGCCTGCAGTGACTATTACAACAAGTGGTATATTTGCCTGCAGTGACTGTTACAACCAGTGGTATATTTGCCTGCAGTGACTATTACAACAAGTGGTATATTTGCCTGCAGTGACTATTACAACAAGTGGTATATTTGCCTGCAGTGACTATTACAACCAGTGGTATATTTGCCTGCAGTGACTATTACAACAAGTGGTATATTTGCCTGCAGTGACTATTACAACACTGGTATATTTGCCTGCAGTGACTATTACAACCAGTGGTATATTTGCCTGCAGTGACTATTACAACAAGTGGTATATTTGCCTGCAGTGACTATTACAACCAGTGGTATATTTGCCTGCAGTGACTATTACAACACAGTGGTATATTTGCCAGTGGTATATTTGCCTGCAGTGACTATTACAACCAGTGGTATATTTGCCTGCAGTGACTATTACAACCAGTGGTATATTTGCCTGCAGTGACTATTACAACCAGTGGTATATTTGCCTGCTGTGACTGTTACAACCAGTGGTATATTTGCCTGCAGTGACTATTACAACCAGTGATATATTTGCATGCAGTGACTATTACAACCAGTGGTTTATTTGCCTGCAGTGACTATTACAATCAGTGATATATTTGCCTGCAGTGACTATTACAACCAGTGATATATTTGCCTGCAGTGACTATTACAACCAGTGGTGTATTTGCCTGCAGTGACTATTACAACCAGTGATATATTTGCCTGCAGTGACTATTACAACCAGTGGTATATTTGACTGCAGTGACTATTACAACCAGTGGTATATTTGCCTGCAGTGACTATTACAACACAGTGGTATATTTGCCAGTGGTATATTTGCCTGCAGTGACTATTACAACCAGTGGTATATTTGCCTGCAGTGACTATTACAACCAGTGGTATATTTGCCTGCAGTGACTATTACAACCAGTGGTATATTTGCCTGCAGTGACTGTTACAACCAGTGGTATATTTGCCTGCAGTGACTATTACAACCAGTGATATATTTGCATGCAGTGACTATTACAACCAGTGGTTTATTTGCCTGCAGTGACTATTACAATCAGTGATATATTTGCCTGCAGTGACTATTACAACCAGTGATATATTTGCCTGCAGTGACTATTACAACCAGTGGTGTATTTGCCTGCAGTGACTATTACAACCAGTGATATATTTGCCTGCAGTGACTATTACAACCAGTGGTATATTTGACTGCAGTGACTATTACAACCAGTGGTATATTTGCCTGCAGTGACTATTACAACCAGTGGTATATTTGCCTGCAGTGACTATTACAACCAGTGGTATATTTGCCTGCAGTGACTATTACAACAAGTGATATATTTGCCTGCAGTGACTATTACAACATAGTGGTATATTTGCCTGCAGTGACTATTACAACCAGTGATATATTTGCCTGCAGTGACTATTATAACCAGTGATATATTTGCCTGCAGTGACTATACCAACATAGTGATATATTTGCCTGCAGTGACTATTACAACCAGTGATATATTTGCCTGCAGTGACTATTACAACCAGTGGTATATTTGCCTGCAGTGACTATTACAACCAGTGATATATTTGCCTGCAGAGACTATTACAACCAGTGATATATTTGCCTGCAGTGACTATTACAACCAGTGGTATATTTGCCTGCAGTGACTATTACAACACAGTTGTATAATTGCCTGCAGTGACTATTACAACATAGTGGTATATTTGCCAATGGTATATTTGCCTGCAGTGACTATTACAATAGTGGTATGTTTGCCTGCAGTGACTATTACAACACAGTTGTATATTTGCCTGCAGTGACTATTACAACATAGTGATATATTTGCCAGTGATATATTTGCCTGCAGTGACTATTACAACCAATGGTATATATGGATGCAGTGACTATTACAACCAGTGATATATTTGCCTGCAGTGACTATTACAACCAGTGGTATATTTGCCTTCAGTGACTATTACAACACAGTTGTATATTTGCCTGCAGTGACTATTACAACACAGTTATATATTTGCCTGCAGTGACTATTACAACATAGTGGTATATTTGCCAATGGTATATTTGCCTGCAGTGACTATTACCATAGTGGTATATTTGCCTGCAGTGACTATTACAACCAGTGGTATATTTGCCTGCAGTGACTATTACAACACAGTGGTATATTTGCCAATTCAGTGACTATTACAACCAGTGGTATATTTGCCTGCAGTGACTATTACAACATAGTGGTATATTTGCCAATGGTATGTTTGCCTGCAGTGACTATTACAATAGTGGTATATTTGCCTGCAGTGACTATTACAACCAGTGGTATATTTGCCTGCAGTGACTATTACAACACAGTGATATATTTGCCTGCAGTGACTATTACAACACAGTGGTATATTTGCCTGCAGTGACTTTTACAACAGGGGTATATTTGCCTGCAGTGACTATAACACAGTGGTATATTTGCCAGTGGTATATTTGCCTGCAGTGACTATTACAACAGTGGTATATTTGCCTGCAGTGACTATTACAACCAGTGGTATATTTGCCTGCAGTGACTATTACAACACAGTGATATATTTGCCTGCAGTGACTATTACAACACAGTGGTATATTTGCCTGCAGTGACTATTACAACAGGGGTATATTTGCCTGCAGTGACTATAACACAGTGGTATATTTGCCAGTGGTATATTTGCATGCAGTGACTATCACAACCAGTGGTATATCTGCCTCAGCAGTGACTATTACAACCAGTGGTATATTTGCCAGTGGTATATTTGCATGCAGTGACTATTACAACACAGTTGTATATTTGCCTGCAGTGACTATTACAACATAGTGGTATATTTGCCAATGGTATATTTGCCTCCAGTGACTATTACAATAGTGGTATATTTGCCTGCAGTGATTATTACAACCAGTGGTATATTTGCCTGCAGTGACTATTACAACACAGTGGTATATTTGCCAATGGTATATTTGCCTGCAGTGACTATTACAACACAGTGGTATATTTGCCTGCAGTGACTGTTACAACCAGTGGTATATTTGCCTGCAGTGACTATTACAACACAGTGGTACATTTGCCTGCAGTGACTGTTACAACCAGTGGTATATTTGTCTGCAGTGGCTATTACAACACAGTGGTATATTTGCCTGCAGTGACTGTTACAACCAGTGGTATATTTGCCTGCAGTGACTATTACAACACAGTGGTATATTTGCCTGCAGTGACTGTTACAACCAGTGGTATATTTGCCTGCAGTGACTATTACAACACAGTGGTATATTTGCCTGCAGTGACTATTACAACCAGTGATATATTTGCCTGCAGTGACTATTACAACCAGTGGTATATTTGCCAATGCAGTGACTATTACAACCAGTGGTATATTTGCCTGCAGTGACTATTACAATAGTAGTATATTTGCCTGCAGTGACTATTACAACATAGTGGTATATTTGCCTGCAGTGACTATAACAACCAGTGGTATATTTGCATGCAGTGACTATTACAGCCAGTGATATATTTGCCTGCAGTGACTATTACAACCAGTGGTATATTTGCCTGCAGTGACTATTACAACATAGTGGTATATTTGCCTGCAGTGACTGTTACAACCAGTGGTATATTTGCCTGCAGTGACTATTACAACCAGTGGTATATTTGCCTGCAGTGACTATTACAACACAGTGGTATATTTGCCTGCAGTGACTATTACAACCAGTGATATATTTGCCTGCAGTGACTATTACAACCAGTGATATATTTGCCTGCAGTGACTATTACAACCAGTGGTATATTTGCCTGCAGTGACTATTACAACACAGTGATATATTTGCCTGCAGTGACTGTTACAACCAGTGGTATATTTGCCTGCAGTGACTATTACAACAGTGGTATATTTGCCTGCAGTGACTATTACAACCAGTGGTATATTTGCCTGCAGTGACTATTACAACCAGTGGTATATTTGCCTGCAGTGACTATTACAACCAGTGGTATATTTGCCTGCAGTGACTATTACAACCAGTGATATATTTGCCTGCAGTGACTATTACAACCAGTGATATATTTGCCTGCAGTGACTATTACAACACAGTGGTATATTTGCCTTCAGTGACCATTATAACCAAGTGGTATATTTGACTGCAGTGACTACTACAGTGCAAAGTTTGTGTACATGAAATATATGGATACAGTTTCAAAACATAATGCAAATTTCATAAATAAATGCTATCATCCTGCCATTTATTTGCATGTTATCATAATCATTCAATTTCAATGGGATCTGGGCTTTAATCTGTAACAGAACTATATATTTACATGTCACATAAGTACACAATACCAGTGTATTGGGGCTTATGAAGACAAAACATCAATTTACTATTAAGCACATTGAAGGTCTTTTGTAAAATAAATTGCACCAATAATACACAGCCTAAATTATAGGGAAATTGATCTGAAGAGTTATTATTTACAGCTGTATATCAGCATATATTATCTAAATTCTTCTGACAGACAATGTAAGAGCATTAAAGGAACGTTTTATTGGGGTTATGACAACACTGTGTAGAGATGACATGCTTGTCCAAGCTTGAGAGAATCGAACATTGAGGTAGGTAGATGAGGGCTAGCTGTGGTTTACAGTATGTCTGACACATTTTTTAAAACACAAACCTAGAATATGTGTCGTCTTTTTTATTTTATAGCCCAAGCTTGCACATTGTTGGAGGTGACATGAGGAGGCATCTGCATATGTTTAATGTATTGGGCACTACAATGATTGGTAACAAATACATGAAACCATGACAAAACTACCACAACTGCGACACATCAAACTCACTTCTCAGACACACTGAGCTGCTCACAGAATGGAAATGAGATTATTGCAGAAGAATGGCGGATCACCTTCAACTGTTACTGGTCATACTGCACCAATTCATTTTCCAAGACATACATTATAGCTCTAAGCTCTGTACTGAAATCCCTTCATATATAAGAAGCTATATTTTTGCTTACTTGTTTTGAAAGACCTATCTTAGTTTTATCAACAAAAAAAAACATACCATACATTGAGTATGTTTTGAAAAAGCCGTTGGATCAGATGGTGCTGACCCACCTACTTGCATGTAGAAACATGAGCAAAATGTATGATTTAACCTTATAAGTACTCTTCAAAAGTTGAATTTTAATTGTTTAGCAAGATTTTTTGGTTTGTTTACCTTGTCAACCATCAAAATTAAGAGATTCTGCATAAAAGCTCCGAATTTACCCTGAAACTTTTGCCCTGCCCGTTGATTGGTTGGCAATTGGTATAGTCTGATCTACTATCACCATATGTTAACATAAAACAGGCAAATTCAGACAAAAACAAAAGAACAACAAATCTTACATCTTCAAAATGCCTGTTGTATCTGGACCCACTGTACATCTTGTGTTGAAACTCCACTATATTTCCGTTAAGAAAGTTACATGAATATCAACTAAACAATCCAAGACGTTTTGCCTGTTACCAGTCAATATAAACACTTTGATGAAAGCATTTCTAAAACTGTCCAATCAAATCTCTTGAAAACATGTAAAAATTTCATATCTATGGTCTAGCATAGTCATGGCTATACCAAACTCTCAAATAGGAATAGTTTATCATTATATACACATTAACTTTGATAACTGGGCTTTCTATTTGTGCTCTCCATTGATGAGAGTTTATAAAAACAGCCTTGGTCAACAAGAGGGTACCATAAAATATGTAGAGAGCCCTTCAACAGTCAGATTTATCACTATTTGACTGATTGACAAAATTTTTAGACAAACTGTGAGTTATAGCGGTAACTTATTTAAATGTTTAAACATACACAATTTCACCTACAGCTGGAGTAATCATTTTGGGAGATTAGAAGACTTTACAAGCAGGATCACTTAAAAAGGTGTTCAATGGTTCCAGGGCAAGAATAAGGCCACTGATTATCTAGGCAGGTAAAATTCGCCGGAATTCATGTTCATTTTTGTCATGTTCATTAAAGGTCACCACCATCATCCCTGTACTGTTTCAGCTAATTGAGTTGTGGCAGAAAACAAGGATTGTGGCACCAGCGAAAAATGGAGTGATTACAACAGAATCTGCAGCAACTCTGCAGTTCTTTAGGTGAGAAGGTTCTAGGCACATTCTGCATATTTGTATTTAGATGTTAATGGAGGGTGGGCCACGATTGTTTATATAACCTTTATGTGGTCATTCATTGTAAAATCCAATTCAACCTTTTATTTTATACAGAGGTATAATATTGGCAATTCCTCCTGCATTTTAATTTTTTAAACACATTCTGTAACTGAATTTATGTTCAATGAACAGCGGAAGATCAAGGAGTACAAATACTAATTGACAACTCTGACAAACTGTATTAAATTTGTTACATTCATTGTAATACGGATAAACAAATTTATTTGCAGTCTTGAATACCTCCAACACTTTATTTCTGTAATACCTGCCATATTACAATAATTAGTTGAACCATGTCATATTAAAACCAACCTATTTTTCACAACTTCCGACAATGCCTGAAAGCAATCAAAAACATTCTTTCATGGTAAAAAATCGTTAAAATAAAATACTAGTGACAATAAAGCTCCTTTATCAACATGATCAAGTCATACAAAACCAACAGAGGCATGTAAAAACTTGCATACTTCTAGACCACAAAGAAATTGGCCATGCATATTTTAACTGTTGTGGTAGTTTTTGAATGAAATTACAATTTACTTTTGTAAATTAAAACAGCCTGTATTTAGTGAGACATGATAAATGGGGGTCTAGCAATGTTTAACAAGAGATGTCAGACAGCGCAGCTTGACTATTCGAATTTTCAGAGAACAAGAAAAAAAAAAGTTTTACCATCAGAAAAAAAAAGTGAAAACAATGGGGCGAGCTGGATGTGTCAAGAAGTAAAACACTGGAATTTTCATTAAATCAAGGGCCACAATTTTTCTGTGATGACACGGAGATAATTTCATAATAACCCTTTCATAGGATACATAATGCAAATTTTATAACTTGAAAATTTGAAGAAAATATGTTAAAAAATGCATTTGACCTTTGACCCCTTTGTGACCTTGATCTTTCATCCAATGATCTTGAACTCAATAGAAACGATCATCATCCCATTTATAATAAAGTATGTAAGTTTGATGATGATTGGATAAAAAATGTTGACGTTATTTACATGTTAAGAAATGCGGAGGTAAACATTAATCTGATGCTAAGAGCCTATCAACAAATAAATGCAATTTGTGACCATGAACTTTGACTCATAGACCCCGTATGTCCCCAGGGTTGGGGAAGGAGATCAGTGTCTATGCTGGTAGAGTGGTTGTATCCGTCTGTTTATGCCCAGTAAGTGTATATATGGATATAGGGTGGGGATCTTAATGGTTTCCAAGTTAAGACCGAGGGGCTATGTCCCCAGGGGTGGGGAAGGAGACTGGGGTCTATGCTGGTTGGGTGGCTATATCCGACTGTTCATGCTCAGTAAGTGTATATATTGGTTATAGGGTGGGGATCTCAATGGTTTCCAAGTTATGACCGAGGGGCTATGTCCCCAGGGATGGGGAAGCAACCCTGTATCTATGCTGGTTGGATGGTTGTATATGTCTGTTCCAGGGCTTCTAAAATCGCCGGTTTATCAGTTCCCAGACCGAAATCTGTTTCTCCAGACCGTTTTTCTTTTCAAAATCTCTGTTTAAATCGGTCCAGATATTTTATCTATCGGTCGTTAAAAAATCTACAATTGCCCTTTACCCTCCTTCTAATATCTTAAACTATGCCTTGCGGAAATATTCTTTGATCCATAACACGATTGTTTGTCACTCGCTGTGCAAAAGTAGGTCAATTTGGACTAAACCATTACCGATAGTAGGGAGTTTTCGGGAAGAGTCTATAGCTAGGTAGCATGCCTTTGATGTGTGATCAGAGAAAGTATATCACGCGTTCTGTCGGTTCACTAAAGCGAGTGTTACCGTCTGTAATTTCTTTGATATACCGTTAGTCGTAAGGTGTTAGCCTCTTTGCTTGTTTGAAGTGTCCAAAGCTGGGACTGAAATTTGTTTGTGTCATTAAAAAAAATTAAAATACCTAGCGGTGTTACTTGTTTGTTTGATTTTTTTTTACAATAACTAAGTCCGCCGCAAAAAAATTTTGGTCAAAGATGTGAGAGTGTTAGAACCGACAAATGAACTCGACTGCCTCTAAATTACATTGGTTACCATGGTGATTCTTCATGCGACTTCCGGTTTATTAGACACTTCCGGTTCAAATCCTCAAATGATCCAACAATTTTAATATTGAGTGAAAATTATTCATTCAGTAAAGCGAAGACATGATGTCAGTCATTAAAATGTACAAATTGTGATAAAGTTATAAATAATACAAATATAATACAAACATAAATTTTAAATAGTTCTCTATATAAATGACTAAACGGAAAAAATGCATGGTGCAGCTGACATGGTGGGTGGGGTACGCCTATTTTAGTGATTTTTTCAAAATAAGTGCAATTCTTACGGCAGTAAAAAACCTGGACCGATCTGCATTTTAAAATTTTAGAAGCCCTGGTCTGTTCAAGCCCAGTAAGTGTATATATGGTTATAGGGTGGGGATCTCAATGTTACACCCTCATGTTTCATCTCCAATTTTTACCCCAGGGTCACCAATTGAGCAAACTTGGCAGAGGACTACTAGACGATGCTACACACAAAATATCTAAGCTGCAAGCCTTTTTGTTTTGGAGAAAAAGACTTTAAAGTGTTTTTCCTATATACTTCTATGTAAAAATGACATTTTTTTACCAATTCAGGGGCAATAATTTTGTCAAAATGAATGGAAGAGTTATGGGGATTGTTGGATAAGGTACAGAATTTGATGTGAAACATTAGTTTAATATTTTAATGCTTTTGAAGTGATATATTTATTGCACAAAAACTTTAGGTAAAGACATGACAATCAAAGGGCCATAACTTTGTCAAAATGAAAGGAAGAGTTATGGGGATTGTTGGATAAGGTGCAAAATTTCATGGGAAATGTTTAGTATAAAGTTTTAATGCAATATCTTGAGTAGTTTTGAAGTTATATATCTATTGCACAAAAACTTTAAGGTAAAGACATGACAATCAAAGGGCCATAACTTTGTCAAAATGCAAGGAAGAGTTATGGGGATTGTTGGATAAGATGCAGAATTTGATGGGAAACATTAGTAAAAATGCAATAGCTTGAGTAGGTTTGAAGTTATAAATCTATTGCACAAAAACTTTAAGGTGAAGCTGGGGATGCCGACTCTGTGGTGAGTAGGATAGCTCTCCCTATTCTTCAAATGATCCAGCTAAGAATTCCACACAAATTTAATTGACCATTAATATTGTCAACATTGTAACAAGAAAAAGCACATGGTCTCATAGATCTTTGGTATATGCCAGGTGAACTAACTAGAAATGAACCCCCCCCCCCCCCCCCCCCCCCCCCCCCCCCCCCCCCCCCCAGGGTCCATATTCAAAGCTTCCCAGCAAAATCTTAACTTAAAGTCAAATTTTATCAGTTTTTTTAACTCCTTTTTCGATCGGGTTAAGACGTTTTTTTAATATTGCTAATAAGGTTATGGATAAATTAAATCTACAGTTAACTATTTATATTAAAATAGATGGATTGTAGTGTCCCTGAGAGGTTAATAAGGAGATTTAAAAATATATAAACATCTTAAATTTTGGATTAAATATTATCTTCCACTTTAAGTTGCTTTATGAATACGAGCCCAGTTTGCCATAAACTAATATCAAGGCTGTTGTATGAATCCTGATCAAATTAAAACAACAAGTTTCCGTTGCCTGACCGACCCTACTTTTAAGGGGCCGACCCTAAAACTGTTTATGCCAAAATGAATAAAATAATTTAAATTTTGAAATTAAGCTATGATTTATCACATAATTATATGATTATATGATGATAGCTTACATCATGGAAGTGAAACATAACACCATTCTATATTTTCTGTAATCCACTGGGCACTGGTGGTATAATTATGCAAATTATTACCAAATTACACAGCAAAATGTAAACTATTTAGGTAAGACATGATTTGCCTGGAATGTCATACAAATACTTTCAGAGTTGAACGGTTTTTTTTCATGTAAACAATGCAATGATAATAAAATATTAAACTAATTATTAAAATGCATGTTAAACAATGGTCTTCTGGTTTAAAGTGTCCAATTATTTGTAACAGGAATCCGTAATTTAACTGGGGCGGTCTTATATTGACGTAAACATCACAGAGAAACTTCCACGTTGTATCATCAACTTGAATGGGTTTTTTGTGATACTAAAATCTCCCAATATCTTGCTCAAAAATAAATAAGTAAATAAATGCCAACCAAGCTATCCTATTGTTTAAGTCAATATAATACAGCTTTATAGATGTCAGGGTTTGTTGCCAATAAATGAGTTGATTAGGATAGTGAAACAATTCGTGAATTAGGTCATTGTTTCATCAGTATGAGACACAAGCTGACACTTTGCAGGTCACCAATCAATTAATTCATTTTGTCTAACAATAAAAATTAATATTTGTCAAGAGCAATTAGATCAGCCAGTATAAACAGTATTAAATTATATTTCATTATCAGATGCAATCTGAAGCTTAGAAATCACAAATAGGATTTTTTTATCAGAAATTATATTTCCACTTATTAGCGATAATGTGTCAGCATGAGAATCACATTCTGACACTAGAACAATTGAGAGAAATATGACCTACATTACTAAGCATGTAAATCAAATCATTAAACAACTGAATTGTTGTTTAACAGCTCATTACACATTATTTAATGTATTTAGAACAACTCCCTAGAAGAGAGGGGTGGATACAGATACCCTACTCTTACTATCAAAATATTTATAATAATCTAATATGTGGGATGGTCCAATTAACATCACTTTCTGGCAGTGAGAGTAAATTTACTTGAACAATGTTCAAAACAATCAAAACAAGAAAATATTTTATCCATTTGTATTTGCACAATTTTTTGAAAAACATAAATTCTACAAAAAAAAATACAGACTAGGGTTCAGAAATTCAAAAGTGGGAAATGTGCTCTACTGACCTACTTTTGGTAAGTATATGGTGCATAACCAGGGCTTTCTTTAATAGCTGGTAATAACCACTTGAACAAACATGGTAGAGGATCATACGCTGATGCAACATGCAATATATGAGAACTCTATGCCTTTTGATTCTGGAAAAGATTTTTCAAGTTGTTCCCTACATGTCTATGTAAAAACATGATAATTTCCATATACAAAATTTGGTCACCTGGGGTACCGCCACTTTTTGATCCCGGAGACTTCTTTTGAACAAACTTGATAGTCTAGGAGTTGGCGATCATTTTTAAAGAAAAACTGTCGAAATATGTTCAGCAGTTCTTGAAAAGATGTTTTAAGTTCCAACCTTTGATGGTAATGGCGGCCATCTTTTCAATAAATCAAGGACCAATACTCTGGTGTCACTATTCCGATATAGTCATTTTCGAATTTGTGCAAGCTTTTAATAATATGAACAATCTGGTCAAGTATGGTAAAGATCCAATACAAAATGAAGGTGCTGGAATGTTCACAAGGCAGAATATGGCATATTCAGTAAAACAAGGCCATAACTCTGATGTCACTCATCAGATCTAGCTGATTTTCGAAATTCTCCAAGCTTTCAATGGCATAAAAACCCTGGCAAAGTTCCATAAACATCCAATTAATAAAACAGTCCCTATCATATTCAAAAGGCAAAAGTTAAAGTCGGATGACTGACGAATGGAACGACAACTGAGATGGACAACACATCATCTCATAAATACTGAACAAATACTTAGATAAGGAATAAAACATTAATGGATGTAGTTCCAAGTTAAGACCAACTGCATATGTTAATAAATATTTGTGATTGCGGTCTACAATTTTAACTTTTTTTACTTTACTGAATTTGCAATCAATTGAATTCATATAAAATTCTTAACAAAACATTCAAGTTTGAACATTTGCAAATCTAGATTATTATATATACCATAAACACTCACTAATGCACATTAGTGTTTGCCCTACCTTTTCCTCCAATCAGACGGTGAGGAATTTTAAAAAAAATGGCGAACTTATTCATGTAAATTTCTAACGATCACGAATTTTAACCATTTAATCATTAAGTAATCGCTTACTAAATGGCACGCGCTTGTTTTGGCGCGAACGTGTTAAGACGCGTGGTTTCGTAGAAGCGCGGGGAAAAAGTAGGGCAAACACTGCGCTGCGCTCCTTCCCTTAGGGTTTCTTAATTGTTAAAATTTCACTTCATAGCCTCTAACTAATACTTATTTAACAGATAATGTATGGTGCTGAGGTCCATATGCAAGTTTATAGACTGGGCAGTCCATAAACTTCATATGGACCGAAGCACCATACATTATTTGTTATATTATACCGAATCTGAACAACAAATTAAATCAATACGTTTTATGATTTATTTTGACGTCGTTTTTTTCACACGTCCGTTAATATAGCTATCGGACCGGGCGCCCGGTCAATATGCAACTTTATGGACCGGATGACGTCACATTAAACAAAGAGTGAAAAATGCAAATGAGGTGTAATATATATCAATATTGTACATTTTCGTGATTCAAAAGAACATCCCGACAGTTTATACCTACACACTGTAACTACCATTTAGTGTGTGTATTATACCTACACACTGTAACTACCTACACACTATAACTACCTACACACTGTAACTACCTACACACTGTAACTACCTACACACTGTAACTACCATTTAGTGTGTGTATTATACCTACACACTGTAACTACCATTTAGTGTGTGTATTATACCTACACACTGTAACTACCATTTAGTGTGTGTATTATACCTACACACTGTAACTACCATTTAGTGTGTGTATTATACCTACACACTGTAACTACCTACACACTGTAACTACCTACACACCTGTAACTACCTACACACTGTAACTACCTACACACTGTAACTACCATTTAGTGTGTGTATTATACCTACACACTGTAACTACCATTTAGTGTGTGTATTATACCTACACACTGTAACTACCATTTAGTGTGTGTAGCTTCAATGGCATGCTTCTGGTTATATTATCATATAATTCCCGCTTTGGATTGTCAGTTGAAAAAAGAATTTTAAATGAACACCTAGAGTATATTGATAATTCAATTTAAGGGTTCATAGGTTTTCTAAGGCTTATTACAAGTTGAAGTTCTTCATTTTTATAAAGATATTGAATAGTATCTGCAATGGTCATCGTGCACAAATACAAATGTTAAGATTCGAGTAATAGCTCAGCTGGTATCATTACTTTGTCAGCAGGTGCCACTTTGGTGTGCCAGGTTCTAGTAAGGGCTCAGCTGGTATCATTAATTTGTCAGCAGGTGCCACTTTGGTGTGCCAGGTTCTAGTAAGGGCTCAGCTGGTATCATTAATTTGTCAGCAGGTGCCACTTTGGTGTGCCAGGTTCTAGTAAGGGCTCAGTTGGTATCATTAATTTGTCAGCAGGTGCCACTTTGGTGTGCCAGGTTCTAGTAAGGGCTCAGCTGGTATCATTAATTTGTCAGCAGGTGCCACTTTGGTGTGCCAGGTTCTAGTAAGGGCTCAGCTGGTATCATTAATTTGTCAGCAGGTGCCACTTTGGTGTGCCAGGTTCTAGTAAGGGCTCAGCTGGTATCATTAATTTGTCAGCAGGTGCCACTTTGGTGTGCCAGGTTCTAGTAAGGGCTCAGCTGGTATCATTAATATGTCAGCAGGTGCCACTTTGGTGTGTCAGGTTCTAGTAAGGGCTCAGCTGGTATCATTAATTTGTCAGCAGGTGCCACTTTGGTGTGCCAGGTTCTAGTAAGGGCTCAGCTGGTATCATTAATTTGTCAGCAGGTGCCACTTTGGTGTGCCAGGTTCTAGTAAGGGCTCAGCTGGTATCATTAATTTGTCAGCAGGTGCCACTTTGGTGTGCCAGGTTCTAGTAAGGGCTCAGCTGGTATCATTAATTTGTCAGCAGGTGCCACTTTGGTGTGCTAGGTTCTAGTAAGGGCTCAGCTGGTATCATTTCTTTGCCAGTAGGTGCCACTTTGGTGTTTCAGGTTCTACCGTTTTAGTAAAAGCTTAGCTCAGGTATCGGTGCCACTTTGGTGTGATAGGAACCACCCCCCCCCCCCACAACCCCACCACCCATCCATCCATCCATCCATCCATCCATCCATCCATCCATCCATCCATCCATCCATCCATCCATCCATCCATCCATTCATTCATTCATT
Source organism: Cyrtodaria siliqua (assembly GCA_037043455.1). Lineage (NCBI taxonomy): Eukaryota > Metazoa > Mollusca > Bivalvia > Adapedonta > Hiatellidae > Cyrtodaria > Cyrtodaria siliqua. The sequence continues at coordinate 397,713 of JAWPHD010000416.1, read as the reverse complement.
CATTAATACTTTATTTCAAATTATGTTATGTGGTTGTAAAAGTCAATACACAAGAAATATATATTTCTGCTGATATATGATAAACAGGGACCCTTACACTTTTTCAAAGAGAGCATGCCTGCATACCTACGTTGATAAGAGCAACAGATGTCAAATATAACATGATATATCCAGGTATATCCATGTTTAAATACAACAACATTTATCAAAATTTCTCTACAAAGGAACTTAATGGAAAACAAATACTGCTTATAATTATGTAAATAGAGATATCAGCATTGTGGAGATTAAAATTTAATTCAGCAGCTCAAATTGTGATTTGCAAATATGTTAGTCTATATGCACATATTTTCTGTAACAATCTTCTGAACCAACCGCAACTGTCCAAATAAATGTACCAACTGCAGCTGTCTCAATAAATGAACAAACTGCGACTTTCTGAATAAATGAACAAACTGCAACTGAATAAATGAACAAACTGCGACTGTCTGAATAAATGAACAAACTGCAATTGTCGCAATAAATGAACAAACTGCGACTGTCTGAATAAATGAACAAACTGTGACTGTCTGAATAAATGAACAATCTGTGACTATCTGAATAAATGAACAAACTTCGACTGTCTGAATAAATTAACAAACTGCGACTGTCTGAATAAATTAACAAACTGCGACTGTCTCAATAAATTAACAAACTCAGACTGTCTCAATAAATTAACAAACTGCAACTGAATAAATTAACAAACTCAGACTGTCTGAATAAATTAACAAATTAACAAACTGCAACTGAATAAATGAACAAACTGCGACTGTCTGAATAAATGAACAAACTGCGACTGTCTGAATAAATGAACAAACTACGACTGTCTGAATAAATGAACAAACTGCGACTGTCTCAATAAATGAACAAACTGCGACTGTCTGAATAAATGAACAAACTACGATTGTCTGAATAAATGAACAAACTGCGACTGTCTCAATAAATGATCAAACTGCGACTTTCTCAATAAATGAACAAACTGCGACTGTCTCAATAAATGAACAAACTGTGACTGTCTCAATAAATTAACAAACTGAGACTGTCTGAATAAATCAACAAACTGCGACTGTCTCAATAAATTAACAAACTTTGACTGTCTCAATAAATCAACAAACTGTGACTGTCTCAATAAATGAACAAACTGCGACTGTCTCAATAAATGAACCAACTGCGACTGTCTCAATAAATGAACAAACTGCGACTGTCTCAATAAATGAACAAACTGTGACTGTCTGAATAAATTAACAAACTGAGACTGTCTGAATAAATCAACAAACTGTGACTGTCTCAATAAATGAACAAACTGTGACTGTCTCAATAAATGAACAAACTGTGACTGTCTCAATAAATGAACGTCTCAATAAATGAACAAACTGTGACTGTCTCAATAAATGAACAAACTGCGACTGTCTCAATAAATAACAAACTGTGACTGTCTCAATAAATGAACAAACTGTGACTGTCTCAATAAATGAACCAACTGCAACTGTCTGAATAAATAACAAACTGCGACTGTCTCAATAAATGAACAAACTGCGACTGTCTAAATAAATAACAAACTGCGAATGTCTCAATAAATGAACAAACTGCGACTGTCTCAATAAAATGAACAAACTGTGACTGTCTCAATAAATGAACAAACTGCAACTGTCTCAATAAAATGAACAAACTGCGACTGTCTCAATAAATGAACAAACTGCGACTGTCTCAATAAATGAACCAACTGCAACTGTCTGAATAAATAACAAACTGCGACTGTCTCAATAAATGAACAAACTGCGACTGTCTAAATAAATAACAAACTGCGAATGTCTCAATAAATGAACAAACTGCGACTGTCTCAATAAAATGAACAAACTGTGACTGTCTCAATAAAATGAACAAACTGTGACTGTCTCAATAAATGAACAAACTGCGACTGTCTCAATAAAATGAACAAACTGCGAACGTCTCAATAAATGAACAAACTGCGACTGTCTCAATAAATGAACAAACTGCAACTGTCTCAATAAATCAACAAACAGCAACTTTCTCAATAAATCAACCAAAATAACTTTGCAAAGGAAACTAATGGTTCAATAATCTGTATTTATTATTGGGGACAGCAGAGAACATTTTGTGAAACATACCTTGTTCAACAGGTCTAGTATAAATCATGCTTACAACTCTAGCATGTTTGAAATCAAGAAGACCTTTTCAAGTGCATAAAAATGTCTTTATATCACTAACAAATACGCTTATGCATTAACATTATAATATAAAATAGTAGCTATGAATTAAAATTATTAATATTAGCTGCATGCACATTAACTAGTTACTTCTGGAAGACCATTCATCAATAACAGATATAATATCAGTAGATTTAATTAAGGACAATGGAGATATTGACACTGATACTTGCAGAGATATCCCTACCAGTCTGGGTAGGCAGGCATCCACTATCTGTATAATCCACACATTTTTAATATAAAATATTATAATACAAGAAACTGAAATAATGTGAAACATTTTTCTAAAAGGTTAAATGAACCTGAAAAATTCCAGGGCATCAATGAGATTGTAGAAACTCCAGAGCATCAGTGAGATTGTAGAAATTCCAGGGCATCAGTGAGATTGGTGAGATTGTAATAATTCCAGGACATCAGTGAGATTGTAGAAATTCCAGGGCATTAGAGATTGTAGAAACTCCAGGGCATCAGTGAGATTGTAGAAATTCCAGGGCATCAGTGAGATTGTAGAAATTGCAGGGCATCAGTGAGATTGTAGAAAATCCAGGACATCAGTGAGATTGTAGAAATTCCAGAGCACCAGTGAGATTGTAATAATACCATGGCATCAGTGAGATTGTAATAATTGCAGGACATCAGTGAGATTGTAGAAAATTGTAGAAATTCCAGGGCATCAGTTAGATTGTAGAAATTCCAGGGCATCAGTGATATGAGTGAGAAAATGAAATTATTTTCTTATGAAAATATCTACTTTCCATGCACGCCCTGAGTGAAGTCAATAAGCCGCATTTACCTCCTAACCAAAAACAACGTCAGAAGACAAAGAATTGATAAACTTGTTACTTTATTGATCTGTATATGTGTCGAAACCTGTTTTAACATTCTACAATATTATACTTTCTATCTTTGCTAATAATAACTATTATTCCTGTTTAATTTTTAACTTGGTAAGATTGTGTATGTCTATATTATATATACACATATACTGATAAATGAAAACATTGTAAATTTGCTGACATTTAAGTTAGTGTTAAACAGTTTATGATAGACCAGACCATACAATGTTTTAGCTCCATTTTATTTGCACATTTATTTGTTTATTTTAATATTGTTTCGATTAATATGATTAATAAGATCTTGTTTTCAAAATTCCCATCTTAATTTATTTATAGCCATGTTAAATCAATATTTATCATAGGGATATGGTGGATTAAAAATGGCTGTTCATTTCTTAAATTGTTTTTATTACTAAGTTACACATTTATGGGACAAACTTTATATTTGTAAATATAAAATACTGTGATTCGTTTGGAACTTTTCTCTTGTAATTTTGTAAAGAATGGTGTTTACATTTTATGTGTTTTATGTATTATTGTATATATGTAAATGTATGTAAACAATATTTCTTATTTTATGTCAAAACCTGAGAAGACACAAACTAAGATGCTTTACCACATTAGTAAAAGTAAACATAAAACTGCCAACTTACTTTTATTGCAGACATCCTTCTTTTTAATTTGCAGCAATAATATAATTATGTTAATTCCAACTCCCTTTAAAACTCACTATATCACCAACCGAACATTTGTTTACAATAAAGCATGATAGTATTGAAGCATACAAAAGCTGTCCAGTATTCTACACTGTACAGACATGTCCAGGAGTTAATCCCATCTCTGATTGCATTATCACTTGCTTAGTTAACATAGTTAACATGTTAAGATGGTTAAGGAAGTATGAATACTTGTTAAAGGTGTGATATACACAGGTCAGGCATATATTTATATTTCAAAGCACAAAATAACACATTTATCCATAATTTTTGAAAAGTGTGAAAAATATCGTTTAAATGAACCAAGAATGAAAATAGTTATACCACGTTGACATTTTGTTACAATGTTGGAAATAAATTCAAGTGTTTATAATGTGCATAAATGTTTACTTATCTCGCATTCTATATAACATTGAACTATCTTAAATACAAGGCACTCTGAAGTGTCTTACTTGGGACAGAAATCACATAAAATCGAGCTAAGATCTTTGATTGATAATGATTTGTGAGTTAGAGCATGTTCTTACCAAAGTGAATATTTAAATTACATCCCATTGCTTCTATCTTGCATTTATTTCAAATTAGCTGAACAACAGACAATGCATGTCTTTATGCAGTATACTGTGAAATCATTTTATTTCGTCGGGATTAAATTTCGCGATTCTTTCCAAAAAGACATTTTCGAGGGGACGTAATTTCGCGCATTTCTGATTTTGGAAAAAAAAAATCTTTAAAAAAGCACTGTATCTTGAAACGCATTATCGATAAATTTGACCCCGATTTGTAAGTGCAAACACGTCTTCAGGCTACATATTGGCAGTGCTGTCTGGCAAATTACATCAGATTTCCCCTAATAAACAATTAACCCAGGTCACCTAACACCGAACACACTTACTCAATGGTTCATATTGTGTGATCGCCCGTTGTTTTGACCCAGCGGGTGATATTGTGTGATCTCCCGTTGATTTGCTTTTTTTATTACCCTGTCTTGCCACATTGTTTGTTTGGGAAGAAAATGGCGGACACCTGCATCGATGTGTGTCAAATCTCTGTGATTTTATTGGCTAACAACTATAATTAGCTCATGAATATGTATGAATGGCGATACCTCAATTGAGGGGTGTTAAGTTGTTTTGATTGTACGATAATGGTACTAATTGATATGTAACACAGAAGTCGTACTATAACCGCGTTTTAAATGTTTATATGTTTGCCTGCGTTTTGTTTTTTACTATTTATTTTGTGTTGATTAAATATATAAAATCTGTACGTGTTCAATTTAAATTGCCGACCTCTAGGTAAGTACTCTGTGGATGATGACAACGATAATAAACTTAAATAGCATTCGTGAATGGATTATTAGTCTCTTTGCGTAAACACAGGTGTGTCAACACATTGCCATACATACTCGTATTGAAAAGATTAAAACAAACAAGCAAGGTTTTATTTTTTTATTATCATATGAATAATTATATAATTATTTAATACATACATGCATGAAAATAAATGTTTTATCTGCAACAAACAACCCGGTTCAATAAATTTTAAACTCATTGATGAAACTGCAATACAAAACCGATCGGGATCAAATGTTGAAGCAGTTTTCGTACACATACTAGTTACTTAATTCAAAAACTTGGACATTTATTATCGTGGGGATTTGATTTCGCGGCTTGAGCCAACCACGAAATACGCGAAATTAAATCCCCCACGAAATATAATGATTTCACAGTATACAAGAAGATATATATAGAGTCCAGACTCTATTGTGCCCATCGCGTCAGGTATACCTTGACGTGTTCGTTAGCGGACGGACTATAAACCTTAGAACTACACACACACACACAAGAAGACAAGAATTCTGTGGAATTAACCGTCTAGCCAACACTGCGCCTCGACACACACGAAAGACACACACGAAAGGACACTAATGGTTCACATTTGGTCATCTGCATGTAATTTGAGGGAAACTAAATGCAGTACTTAAATACCTAGTTATCTGCCCTTTGCTTGGAGGGTCAAGGTCAGGGTCGTTTTTGCTATGTCAGGTTGAGTTTGTTTTTAAAGTCTACAGAATGGCACACCCTCGATTCCCTAAAACCAGCTAAATTCATCCGAAAGCTGAGTAAACTAGAGGTTGTTTTTTTCAGTAAAAATATTTGTCTCCCCTAACTGTTGTATTCAGTAATTATATATTATGCTACCGCCTAAAGATGTAAAAGTTAACAGATGGACAGACAACGGACAACTCGCCATTCCTTAGGACTGAAATGACAGGCAGGATTGTAACACTTATGAAATCCAAATCTTCAGAAAGGAGACAACAAATGTTATAAATTAAAATAAGGTATTATTTATGATCCCTAAATGTATTGCCAATAAAGCTCATTATAGACTTTTGTCAATAAATAATTCACAATCCCAAAGAAGAGGGCAAGCTTCCCATTGAATATTATTGTTACACTTGATGAAAATAATATCAATATTTTACTTCAGGATTTGAATTTGTTGAATTATACAATTATAAATAGTAAACATTGATTTTATCTCTCCAAATAAAGGTAGAGGGTATTGAATTCCAATTGAATCAATAAATAATGCACGCTTCAAATTGTAGACCTGTACCTTTCATTTGATATAACAAAAAACTTGAGTTACAATTGTAATAAAGAATACAAAAATGAGTAATGTTTCTTTGCATCACAAGTTATATCATTTTTAAAAATTCTATGCTATTTCAGGGCCTTTCAACCTAAGTGGGACAGAAATTCGACCCCTTCCCAACTTCAAAAAGCTCTATGTTTTCCCTACTCTGGGGAAAAAAATCCCTATCTTAGAATTTTCTTTTTTAAACTACATCTATCACTGAAGGTGATGAATTACCCCATTTAAATTCTAAACCAATCAACAATGGGTGATGTAGAGGGACATAAGGTCCAGGGCTAGAAATTAACATTAACACACCGGTCTAGTAGTTGGGTAAAATCACTAGACCTGCTCAAAATTTACTAGCCCAATATAATATTCAACAGAAAATACTATTTTAATTCAAGTTTCGGTTTCTTTATACGAGTTTTACATTTATTGAAACTTTGGAAATATCAGGTTTTTAAAAGACCTGTTAGGTTAGACAGTGCTGTCACTACATAATCTATCGATTTATAATTTATTTCTTATTTCAATAATTTTTGTTACTAGCCCATCGGGACTACCAAGACACAGACTTTGCTAGCCCGGCAGCATTTTTGCTAGCCTCGGGCTACAGGACTAGTGCTAATTTCGAGCCCTGAGGTCATCAGTTGTTACATGTATATGAAGTTTGGGAACAACCCATTCAAAAGTGTAAACTTGAGGAATTCAAGTAATTAAAATGTGTTACACGCCGGGACGTGATGCAACAAAAATGTTACGCAACGTGACAAACAGTGTTACAAGATGGGAAGTGACAAACAGTGTTACAAGATGGGACGTGACAAACAGTGTTACAAGATGGGACGTGACAAACAGTGTTACAAGATGGGACGTGACAAAATGCTTTTGCTCCATTTCGCTTTTCTCCTTTTTGAAGAGCTAATATAATAGAATAAAATATTTCATTCTGAAAGCATACATTTGGCGGGTAACTACTTTTGTTTTTAATTATTTTGACATACAAATGAAACAATTATAAACTATTCGTGTAAGATAGAAATGAGACATTTCTTTAGATTGCTTTCTTTTGAGTTACAGTTAAAGCTGAAGTTGCGTTGCATCCGAAACACGTCCGACGTGGTTCAATTTCATTATTATCGTAAACGTTTGACAACAGAAACAAAGAAGACAAACATACATGTCTTGTACAATACTGTTTGATTATTTATATGTCCTCATCATTTCATGATTGCTGGGTCATCATTTTAAAATTATTTTACTATGTCAACTTGAACTAGCATTACGATTGGTTGAGCTAAAGGCCATAATAAGGGGCAGATCGGTCTGTCTAATTCAACACATCACGCTTTATGGTCAGGTGGTTACCTAGCTCTGGTTCAATGAAGTAATTATCGCCTGGGGTCAAGTTTACTAATAGTGCAGCCGTGTGTTTTGCAGTTGTGCAGTTATACATTGTAAAGAATCTATTTATTTGGGATTTTCGGACCAGCATCAAACATTTCAGACTAACTTATTTCGGGTTCTTGATAATTTGAATTGGTCTGGCATCAAACTTTCAGTCCAGAACCGATATAACCAGCAAGTTCCCAAGCCCTGACAGGAGTGTTACGGTTTCAACTGACCATCAAGACTGGAGTGTTATAGTTTCAACTGACCATCAAGACTGGCCTGTTATGATTTCAACTGACCATCAAGACAGGAGTGTTATGGTTTCAACTGACCATCAATACAGGCATGTTATGGTTTCAACTGACCATCAAGACAGGAGTGTTATGGTTTCAACTGACCATCAATACAGGCATGTTATGGTTTCAACTGACCATCAAGACAGGAGTGTTATGGTTTCATCTGAAAAACAAGACAGCAGTGTGATGGTTTCAACTGACCATCAAGACAGGAGTGTTATGGTTTCATCTGACCATCAAGGCATGAGTGTTATGGTTTCAACTCACCATCAAGACAGGAGTGTTATGGTTTCAACTGAACATCAAGACAGGAATGTTATGGTTTCAACTGACTGTGAAGACAGGAGTGTAATGGTTTCATCTGACCATCAAGACAGGAGAACCATGGTTTCATCTGACCATCAAGACAGGAGAACCATAGTTTCAACTGACCACCATGACAAGGTTATATGGTTTCAACTGACAATCAGGACAGGAGTGCTTTGGTTTCAAATGACCATCAAGATGAGTGTTCTGGTTTCAACTGACCATCAAGATGAGTGTTCTGGTTTCAACTGACCATCAAGACAGGATAACTGTGGTTTCAACTGACCATAAAGACAGGAGTGTTCTGGTTTCAACTGACCATCAAGATTAGTGTTCTGGTTTCAACTGACCATCAAGACAGGATAACTGTGGTTTCAACTGACCATAAAGACATGAGCACCATGGTTTCAACTGACTATCAAGACAAGGATATATGGTTTCAATTGACAATCGGGACAGATCTGGAGTGCTATGGGTTTTACAGATCATCAAGACAGGAGAAACATGGTTTCTACTGACCGTCAAGTCGACCAACACATTCAACACCATCTCTGACTAAATAAGCTTGAAAAGTTATTGATATGTGTAATGTTAAAATCATGCAGTAAAGTACCTAGGCGTCTGAGCAACACATCACAGATCTATTCCTACTGTGTGCCAGAAACAGTGATCAAATTATGTGGAAAAGTGAAGTATGTCCAATGGTTAGATATACCTTTTCTCTCACAATGCAGCTGCTAGGTGCAGAATCTATTTTCTTACACATGTAGAAGAATGTTTCAGTCTAAGCAGGACACCAAGGATTTATGTATCATAATGATTTTTTCTCTCAATTTAACATCATTTGACAGAATGATACAAATCAGAAAGGGTTACAAATTATATAATTCGTATTAGTTCTAGATTTTCAGTATCAATGGTGTAGACGCTGTAGGCACGTGCCCACACATCGGGAAAACATGAACGTCAAACCCATGATTTGGATTCTGTTTTTAAAAATAATTGGGGAAGCATGCCCCAGACCCCTGTCGCATTTAATAAATCCACTGTAGTACCTACACATTATTCAATAATACAGATAAGCAGAGTATTAAAATTTATACTATCTATGCATCGGTGGCATGATTGGGAATAATCCACTTACAGCTTGCTCAATAGGCTCTTTCCATGTAACCTTCTTGTTTGCACCAGGACTCCCAGCATAGCTTCTATCTCCTTCCATGTTGAATCAACCCTCGGTTAATCCTTAAATATCCCTAATCCATTTTGAATAATAACTTCCACATTTTTTTTCACTGTATTCAAAGCTCTTATTATATTGGTATATCCTGATTTTATCTTCTTGTAAAATCCATACTGTAGGACCATCTAGTTAATTCCCTCTAAAGTGTATGAAATTAAAATTAGGTCGAACAATTATTTAATCCATAAATGTACTTTCTTCAGTTTTAAACATATTGATAGAAAAATTACCAAAATTATAAACAAATCGGTTACTATTTGTAAACCGTAATCCCACAATGCACTGAAGAGATGACTTCCCCTCGCGTCAAGCTTAGTCTGCTAATTTTCCTTTTTATGTTTATACACTATTCAAACTAAGCGTGAAGGAGTCCCCCCATTCAGGCATTGTTGATTACTGGGTTGACACAGGTAGAGCTTATCTGCTTATCTCTCGTCGCGGGAAGTAAGGGCAATCTGGTGTAGCGTGCTGTCACACGCAACTATCGACAGCCGCCAATACAATGTATACCCACACTTCATATTGACAAAATATACCAACATGTACAACGCTTTAAATAATTAGGCTTATAGACGTTGATCGCCAAATGTGATACCATCAGATAATACTCATGTTAAATGGGCTGGCCATGTTTAATAATAATGCCAATTATATCTTGGGGTGAATGGTTAAATGATGAACAATTCATCTTAATGGTCTATGTACAGGAGTCAAAATGATTGTCTTGTAAACCGTTCACAATGTGGGCATATAAAAAACAAATAAAATAAAAATAAACATTTTTCTTACCGATTGCAATCAAAAAAAAATAAAAAATCTGCACATTCCTTTTAGCTCTTTGGGAGCAAATAGGCTGAACAAAAAAGTAGGTAGGTATAGGTACTTATTATAATTATTTTATTCTATATTGATGTTAGAGAACATGTTTATAAAAATATTACACATAAACAAGAGGTCAATGACCTTGAACCTCTACTGATAGGGTTTTTTATAGCTAGATCAGCCTGTGAAGTTTTATGAAAATCCGTCAAGTAGTTTCAGAGGAGTAGTCGCTACAAGTTTTCATTATATAACTCTATGTAAACAAAGTTGGCCGCTGGCGGCCATGTTTAACATCATATCAAAATAATTTTTTAAGAGAATCAACATCATGTCATACTGATCATTTTAAAAAAAGTCCCATATCAATATCGCTTATAGTTTTCAAGAAGTAGTTGCTACAAACTTATTTTTTAAAAGTCTATTTTTAGCTGTGACGGCCATCTTGAATTTCTGGCCAACCTGAAATTTTGCTATGATCAATTAGACATCAAGAGCAACATTCCTGTAAAGTTTCATGAAAATCCGCCAAGTTGTTTCAGAGGAGTAGTCGCTACAAGTTTTCATTATATAACTCTATGTAAACAAAGACGGCCACTGGCAGCCATGTTTAACGTTGAATTGTTTAACGTCGAATCAAAACGATTTTTGACAAGGACCAACATCATGTCATGCTGATCATTTTAGAAAAAGTCCCATATCAATATCACTTAGAGTTTTCAAGAAGTAGTCGCTACAAACTTGTATTTTAAAAATCTATTTTTAGCTTTGGTGGCCATCTTGGATTTCACATCAACATGATTTTTTGCTAGGATCAACTAGACTTCATGGGCAACATTTCTGTAAAGTTTCATGAATATCCATCCAGTAGTTTCAGAGGAGTAGTCGCTACAAATAAAAGTTTACGGACAGACGGACGTACAGACGGTCTGACAGACGGACGACGGACGCCGCACCATGGCATAAGTTCTGCTGATCACTGATCAGTCGAGCTAAAAACCTTATCAATATCTATCTCTCAATGGATTTTTAAAACGTGCTATTTTTATCTTCGGCAAAAAATTCTTGTTCCATTGATATGTAATTTATTGTTGTAACATACAATACAATAAACAACACTAATTTCATAATCAATAAATCATCAAATGCTGTTGTATGTACCAGACATGCATACTGGAGAGATTTCTGCCATGACCTTATGACATTCACATAACATAGAGCATGGAAAAATCAATGTGACACCTTAGACCACCTGAGCCTGCTAGCCAGTACATGAACATAAACTTACAAGAGACTGAAGATTCCCTGTTTTATTTGAGCTTGATGATCTTGCAGGAAGCAATTATTATAGCAAACCGAGACAAGAACTTTCCAGATGGTGATTATATCAATGTGTGCTTCTACTGCTTGGCGCACTTGTTTCTGCCAGACAAACACGGTTTAAAAAGTGCAGAAATAGTTATATATCACTGATACAGACATGTTTAGTGAAATAAAATATACCTTACTTTTCAAAATCAGTTGACAAATAAACATTTCACAAGCGAGAATCTTTTCTTTTTTTTCCAGAATTTCTGTCCAAAAATGGTTCTAATGTGTTAATCTTAATTAAGACACCCTGAACATTTTTATCAGAAATATCGTTTGATATGTTGTTTATCTTTTATAGACGATTACATATATACGTTATGTGCAAAAATATGAAAAATGACAGTGTAATTGAATTTTTAGTTTATTTGACCTTTTGACCCCCCCTGAGGGCTCCTGGGCTTGGAGCCAAAAATAATAGTGCTCTTGCACGCCGTCATCATATGGTGATGTCATATCCCAAGTTTGGTTGAATTCCGTTCAGCGGTTTAGGAGGAGATGCGGTAACGGACAGACAGACAGATGGACGGACGGACGGACGGACGGACGGACGGACGGACGGACGGACGGACGGACGGACGGACAGACAGACAGACAGACAGACAGACAGACAGACAGACAGACAGACAAACGGAGGTGATTTTAATATACCCAAAAACGTGGGTATAATTACAATAGTCTTGCATTCACCCCGTCATATGAAAATGTCTGATTGAATGCACCACAGAGTGCTTAACTTGTGTGATAAAACTAAAAAGCTAAATAGTATAAGGCATCACTGGTGCTTCTTACAAGATCAATCAACTTATTTGTTAACCAGCAGGCAACTGTAATTATCCCAATGCAATCACCATTAAATACAAGTGGTGAATCAACATTAGGTAACACTCTGCAGTTCACACATCCCAATCATGAACAAAATGGTGTTTATTTGTATTATCTGTGACACTGCCTCAACATTTACCATTTGTTTACCAATTAGATTACCACCTTATAAACAGCTTTCCTTTTATGGGATAAACGTTTTGTTTTCATGACCCATTACATTCCTTATCCTGTCTAAACTAACAGTTAACATAAATTTGGCGGGAGTCATTCGGTTACTACGCTGGGACAAGCTGTATGGTACTTATACAATTTGTATAGGGGAGTATGAGTGTCTTGACCAAAGATTGCCTCGTGGTAGCGACCTGCCCAGTTAGCACACTATGCACGGGGGATTTTCTTACCCCCAGGGTTTTGCGATTGTTACTGTTCTTATGCATATTGTACATAAAGGTAGTACAATGTGTTTGTGATCGTTTGTATCACTAAAGGCAGTTGATTATGGCCACTTATAACCGTGTATAATTATGGACAGTATCTTATGGTTATTATATAACCACGTATAATTGTTTTCGTGTTAAGTAAACCGTCTCTTAATTTAACAGTTTTTAAATGTTTATATGCGTATATTATGTTTACACACTTTTTCTATGTAACATTTATGTTATAAAAACATTATAATTGTGTCATGTGTGTAAATAGCCCAAGAACAGAAATCGTCACTGACTTCACTCGGATAGATGAAGCTGTTCAAAGTGTCAGACCATAACAGAGTAATGCCCAGAACACATCAAGTCACCTTTCTTTGTCTTTTAAAGTATATTTGACATCTATTTGAAACAGTGAGCTTACACACATCACTGCAAAATATATGAATTCACAACTTTGTCAAGGCACATGTACATTAAGAAATGTTAAAAGTGTAATTACTGATGATGACAAATGACAAAGCAAGATAGCAGATCAAATGAAATGGGTTTATGTCCCATTAACAGATTGCATTAGGTTATATTGGGACAGCAACCTCAGAGGGTAATGAAATGAAGGATGACGCTTCTCATCAGACATGCCTCTGCCAGGGAGTGAACCTACGTGGTGCAGAGGTCTAGAGCTCTGTAATACTAGGCCTTATCTACCTACGTGGTGCAGAGGTCTAGAGCTCTGTAATACTAGGCCTTATCTACCTACGTGGTGCAGAGGTCTAGAGCTCTGTAATACTAGGCCTTATCTACTGAGCTACCAAGGCCAAGCAATCCACATTTCTCAGTCAAAAGCTTGAGCCCAATATCTAAGTTCTCACCGAGTCCTGAATGCAGCATGCACTGTATCAATGTTTGAACTAATGTATATGGTTCTTTATCTTAAAAAAAAAAATTGACTGTCATAATTATACTCAGCAAAAAAAAAGCATCCACTTTGTTTTTCTGCAAAATCTGAGACTTTAAGAAAGAACTAACAATTTTGTTTGATGTTTACACAAAATTTCATCAAAATATACTGAATTATAAAAAAATAAATCACAGTTTAAAAATATAGGTGTGAAAACGAAATTAACAAAACTTAACAAATGTAAAAGTTAACAATAGCAGAGATTTAGCAGTCTTGAAGTCCATTCAAATACACAAAAAAATATTCAAAACCTTGCTAATACATGTATCTCATGTGTCCACCGTTACACCGAATACACGCAGGGGGAATGCGCAGTTGCATGCCTCTATAATGTGTTGAAGATGACGTAAAACACCATACAAACAAACAAACTAATCTTTATCTTACTATAGTTACAGTAATTTCACATTCATCAGCTCAGTTAAGCATGCAAATTTACTTGCACAAAATGCTACACAAATGTGCATACCATTTTTCTCTTTCCCCAGACGTGCATACCATTTTGCTCTTTCCCACACAGAAACCAATTTATGAAATACGTGATAAACTTTCGGACATATTTCCCAAATCATTTCATTAGACTTGCACTGATACCCTTTACCACTTGAGCTTGAGAGCCACAGGTAATCAAGGCCGCAGAATTATTAGTGATAGTTTAGGATTTATTTATCAGAAATAATAATGACAAAATAATGAACTCGCAGCTGGATGGCAGACCATTCTTTATAATATATGCATCGGCACACCTTTGTTTTGGAAAATCAATACATTTTAATCTGTTTAAACTGAGCCATTAAACTTTTATATACAAAGGTACAACCTGAGATTTGGCAAACAACGTTCAATAATCTCAAAGTTATATACAAACTGAAGCAGAGCAAGACGAGTATAAACATGATTCGGGTAAGTTTATAAAAAATCAAGAACAGTAATTTTTAGTTTATAACATAATACAGTAAGAGTTTAACCCCTTGGGACACAAGTAATTTACTTTTTTAATGTAATACAGTAAGAGTTTTATCCCTTGGGCAAAATAGCTATATGTGTATGAATTGACCAAAACAACAGAAAGGCAGGGGGCAGGTGGGAGGAGCAACATAGCTACATGTAAGAATTGACCAAAATAACACAGAGATATATGTAAAAAAAAAAAAAAGTTTCAAGTGGTGGTGGGGGCAACATAGCTATATATGTGTAAAAAAATACACAAAATTGAGTTTCAAGGGGGTGGGGGCAACATAGCAACATACCTATATATGTAAGAATTGACCAAAACAACACAGAAATGTGTAAAACAAAAATGAGTATCGATGGGGTTTGGGGTGGTAACATAGATATGTGTGTAAGAATTGACCAAAACAACACAGAAATATGTAAAAAAAAAAAACAGAGATTTTGAGTGGGGTTGGGTGGGAAGGCGGGGCGTGGGTGGGGGAGCAACATATATGTGTAAGAAGCTATGTGTAAGAATTGACTAAAACAACGCAGAAATATGAAAAAAATAATAAACAAAAAAAAAAAGGAGTGGGAGGGGAGTGGGGGCGGAGGGATCCCATGCCCCAATATGGGTGAAGTATGAATAAGATGCATAATGCTATAAGAAATCCCAAACCAAAATTATAGATATATACATGCTTACATGCAAACCTAGATCTGGCCTTTATTGCACATTTTATGGGCCATCACAATTTGGGTTCCATGGGAGCCTAGAATTTGCAGAAGACAAAATTACTTATGCAACCCTTTACAACATACTATAAGGAAACCAATTCCCAAATTTAGTTCAGCTAGGACAAGAAATGTAAGAGATATAGACCTTACACAATGGTTTTTCAAACGTTCCCTGACTGTTATAAGCATATAAGAAATATGACCTTTATGACCTTGACCTTGAAGATACAGAACCGGGTATTGAGTTCTGCACGTCGTCTGGATGAGATGAGTATTTGTGTCAATTTATTTCAAAATCTCTCGGTGCATGTGAGAGTTATGGAGTGGAAATGAAATTATAACACATGAACGGACAATGTCAAATCTATATCCCTCCGACTTCAACAGGGGATAATTTTATAAGCAAACGCACTGAATTGTGTCACATGTTACTGACCTTTAATTATTGTTTATAAAAATGTTTGGTCTTTTCTTGTTGTTAAAATCAAAAATATTATTTCATATTGGATTTATATTGCTGTCAGTTGTATGCATAATTGAATACAAGTGTACTCCTCTCACAAAACAAGAGTTACCGCTCATGAACAGTCTCAATCAAACTGAGACTGCAATATTTTGTATGTGTCGTGCTCGGCCGTTTCCAAAGGTCCATTATCATACTCTTTTTTATAAATACAAAGAGAATGAAATGTGAAAAACTGGAAATGCCAAACACGATAAATACAGAAAATATTGCAGTCTCAGGTTGATTGAGACTGTTCATGAATGGTAGTGAAACTAGTCTCGATCATCCAGACCTCTCGCGAGACTTCTCTCAAAGAAGTCCAAACGATGGTCTGGAGTAAAGCTTCTTTACAATTTTTGACATCAAAACGAGGTGTGGACAAAAAAAAATCACTGGCCTCTGATTGGTCAACTTCAGTTTGTTATGGAAATCCATGGGAATCAACCCCTAAGTCACAACGGCGTCAAAAATTACGTGATGTTACGCGCAATTTTGTGCAATAAAATTACTCCAAACATAGTCAGCGGATCACGATTAATGCTAAAAATTAAATTTTAAACATCATTTTGTAAGATTATATTATGTTTTTAGAGAAACTACAATAAAACGAAGTTTATTTATTGTATATTTAATAAGGACGTACACACATCCCATTGGAACTAATGATGCGCGTAATTGAACGTGCACTTTGATGTTGCAATCAAAATGACGTCACGTCGCAGTCAGTTTTAACGGTTGGCGCCGTCTATCGGTCAACATTTTTAAAGAACAGTGAGTCCAGACGCTCGCTAACGCTCGCAGTCAGCTTGAGTGTGTCTGGATGATAGAGACTAGCGCTTGCAGTCAGCTTGAGTGTGTCTGGATGATAGAGACTATAGTGAAACATGCTTTGCTACTGTTCTCGCCCTCTAGCCCCCGGTTGAGCAGAACCCAATATTTAAAGTGTCAACAGTACGAAAATTTCAGCCATCCCAAAGATGGTATGCATATGATGGTGAACATGGAATCTTCAATCAGGTATTTTCATTCCATGGCCAGCGGCGTATGGTCCCAGTTTCTAACAAAATGCTTTGCCCTAAACGAGAAAACAATGGGCCAATTAAACAAAATGGAATTTAGTTGGGAGCAGAGGTTATGAAGCCACAAGTAATGGTCAAAAGCCTAAATTAAAAAGCTGACAACATATGCGAAGGATGATTAAACAATCCTCACAACCTTTCAACGCCTTGAAGCATCATATGAATCCATATTAATTATTCATGCAACAAAAACTAGCCAACTTTTTGGAGTTTTGCAGACTGAACTATTACATTAACATAACAATGGGACGGTTAGTCTAGTGCATATGCACTTTAAATATGAAATTAAAACAAAAGATGATGTTGGATTGACAACATACTTCTATCAGATCTCCCCAACTACCTGTAAAGTTAGGATGTAAAGAGAGGATCTTACATCAGTGCCTTTTTAATACTAAATTTATTCAACGAGTTGGATAAAAAGTTCTATATGATGCAAGCTGTCATATCAATTGCATCCAACTCGTTTATTTAATTCAATATTAAATAGGCACGAATGTGAGCTTCTACTTATCACATAACTTCTATAATGCCTCATAAGGAACATTGATTATCGTATCTCCTTATGCATGTATATAACGTTGTCGTATGTTTGTATGATGATGTAGTAAGTTGACTCTGTCTTCTCCAAACACCACTGAATGGAACTACCTCATCGATTTCTGTTATTGGGTATTTAAAATGGTAAAAAAAAACTGACGAGTTAATTCTGATATACAACAAGCTCACCGTATTTGACGGCGTATAACGTGCATGCGCAGATACCGCGCGCCCCCGATTTTGAGACCAAGATCATGGGAATTTTTTTGTTGTTTTTTAATGTAAATCGCATATGTAAACTTTTGTTTTCAATTTCAGAACGGTGGATCTCCATTTTAAAGCCTTGGCCGTAGAGCAATTGTAAAATGAAATCTGATTGGCTAAAAATGAGCAGCATGTTGGACTGTGCTTGTGTTATTTACTCAGTTTCAAGAAAACATTCACTAATCAGTGCTCAAAGAAAATTATTTTAAGAGACAGGCCCAGGGCTTGTTGCTTCTGAAAATGGACAGGCCCCGATTTGAAATGGACAGGCCCTGATTTGAAATGGACAGGCCCTGATTTAAAATGGAAAGGTCCAATACTTTTTCTTATTGGAAATGTGTCTTTATTCACTTTTTTATAGCACACATTAATTTTGTTACGTATGTATTAATCAAGCTCAGAACCTCCTCTGACTATATTTTTCTTTTTGCTACCACTTTATGCTTCCTGGTCAGCGGACTTATTTACCATTTCGTTTAAAATATGTTAGAATAGAATATTACATAGTAATTTATAACCAATGCAAAGGAGAGTACTAGCACTTTTGCCAAACGATAATAATCAGAGCCGACTTGGTGAAACTGGAGCTAAACTTGGAGCCAAATTTTTAATCAGGTTTTATGAGACTATCAGAGCTTCCTCTGGCTATATTTTTTCTTTTTTGTCACCACTTTCTCCAAGTAAAGAATTAGGAGCCTAGACTAGAATTCATTTAAAAGTAGGATTCCAGGAACTCCTTACACCTTAAATAATGAATAGAAATATACTTTATATCTGTATTTATAAATATACAGTATATATATTTTTCTTTCCACCAACATGTATTTGTAAAGGACAGTTTTTCTTATTTGATTATGTAAAAAAAAAAAAAAAATAATAATAATAATATATCCGAAATTATCTACCATCCGAACTACTATGACACCGCACTTTTACGGCCCGAACATTTCGCAAACATTCAATCGAAATACCATCAAT
Organism: Cyrtodaria siliqua; assembly: GCA_037043455.1. Taxonomy (NCBI): domain Eukaryota; kingdom Metazoa; phylum Mollusca; class Bivalvia; order Adapedonta; family Hiatellidae; genus Cyrtodaria; species Cyrtodaria siliqua. Next base: position 378,570 of record JAWPHD010000416.1, on the reverse strand, counting down.
AACGATTTTTTTTTCATGCATTAGTGTGTTTTTAATGACAAAAATGGTATTTCTTATCACAAAGGAAAGAAAACACAGCCTTAATAGCAGAATAATGAGTTTTATGTCAACAATTGTCGACCTCACAGTTGTGACAAACTGCCGACACGAAGCCAGGCAAAATATTCGAACTTCTTATTGTTTCAATGTGTGTATAACACATTTTAATTACTTTATTGCAAGTGTTTTCACAGTTCACAATACACATGGGAGTATTTTGTCTTGAGGAACTTGAGCTTGAGATCCAGTAAAATTGATTTTTTTGGGGATTTTTTTTTTTTTTTTTTTTTTTTTTTAGACAGGCCCGACGGGCTCCTCGTTTGCGAAATGAGACAGGCCCGGAATGGATTTCGAGGAGCCCCGGGCGTCGGGCTATCCTATTTCTTGAGCACTGCTAATCCCTCGTGTTTCTAATGTTCTCAACAGGGACAACACCTACTCAAACACCTAAACACCAACTCAAATTCCTTGTCGCCGGCGCAAACTTCTCAAGTAATTAATAACAGATAATGAGATTTAAACAAACTACAAGCAATACATTCAAATTATCAATAGATTGAAATTGAACAATTTTGTATTCAAGTTATACCGATGATTTTTCACAGTACCATTCAATAAACATTCAGTAAACCCGCCTTCACTTTAAATTGGAAATCACCATATATCGAAATCCTCAATGCACAACGATATTTTATCATATTTCTTCGTAAATAATCAACAAAATATCAGATGAATCGTAATTTTATCTGTTATTCAAGTAAACCTATCGAATGCATCATATTTTATACAGGAAACAGGAAAAGGCCAACTTTTCGATTTATACAGAATCACCGGATACCAGAATTCCCAACCTCGTTTTCGTTACAAATTTTCAACACACAACAAACGACAATATTTTTATCGTATTTCTTCGTAAATGACCAAAAAATGCAAGATGAATCATAATTTTATTTTGTAATAAAAGTAAATATATCAAATGCATCATAGTTTGTACAGAAAATAAGAACTGGCCAACTTTTGTTCGATTTATACTTGCTGGTAAACAGCGGTCGTACATGATCTGGTGTTCGGCATTTTTTGCTCGATTTGCGCTGGAAAAAACATTTAGTTGTTCAGGATATCTGCATGTTTTTTTATGATAAATATATTATGGCTTTATTAGACTCCCAAAGTATTCTTTTATTTGCTAAATATTAGCAAATTACCTAATTACCTTATTATTGCCATTATGTTTCTGTAGTTTTGATTCGAGTATCTCTACTCTCTGATTGGCCTCCCGCTCCAGTTCCTCAACAGTTTGTACCAGCACCTCATTCTGCTCACTCAGGTCATTTACATAGGCCTGCAGCACACGCACTCGGGCCTGAAACAATTATAAGTATGTCATTTATGGTACATAGGCGTGCAGCACATGCACTCAGGCCTGAAATAATAAGTAGGTCACTTATAGTACATAGACCTGCAGCATATACACTTGGGCCTGAAATAATATGAAAGTAAGTCATTTACGGTACACAGGCTTCGTCTTGCAGAAAATCTTGAACTTAAACCTGAAACAATATACAAGAAGGTCATTCACATTGGCCAACAGAACACGCATTGGCCTGAAATAATACACAAGAAGGTCATTCACATCGGCTTAAAGAACACACTTGGGCCTGAAATAATACACAAGAAAGTCATTCACATAGGTCTACAGAACACACTTGAGCCTGAAATAATACACAAGAAGGTCATTCACATTGGCCAACAAAACATTCATTGGCCTGAAATAATACACAAGAAGGGCATTCACATAGGTCTACATAACACACTTGGGCCTGGAATAATACACAAGAAGGTTATTCACATTGGCCTACAGACACAAAAAGGTCATTCACATTGGCCAACAGAACACACATTGGCCTGAAATAATACACAAGAAAGTCATTCATATTGGCCTACAGAACACACTTGGGCCTGAAATAATACACAAGAAGGACATTCACATTGGCCATCAGAACACACTTGAGCCGGAAATAATACACAAGAAGGTCATTCGCATTGGCCTACAGAACACACTTGAGCCTGAAATAATACACAAGAAGGTCATTCACATAGGCCTACAGAACACACTTGGGTTTGAAATAATACACAAGAAGGACATTCACATTGGCCTGCAGAACACACTTGGGCCTGAAATAATACACAAGGACATTCACATTCAGCGTTTTTTTACCTTATATAAATGGATCCGATAAACGGCCCTATTCCCAATTGAAAAAATTCACAATTTTTCCCAATTTCCAACTAAAAAATTCCCAAATCGAAGTCATTTTTTTCTCCTGGGATATTCTCAATACACAGATGTAATAGATCTTCACAGTTCTGTTTTAGATTAATCTTCTTAAAGTTTTTTACCAGGGTTGTACGTTTCTTCTGCTTTTCTGTGTAAATTGAAACGCAAAACACAGCCTCGTCACCCGAGGACGACGCCATGTTGTTTATGCGTTGCAGAAACGCTTTACCGCTTGTATGTTATCGAAACGCTTTACCGCTAGTATATTCTACTATATAACAAGCGCCTCAGTGAGCGATGGGTTAATACTAAATAAAGGACGAATAACAGAAATCGTCTGGGCCAGGAAACTCTTTCCTCGGTCATGAGAAAATGCAGAGAATCTGGTGCAACCCTAAATGACAATGAACTTAACAGCATTGTTAACATTTTCAGGGACAACAAAAATAGGTAAATTATTCTGTAACAACAGTGAAGTACAATAAAAACTTGAAACATTACAGTTGTGAAAATATTTTATTATGTAAATCATTAATTTTACAAAATACAAAAACAAATTTTTTCAAAATTCGGAGAAAAAATGCACTTTTTTTCCCAATTTTGAGAAGAATCGCGTTTTTTTCCCAATTTGACCGGCCATGGTACCATCGTACCATTTCCCATTTCTCTGGGAACCGGTATTTACCCATTTAATAAAAACCCGGTACCCTTATCGGTATTGGGAAAAATGTGTCTACCTTATTTTGAAGCTGTTCTGGCAGCGAATAGCTCCAAACCGCCGTGATCGCGATGAAGTATCAGCGTGCCGTCATTTTGTTTAAATATTTACACCCAGACTCTCACAGCATGCAATTCAGTGGCGTTATTTTGCTGTGTAGTGCCTAGCAATTTAATCGAGAAACCACGTCTTTTTATAGAAAGTAATTTACACGCTTTATGGAACCAACGGTCATAGTCTATGGCACGCTTTATAAAGTGGAACCAGTCTAGTAGTGAGGCACGCATTTGGATACGTATTTTCATATTCACTTTTTCCAACAATAAATGGAATTAAAACACAAGAAACTCACAATAAATATAATATATGTAACTGAACATGAAATAACGGAGAAAAAAACATGTAACCTTTAATCGGAAAATAACTGAAAATGAAATAAATCAAGTACGAAAATAAGACCGTTTGTGTCAAGCAAACTGATCGAAGATGGGTTTCAACGAAGGTGGGTTTCAACTGTCATTGTTGATTCACGCAGTATCGTTAACAGTACTAGTTACCGTTAAAACACCGTACCGTTTCGTTGGTACTGGTACCGGTACTGTACCGTTTCATTTTAACGGTATCCAACACAAGAAGGTCATTCACATAGGCCTACAGAACACACTTGGGCCTGAAATAATACTCAAGAAGGTCATTAACATTGGCCTACAGAACACACTTGAGCCTTAAAAAATACACCAGGTCATTCACACTAGCCTAAAGAACACAACTGAGCCTGAAATAATAGACAAGAAGGTCCAATAGATTCAATTCAATAGACCTTCCGCATAAACACTTGGGGTGGCATATTGCATTAGCATTTGCATATGCATGCTGCACTGACACTCCAATCTGAACCACACACACAGGGTCTGTAAAAGGTGATTTCACACAGGACAATCCGACATGCTGTAACTGGTCATACACAGGGTATGCTGTAACTGGTCATACACAGGGTATGCTCTAACTAGTCATACACAGAGCATGCTGTAACTAGTCATACACAGGGCATGCTGTAACTAGTCATACACAGGGCATTCTGTAACTAGTCATACAAAGGTCATTCTGTAACTAGTCATACACAGGGCATTCTGTAACTAGTCATACACAGGGCATTCTGTAACTAGTCATACACAGGGCATTCTGTAACTAGTCATACACAGGGCATTATGTAACTAGTCATACACAGAGCATGCTGTAACTAGTCATACACAGGGCATGCTGTAACTAGTCATACACAGGGCATTATGTAACTAGTCATACACAGAGCATGCTGTAACTAGTCATACACAGGGCATGCTGTAACTAGTCATACACAGGGCATTTTGTTACTGATCACACACAGGGCATGCTGTAACTGATCACACACTGAGCCAGCAGTAACTGATCACACGCATGACATGCTGTAACTGATCACACACAGGACATGCAGTAACTGATCACACACAGGGCCAGCAGTAACTGATCCACGCATGACATGCTGTTACTGATCACACACAGGGCATGCAGTAACTGATCACACACAGGGCATGCTGTAACTGTTCACACACAGGGCCTGCAGTAACTGATCCACGCATGACATGCAGTAACTGATCACACACAGGGCCAGCAGTAACTGATCCACGCATGACATGCTGTTACTGATCACACACAGGACATGCAGTAACTGATCACACACAGGGCATGCTGTAACTGTTCACACACAGGGCCTGCAGTAACTGATCCACGCATGACATGCAGTAACTGATCACACACAGGGCCAGCAGTAACTGATCCACGTATGACATGCAGTAAATGATCACACACAGGACATGCAATAACTGATCACACACATGACATTCATTAACTGATCCACGTATGACATGCAGTAAATGATCACACACATGACATTCAGTAACTGATCCACGCATGACATGCTGTAACTGATCACACACAGGACATGCAGTAACTGATCACACACAGGACATTCAGTAACTGATCCACGCATGACATGCTTCAACTGATCACACACAGGACATGCAGTAACTGATCACACACATGACATTCAGTAACTGATCCACGCATGACATGCTGTAACTGATCACACACAGGGCAGTGATTCATTTTGAAATCTGCTTTAATGAGTCCCTGGGACTCACATATTTTGAAACAAAGGGTCCAAACTAAAAAACAATGGGTCCCAGGATTTTTTCTTTGCAAAATTCGTTAAAATAATCAATATAACACAATATCCCAGGGACAGTACGATATCCCAGTGACTTATTTATGCAGATTTAAAGAACAGAAATTGCATTGCATAAAGTTAAAGCTTTTTTTTACTTTTAATAACAAATTGTTAACATCTTAAAATTCGGAATTCCCTCTGATTTACTCTCATCTGAGTTCTCTCCAGAAATTTATAAATGCATGTTTTTTGTTTTATTTTCCTTTGGGACGATTAGGGATAAGGTAATACCCCCGCCGCGCATATTTCTTTTATAATTAAACTTCTGTGGGGTTGGAACTTGTTTTTATCACTTTTTACATATGAATATCATTTAATACACAGGGCTCAATCTACAGGGCGATTCGGGCGAAGAACGCGCCCGCGATCTCTTGACTTCGCCTTGGCAGCACATCAAAGCGAAGTTCAAGTCGCCGAAAAAATTAAAAAAAATATCTATTTTTTTTTTTTTTTTTTTTTTTTTTTTTTTTTAAAAAGGTACAGTATAGTAATAAATCCATTATCATAGAAATTTGCATCAATATTTCAAGCTCATATTATAGAGTAAAAAGAATTAGTGTGCATTACACTGTATTCACTGCACTGCGATATACATGGTGATGACTATTCAACCGTTGTCTACGTATACACGTAGCGTGAAGTCTCCCTAAATTCTCTCCACTTCTCCCTAAAATGACTTGAGGGAGAAGTGACTTCTCCCTAAATTCCTTGCCTAGATTGAGCCCTGAATACATATTGCACTTTCAGATAATTTTGAAATTAAATTATAATTCCCATTGTGATAATTTAAGTTTATTTGGCACATGCATCTAGCCCCTTGTGCACATACAGGCCCCACCCCACTACTATGTTGCCAAATATTGGTAATAAATGCCTGTCACTTAAAATATATATCAATTATGAATAATATTTATATCTTCCTTTCTAAATTACCATTTCCCCCTAAGTTTTAAATGTGTTATCCTATATAATTAAAATTAATAAAACCTATTAACAACAACTCAGGGGCATAGCCAGAGCCTTTTGGAGAATACGCTCTGGGGGAGGGTGCAGGAGGGGTTATCGCCCTCCTGCGCTGGTGGGGGTCCTGGGGGCCTCCCCAGGGGAACTTTTGAAATTTGAGTGCAATTTCAGAGGTTTGTGGCTTCATTCGAGCGAGACTCCACTCATTAAGTGTGTTTTTAAAAACAGTGCCTCACCCCCTACCCGCCTTCAATTTTTATTGCTGATTTTAAAAAATAAGCACTTTTATTTTTTCACATTCGATTTTCTAGAGTACGCCCGGGCGTACAGGAGTATGCCTGGCTACGGCCCTGACAACCCATAAGGTCCTATCATATTGGTACTTTGAAATACAAAGGGTACCGTTAATATATGTTTCAGGATGAATTTTGTCCAAATACAATCCATCCGAATTTGCTACTACTTTTGCCGAATTTTTCACTTTTAAAAACAGTGAAACATCAGCAAAATATGTGCATACGGTTTCAAAACTGTATCATTTTCGCGTTATTCCTTATTATATTGCTACCATTCTTTGTTTTACAAAGTATTTCTTTTTAGAATCGGTGTTTATATGGCGCAGTTGTCTCGGTTCTGTAACGAGTAATCACCTTCATAAAAATCTCTATTTTTTCTTTATTTTATGCTTGCAAACACTACACAAACTTTAAACAGTTCAATTAGTCCTCAGTAGTTTGACATGCCAATCAAGTGTCAATTTAACTTCTTGTGGGTTATTTTTTATAATTGTCTTCGGTGGCATTTTGTGTTCATCATCCGGGATTTCCTAGTCTATTCTATTCTGTTCTCTCAACAGAGAAGCCCAAAGGACCGTAACACAGTCTAGGGATTTTCATACTAACGAACACCAACAGTTAGTTACACGCTGTTACTGATTGGATGACAAATAGTTTTTACCCAATCAGAATACGCGTACTCCATTGTAATTGCGTTCTACTTTAACCGGTGTCGTGTTATATTTGTTCCCTTGTTATCATATCGAAAACGGTGATTACCACTTGTAAAATTTTCGAGCAATGTGTCCATGGGACGCACATGTTTAAGAATGATGCGTCCTCAGAAAAAAATGTGCGTCTAGGACGCCGGACGCAGAGCAAAATGAATCACTGACAAGGCATGCTGTAACTGATCACAAACAAGACCTGTAGTAACCACACACTGAGCCAGCAATACCTGATCACATACAGGACATGCAGTAACTGATCAAACACTGGGCATGATGTAACAGATCACACACATGGCCTGCAGTAACTGATCACACACATGACATGCAGTAACTGATCACACACATGACATGCAGTAACTGATCACACACATGACATGCAGTAACTGATCACACACAGGGCATGCTGTAACTGATCACACACATGACATGCAGTAACTGATCACACACATGACATGCAGTAACTGATCACACACAGGGCCTACAGTAACTGATCACAAACAGGGCCTACAGTAACTGATCACACACAGGGCCTACAGTAACGGATCACACACAGGGCCTACAGTAACGGATCACACACAGGGCCTACAGTAACTGATCACACACATGGCCTGCAGTAACTGATCACACACAGGGCCTACAGTAACTGATCACATACATGGCATGCTTAACTAACCACACACGAGGCCTACAGAAACAGATCACACGCAGGGCATGTTTAACTGATCACACACAGGGCATGCTTAACTGATCACACACAGGGCATGTTTAACCGATCACACACAGGGCATGTTTAACTGATCACACACAGGGCATGCTTAACTGATCACACACAGGGGATGTTTAACAGATCACACACATGGCCTACAGTAACTGATCACAAACATGGCATGCTTAACTAATCAAACACGGGGCCTACAGAAACTGATAACACACCGGACATGCAGTAACTGATCACACATATGACTACTGTAATTGATCACACACATGACATGTAGTAACTGACCACACACTAAGCCAGCAGTAACTGATCTCACACTGGACCAGCAGTACTCTGATCACACACTGAGCCAGCAGTAACTGATCACACAATGAGCCAGCAGTAACTGATGTGATTGCTCACACACAGGACATGCAGTTATTTATCACAAATAGGACCTGCAGTAACTGATCACATATAGGACCTGCAGTAACTGATCACATATAGGACCTGCAGTAACTGATCACATATAGGACTTGCAGTAACTGATCACATATATGACCTGCAGTAACTGATCACATATAGGACCTGCAGTAACTGATCACATATAGGACTTGCAGTAACTGATCACATATAGGAATTGCAGTAACTGATCACATATAGGACCAGCAGTAACTGATTACATATAGGACCTGCAGTAACTGATCACATATAGGACCTGCAGTAACTGATCACATATAGGACCTGCAGTAACTGATCACATATAGGACCCGCAGTAACTGATCACATATAGGACCTGCAGTGTCAGAAACACTAAGAAGTTGTAGCAGAATCTGATTTTACTAAACTCATATCCTGGATTATACGGGCCATCACTCATATCCTGGATTATACGGGCCATCACTCATATCCTGGATTATACGGGCCATCACATGTTAATCATATAAATAAGACAGAATATAAAGTCTCAAGAAGTCATGCAAAATAAATAATAATAGTATAAGAGTAAAATGAACCTTAAAAAAATAAAGGGGAGATTGTAAGGATTGTAAGAGTAAGATATCCATTGACCCATGGATCATTCTTTTTACACCAAAGCACATTTTCGTATTATAAGACTGCAATAATAGGAACTTATTTAACGTTGTATAAAATATGTACAATACAAATATAACGCCTGTACATATATTATATAAAAAGACTGCTATTAAAAGAAGGTAAATCAGCAGTTACTCGATATGTTTCCAATCATAGTCACGTTACCACAACTTGAAGTACTGGTTATAGGTTAACAGTTTAGGAGTAGTCACACAAATTACATTATTCAGAGGTAGTACTTGAAATAAACTCTATAGCTCCAGGACTTGATATTGCAATAAATAGGGTCTAGTTTATTTTGGCTTTAGCAATGTATACAGTTGTGTAAACATAGCCTTTAATAATATTGACTTCATAGTAAAAATCAATTCAATGGTATTGTAATTTGTAGTGGCTAGCATTTCTCCACGAAGACATTCAATCATGTATAAGATTACAATTTTAAGTTTATGTTAATTTTAGCCAATGCGTCTTATTCACAAAACTGTGTGTCTTACTTCAAAGACAAAGACGCACATGCTTGCATGAGAAGTTTAGTTTTTTACAGGTTTTTTGAACTTCTAAGTTCAGCACAAGAAGAGCATGCTAATCTAGTCTGGTTAGGTATAAAATTCAAATTGCTGAAATCGGAGGCAATTTTCATTGGAAACACAACGGGGTTTTTTCAGAACTTTTGTCAACTTTTTTAGGACCGCAGTTCTTGACTGGTGATGTCAGGGCTTCCACTAAGGTTCGAATTTAGGAAGTTCAAACTTCCTGTATATCAAATTTGGAAGTTCATTGGAAAAATTTAGGAAGTTCCAGTGTTTGGGCATGGCATTCATACTCAGTCTTTGAGTCAGTGATTCCGCGTGGTGGTGAAGGAAACAATAGATCTAAATTGTTAAAAAAAACAAAAGGATATTTATAATCATCTATATGTTTATAAAAGAAAATATTTGATGACATTATATAAACAGTTTCAAACTAAAAATACTTAATTTGCCTTTGCCTGCCATACCCCACCCACAAGTTTTATACAGTGAATTACATTTTGCAAACAGTTTTCAATTCATCAGTCCAGGTAAGCTTTTAAATTGGCATACATTAATGAAAGGTATGTAAAACTGTCAAGTGTAGGAATAAATGTAACAGAATTTATTATTAAAGCAATTGATTGTTTTTGCCAGTGATAATTTCACTTCCGTGTTTAGTCTCCATTCGCGAAGAGTTCTTTCCCCTAGGTTAGAGATAATTAAATAGTGTTTGTCTATCAGTACTTCGTTTCTATTTGTAACTTTGATAAATACATAGAAAAAAAATGACACAAAGATATAAAAGAAATAGCCTAAAAAGTATAATCTGTTTGTGTAAGGAGTTTCAACTTTGTGGTTAATGAATATAAATTAAGCAATTTGGCATCGAGATTATTCCATTTGTGAAATGCGCGGCTAGGCCAATTATCTAATTAACACTCTCCTCTCACCAGCCACGCATGTGACCCTTGATAAAAACTGGACAAAACCGGTTTTACCTGTCAATTACAGGCTCCACTGAGTTTTAACTGCTTTACAACTTGTTTAGTCGGCAGTCTCAAATGAAATTAGATTAGATGGGCGGGGCTATAATCGGTAATTTACAGATTATGGGACGTCTGTATTAAAGAATCGCTGCGTACTTAGAAGTTTTTGGAAGTACACTGTACGCCTTTGATGTTAATTTTCGCCGTACAACTACGGGTTTTGGACGTAATTTACGGCCGTACGCCCGTTAACGGAAGCCCTGTGATGTTGTTAAAAACTCTATTTATAAATTATGTTACATTATCTAAAACAAACTTCATACTTGGCAATGAACATGGAAGTGACGTCCAAACAACATATTCAATTATTCAATACATCCAATAATTTTCAAAATTCATTTATTTATGAACAAAAACTAAATTAAAAAAGTTTCACATGGGCAACGTTTATAATCTTCATGCTGAAAAATGACCAATCTTTTATAGAAATGTAGCGTATTATTTATTTAGATTGTTTGACAATTTAATGATTGAAAAAATATCAAGCCAGCTTTTTTTAATAAAATTTAAATCCTATTTTAGAAACCAACGTATTCATTTGGGATTTGCTAAATTAAGCAACATCAAGGCAACAGGTCACTGGTGCTCTCATAATAATTCAAATATGTTACTGTAGTGAAAGTTCATACTGACATCATTTTGTATGCACACTTTAGGAGTAAGAGAAAGTAAACAGAGAAAGCAAAGTGTTTTCTGCAGTTTTATGTTGTTCCTCAATCTTGCTTTTCTGATCAATTTCAATTTTGCGCTCAAGCTCTTACAATTTCATAGCAATTGATTGATTTGTGGATTATAATTGATCATCTGCACATCACTAGTAAAAATTGTTTAAAAAATTGTAAATGTCATTATAACTGTTATAAATGAAAGAAATCTGACATACTGTAGTGTTCGATCGAATTCATGTACTTCTTGAAATCTAACACTGACAGACCAAATCTCGAATTCACGGGCATCTTGAAATCTAACATTCAGACCAAATCAGAAATGGTACCTGTATGTATCTTCATGTCTGTTAGTGTCGTCACGGCACATGTGGCAGAAAGTATAAAAATAAACATTGCAACCAGCTCATTTTAAACTTGTTGTAGCATCATGATGAGCACTTTAACAAATAGTATCTCCTAAAGCAAAGTTCTGCTCCAAGGTAACTACATATGAAGGGTTTTAATGTAAAAACAAGTGTGCACCTATCCAGACTCCTGTACAATACTTCACTGCAATAAGGTTGCAAGACCCTAACAAAGTTAATGGTTTTATGTCTCAGATAATTAAATAGAAACTAAATTCTGAAACTCTACTGGTTTCCTATTATAAAAAACTAGAATCTACTGTTATACTGAATGGGAAACCAGCATACAAGTACTTCTGATATTTTCAAGACCGCAATCTGGAAATTTAGTGATTTTTTAATGGGAGGTTCATGCAAAAATCTGTAAGTTTCTTTAAAATGTATAAATTTAATGAACAAGCAGTATTTTTACCCAAAATCAATAAATTAATACCACGAAATACACTTTAATTTATTTTATTACAACTGAATTTATTTCAGGACAGATAACAAGACTTTTTAAGAGAAAATATTATTTTAAACATTATATTAGTTTTTTCCCCTCGTTTTCTTTATTTTTATTATAAATAACGATTATAATAAACATTTAATATCATCTAACACTATTCAGGTCCCTTTTTTCATTGTGCAAAGGCATGATATAAATTTGTAGAGAAGTATATACTGTACTTCCCCTTTAGTAGCTCACAGGTTCTATCAATTCAATTTAATTTGAAAGTGGACACTCTTATTTTAATAGGGTGTTTTTTTTATATAAAATATTTTTTTAGTATTATCATTATTAGGGTTATACTTAAAAGCAGTTCTTGCCAGATTGTATACTCCAAACTTAACCTCAAATGTCATGTTATTGAAAAGTTCTTCCGAACAAGGTAGATTTATTGTTTTGTCTTAACGTAAGTCCAAGCATCATTTCTGAACCTTTTCAAGTTTGTCTTTTTCATAATATGGGAAATATATTATGGCTGCGTACTCGAGCAAGGGCATATTCATTGTAATATACAACGTTGAAACTTTTCTCTTATTTAAGTCTGAGAAACATTGTTCAATCCTTCCTAATATGTGGTTACTTTTAGATACAATTGCTTGTATGTGATTTTTTGGGAGATAAATCATTAGAGATTATGATTTCAAGGTATTCAGGGTTTGACATTAACGGTTGTCCGCTTGTCCGATGCCATGTAGATTCTATTGGGGACAAGTTAATTGTCCCAGGTGACCTGTCCGACGGACAACTAAATTTTATATCAAACATTTAATTTTACATCTTTAAAAATGAAAAATCGCGAGTGAAAAAATGTGTCAAGACATCATCGAGCACCTATAAATGATGAATGCAAACTCTCTTGTTTTCATTGGTTTCATGTAATTACGAGAAAAAACGACTGAACTCGCTCATTTCCGTATATCATCGGAAATACTGCTCGTAGGTATTTCCAACGATACAAAAGTCGATTCGATGGGTTTGGTTTATTTTCCCCGGCAAAGTACCGCGTAAACCGTAACAAAACTCAGAAATGGATTGATTTTAAACATATTTTTATATAACATATAGTTAAATATAAAAATATTTGGTAATTAATTGCGTACAAATCGTACACCCTTTGCTCATTTTCGTAGATCATCGGAATAACGAGCAGCATGATGGTTCTATGGAGCCTGTTCTATGGGCACCGCAAGTGTTTATTACACGTGATTGAACCCACATGACCGAAAAGTAGTATCCAAGTTGGTGTCTATTCCTTTCTGATATTATTTTTGGAAAAAAAATGGTTGAGGCAGTTCGGATCGCTGAGTTACGAGTTTTGTTTAACCAATCAATTTTACGGTAACTGCCGATCTCATGTCGGACATATGCGTAGACGGTAGGTGGTGTATTTTAAACCACATTTTCCCACAACATTATAAATATTACAGACACCGACAATTCATAATTTTGCATTACAGAGATGTTGAGATTTTATTTTATTTTCAGTAGGTGATAAAATTTGCGTTACTCGGTTTTTATCCTTAGGTTCTATAGTAAAATAAAAATCTTTGGCACAGTAAAACGATGATAATTTTCAAGATTTTGATTTTATAGATTTCATATATTGAATCAATGTGCATGAAATAGGTAGGGTTTTAAAAGAATCACACTGCAGATACCTTAATTTTAACAGTAAACTTGGTTGAACATCAAGGATAAAGACCGAGTTTATCACCTACCAGAATGTATTGGTTATGTCTTATTTCTGGTCACTGATTGGTCAGTTTTTTTGATGATGCTCTATCAAAATTATGAATGACCTAACTTGACCTAGAAAATAAATTGTCTTTGTCACCCAGACGTAAGCAATCTGCTCAGAAAAGGTGGACATGCGGCTGGGTGATCGAGTCTAGAAAATAAACAAAAAAATGTGGCGATATCTGGCAGTTGAAAAAAAACAAAACAAGAGGGCCAAGATGGCCCTATATCGATCACCTGAGTAATTGTCCATTATCGAACTTCTTCGAAATCTTATGATCATATACAATCTGTGCAAGTTTGGTTAAGATTGTCCGAGAAATGTGGCCTGTTGTTTACCAACATTGATATAAAGACACTGACAAAGTTTGATAAAGATCAAAGACAAAATGAAGGTGTAACCTCTGGGGCATGGCCAAATGTGACCCAAGGGCTACATGTAATATAGGAGAGCTGTGTGCCTTGTGGTTTCAGAAAGAGAAGATTTTTTAAGTTTATCCCTATACAAGTCTATGTAAAACATATGACCCCTGGGGCAGAGCCGTCACCAGTTTAATAAACTTGGTAAAGGACCATAAGCGCATAGTAAATGCAAAATATTAAACCTCTGGCTCTTGCAGTTTCAGAGAAGAAGATTTTTTTTAATTTCCCTATACAAGTCTATGTAAAACTGTGATCGCGGGGGCGGGGCCAAATATAACCCCAGGGTCACCATTTGATCAAACTTGGTAAAGGACCATAATCTTATATTAACTGCAAAATATTTAACCTCTGGCTCTTGTTCTTTCAGAGAAGAAGATTTTTAAAAAGTTTCCTATATAAATCTATGTAAAACTGTGACCCCCGGGGCGTGGCCAAATTTGACACCAGGGTCACCATTTGAACAAACTGGGTAAAGGATCATAAGCTTGTAGAAAATGCAAAATATTGAACATCTGGCTCAAGCAGTTCCAGAGAAGATTAGATTGTTTAAGTTTTTCCCTATACAAGTCTATGTAAAACATGTGACCCCTGGGGTGGGGTCAAATGTAACCCTAGCGTCACCATTTGAACAAACTTGGTAGAGGACTATAAGCTTATAGCAAATGCAAAATATTGAACATCTGGCTCAAGCAGTTTCGGAGAAGAAGATTTTTTAAGTTTTTCCCTATACAAGTCTATGTAAAACCTGTGACCCCTGGGGCGGGGCCAAATGTAACCCCAGTGTCACCATTAGAACAAACTTGGTAAAGGACCATAATCTTAAAGTAAATGCAAAATGTTAAACCTCTGGCTCTTGTAGTTTCAGAGAAGAAGATTTTTTAAGTTTTTGCCTATACAAGCCTATGTAAAACTGTGACCCCCGGGGTGGGGCCAAATGTGACCCCTGGGTCACCATTTGAACAAACTTGGTAGAGGACCATAAGCTTATAGCAAATGCAAAATATTAAACCTCTGGCTCTTGCAGTTTCAGAGAAGAAGATTTTTTAAGTTTTTCCCTATACATGTCTATGCAAACCATGTGATCCTTGGAGCGAGGTCAAATGTGACCTTGTGGTCACCATTTGAACAAACTTGCTCAAGGACCATATACTTATAGTAAATGAAAAACATTAAACCTCTGGCTCTTGTAGTTTCCGAGAAGAAGATTTTTTATTTTGTTTTCCTATATAAGTCTATGTAAAACTGTGACCCCTCGGGGCGGGGACAAATTTGACCCCAGGGTCACCATTTGAACAAACTTAGTAGAGGACCATAAGCTGATGCTACATGTAATACATGAGAGCTCTGTGCCTTGTGGTTTCAGAGAAGAAGATTTTTTTAAGTTTTTCCTATATGTCTATATGAAAAACATGCAAAATCTCAATATACAAACTTTGGATCCCCGGGGCACGGCCATTTTTGACCCCAGGGACTTTATTTGAACAAACTTGATAGTGTAGGCGTTGGCGATCATTTTAAAAGAAAAACTGTTGAAATCTGTCATACGGTTCAGAAGAAGAAGATTTTTTAAGGTTTCAACCATATATGGCAATGGCGGCCATCTTGGATGTCGCGCTGACCTAATTTTAACAAATCTAAAAAGCATTCATCTAAGGATCATCCATGTGAAGTTTAGTCAAAATTAGCCAAGCGGTTTCTGAGGAGAAGTCGTTTGAAGAAAAGTTAACGACGACGACGGACGGACGACGGACACAGAGTGATCCCAATAGATCACCTTGAGCCTTCGGCTCAGGTGATCTAAAAAAGGTAATGATCTTATTTTTTATCACTTTTACAAGAAGTGCGGGGACAAGTAATACCAAACATTTATTAGCAATTAAATTTAACTAGCTATGTTTTCGACCAAGCAGAAAGAGTATTAAGGTCATCTTGTAGGCTTTCACAATCTTGAATACCGTTAATCTCACGATACACCTTGGTATCATCAGCAAAGATCTTAACAGTATTTTCCACACTTGTCGGCAAGTCATTAATAAAATCTTAAAACAGCAAAGGACCTAAAACAATCCCTGCGGAACTCCGCTTTTAACAGGCAACCAATTTGAAGTACTATTTCTTAGTACAACTCTTTGCCTATGATTATATAAACATATAGTTATATGGCCATGTGAGAATGTGACCATAGTTAATAACTTATGCATATATGAGGCACTGAATCAAAAGCCTTAGTAAAATCCATATATCTGAATTTTACTATTGAATGAATTCATCCAGCCAGTTAAGCACTCTAACAGCTGAGTCACACAGGAACAATTTCCCTGAAAACCATGTTGTTGACACACTGAAACTTTGTGGGCAATCAAAAACACTAAGATCGGTTCAAGCAGAAGTCTCTCCAGAATTTTAACAGCCTGTAAAGTCAAAGCCACTGGTCTATAGTTATTACAGTTGGACATTGATACATTCTTATACATGTACTGGTATAATATTACCAGGCATCCTTCCAGCCCTGAGGAATAATTCCGAACAATATCAACTCATTGACTAGTTTAGATAATGTTTTACTAAACGATGGAACACTCTTCAAGCCATTCACATGAATGCCATCATTTTTCAAACATAGTCGTTTCGAAACTTTACTAAATAATCTTGCTGACTGCGATAGTAATACAGACACCAAATCATGATGTAAAACAAAAGAATAACTGCTTACCCGTATGTTGTCTTCACCAGTTCTCTCTGCTTCCTCTAAACGTTTCAATCTGCCCTCGTATAAACCTTTAAACTCTCCCAGCAGATTTTGCATTTGTCCACTCTCTCCAACACCACCTCGTCCAAGCTTTCTCCTTGCTTGTATGCGGTTCTCTGGGCTTAATCTGTCAGCCATATTGTTAACAATACTTTATCACTTGTTTTATAGAACACTTAATAGATCTACAACCCCATGATTTTGATGAAAGCTGCAAGAAAAGTTGTTTTGGAATGAGTAAAACTGACAGTGTTTGTGTTCGCTGCAGCGGAAGAGCTTCGCTACCGAAAGTGTATAGAAGGACTGATTTCATTGGTTCGGAGAGATAGCAGTAGAAACTTTAGACTAATCAAAATGTCTCTACTTGCACATGCTTTTGTTTTCATTGGATTCACATGTACATATCTGTCAACGTTTTATGTCTATTTTGGAGATTTTTACTTTAGAAAAAAAAGAGAAATAAAAGTTTAAAACTAATGTTGAAAATGGTGCAAGTTTATTGTGAATAGTGTTGTTTTTTATGAAAGGTGGACCGATACTGTTCTATTGAAACGAGACCGCGAAACACGAAGCAACACGTAAAAATGAAAGTGACATGACCGTTTCCGTTTATATAAGGGGAACAACTCTTACATTATATGACTACGATTATCCTTTTGTTAGCATATTTACTGTAAAAAAAAATCCTGGGAAAAATTCTTCAAAACTACTAGAACACATGTAACAAAATAAAATGAATTAAATAATTGTCAGATAATTAAAATAATTAAACACAGCTTCTTCCCACAGGCAGCCGGCACAGGGCTAAGATAGTAAAATATGGATTACTAGTGATTACAATATTAATTAATTGATTTCTGGACCAAAAACGATTTCTGGACTAATACTATATATATAAAAACATTGTTTTGGGTCCAGAAATCAATTAATTACTATTTGAATTAGAGCTATGATAGTAAAAGATGGACTAAGACTGATTATCACAGTAGGCAAACGCTACTGTAGGCTACTCCCAACGGAAGTTGTGTTGAAATATTACGCAATATCCCCACATCTGATAGAGGTGTCCGACTGATGGCGTTAAAAACCTTACTTATTGGTAGATTTTCAGAAAATCGTTGATTGCAGTTTATTACAGAATCCTTAGTTGTAGTCCAGCATATACAAACACTTGTTTTTGACAATGCATAATGTAATAACAGTTTGGTTGTCTGTTCACAACACTTGACAATCGTAAAAAAGTTGTAAACAATTGCTTATTTTGTACAAACGAGGTACGATTGTATCAGTTTTTGAATTGTGTCATGTTAGGGATATCCACAGTCTTGAAAATGTGTGGTTCTTTAGCAGTTATTTGTGATATTATAAAGATGGAGAAAGGTTTCTGTCAAAATACAGTGTACTCATAGTTGCAATTTTTAAAATATTCACTGTCACCCTAGTTGGTAAACTACTGTATTGTAGTTGTGTTGAAAAGTCATATGCGATCTGAAAAACAGGTACGTGAATACAGAATAGAAATTTCGTTTGTGTACATATTTAATAATAATATATGGATAGGACTGAATTAGCCTAATTATGTGTGTGATATATGTATAAGTATCCAATAATGTGTTGTATCAATTCTGAATCAAAGGGTTCTCCCCAGACATGTTAATGGAGCACTTAATAACACTTAAACCGTATGAATATTTAGTTATCTTTCAACTGATCAGCAAAATACTCGTCGTTTAGGCAATATATACTGGGAACTGCAAAACTGATGAAATACTTTTCTAGCTTTGTATGGCCTTTTTCTAATTGACCTTTGTTTTTCCAACCAGACATTTACCCTAAACGAGTTTGGGACCAATGTTCCACAACTGTTTTTCTTCATCAGAATATCCCATCTGGTGAGTATGTTCCATCAAATACCATCAAATATTTATGAAACATTAACATATTCTTTTCGGATTGTTTTACAGACCGCCAAATGCAGATAATATTCATAATTCCATTATAGTAAAAATGCGATATTTAGGTTTTCTGCTAGTAGCAGATTGAATTTCAAATACATGTCTTCTTTATTACTATCTTCTTTTATTTATTATTATCGCTGATAACTCATGCATAACAACACGATTTATTGGTTTGGGATTCTTCTCCATTTCACAATGGATTGTGAAACGTTGTTACTGGTTCATGACTGCAGATAAAAAAAGACGCACTGACTTCGTTTATAAATACACATCTTTATTAAGCATCTTACATTCACAACATTCAAAACAAACGTGTCATGGAAAGGCATGTAATATATCATGTTGTATTATTTAAAACATTCATGCCATACACTTGTATCATTAAATATGATATAATTCACATGCAAATTAATATTGTGTAGATACCACTGATATTACACGTACTTATAACTTTCAATATCGCCACATGTCTTCTTAATATTAACGAATAGCACTATATAATACAACACACTGACTAACACTAACTGTTCAATTTAACACATGCATATTGGGTATATTTCACTCAGACTTTACGGCCGTATGGTTTCCTACGTACACAATTAAAAGAGAATATTCGTAATGGCGGTGGTTATTGTGATTCATGTAGGCCTACTAGGCCATAGCAAAAGCAAAAGCAAACGGGACCTATTGTATTCATAAAGCAATATAACAAGTGGTAACTATTTGAATCTGAATGACATCTTCTGTATGTAAATAATTACGGGACATGTTGTATTCATAAAGCAATATGTATAGTGGTAACTATTTGAATCTGTATGACATCTACTGTATGTAAATAATTACGGAACATATTGTATTCATAAAGCAATATAACAAGTGGTAACTATTTGAATCTGAATGACATATACCTAATGTAAATAATTACGAGACATGTTGTATTCATAAAGCAATATGTATAGTGGTAACTATTTGAATCTGTATGACATCTACTGTGTGTATATAATTACGAGACATGTTGTTTTCATAAAGCAATATGTATAATGGTAACTATTTGAATCTGTATGACATCTACCGTGTGTATATAATTACGGGACATATTGTATTCATAAAGCATTATGTATAGTGGTAACTATTTGAATCTGTATGATATTTACTGTATGTATATAATTACGGGACATATTGTTTTCATAAAGCAATATGTATAATGGTAACTATTTGAATCTGTATGACATCTACCGTGTGTATATAATTACGGGACATATTGTATTCATAAAGCATTATGTATAGTGGTAACTATTTGCATCTGTATGATATTTACTGTATGTATATAATTACGGGACATGTTGTATTCATAAAGCAATATGTATAGTGGTAACTATTTGAATCTGTATGACATATACCGGGATGGTGCCAGATTTGACTCCTTAGAGGACCATAAGCTTATGCTGCATGCAATGTTATGAGAGATCTGTACCTGGTGGTTTCAGAGAATTGTTTCCCTATGTAAGTCTATGTGAAACAGGTGACCACTGGGGCGGAGGGCCAAACTGTTCCCCAGGGTCACCATTTTAACAAAATTGGCAGAGGATATATAGTAAATGCAAATTATTAAACCTCAGGATTTTGTAAAGAGAATGTTTTTTGAAAGTTTTCCCCCATTTACCATATATGTAAAACGTTTGTTTAAAACTGTGACCTGCGAGGCGGAGTCAAATTTGACTCCATCATTTAAGTACAAAACAAATTAAATAGGTGGGCGAGACACTCTCAGACCGAGGTCTTGTTATGGTTTTCAGTTTGTTTGTTTTTAATGTTGCGCCCCAAGCCACTGCACACTAAAAGGTGAGAAGTTTCTCAATTTAAATAAAGGTTTACAACATACCGTTTAATACATGTATACGCATTTCTAAATATCCTTTTAATAAACTAAATAAAAGTTTCTTTGTGATATGTTTATTGTTACACATGCGCTTTTGATCCTCATGCATTTGTAAATCGTCATCAGATTGGTACACATTTTCATCAGGCTGAACATTTTTACTACGTATCGTCCAAACGAGACGTTTCATCAAAGGAATCACTGATTTTATCCAAACCACACCATTCTCTTCAAGACGCAAGTTTAAAACATTTTTCGCGCATTTCTTAGGTGTAGAATTTTCAGTGGACGAAATATTCTGGAATTTTGGAAATGTTCGCAGTTTGTAATGAAGGTTTAAGAGTGATTAGTTTGCTCTGTTTTTATATCTGATGGAAAAAATATGGTAATACTTTGTGCATCTGTTCCAGATGAAGTAACATTTAATTGTCAGCTCTTCTGTGTTGTGGTAGGCTATTTAATGGTCAATTATGTCCGGAAAGTAATGCGACCTCTTTGAGCAACAGTAGCATTTATATCCATAACTGCCTGAAATAAAAAGAAGTATTTAGGATGTTTTATTCTGTTTATCATAGTTTATATATATGCCCCATTGCGCTGAAATTTCATCATTGTCCAAGGGTTATAGTTAATTTTACTAAACAGTGAGCAATAGTATACTGTTATACCGAAATCAGTAATGGTTCTGTTCGACGAATATAGGATATGCACGTATATATCGACGGACTTAACCGTTACTTCTACATAACTCACCTCATAAAAATGGGAGCATAAACCGACATACAGTTACCACTGATACTCATTGACTTTTCAGTCTTTGTAAGTTATTTTTTATTAAAATTATTTTGGATTGACATATCCTATGTGGAGTCCACATTGGTGGGTTAGAAACATTCGTAACTGTCTCCGTTATCGGCTTGGTATTAAACATGATTTAACCCCAACTAGGAGTACACACGTTTGAAGGCTCAACGCAAGTACAATACACCGAACCTGCAACTACGAGTATAGTAAATATAAATAGTACGATCCATTTCAACCACAGAAAATAGCTATATTAACAAAAAACTGAGTGTACCTATACTAAGTTCCCCTTTTCTTAGATGTTAATCTTATTATGTATGTGTGGTTTTATACAGAATAATCATAAATCGAACGTTTTTGAGTCAAATGTTTACATCCGTTAGACACAATTTTCACTTGTTCTCGATATTTTCATTTGACTTTTTGTTTTTATACGCCATTTCAATCAACGCAAGAGGCATCATCAAAGTATGTCAATATGCCAGTGGACAAGAAACCTGGTTAAAAAGGTCGCAAAATAACTAAACTTACCAAGAAGTAACAAGGTCACACCGCAGAGACATCGCTTTACATCGAATCCATCGATACACAAAACACAACTTCCGCCGGCAGTACAGTAGCGTTCGACTACTGTGATTATGGAATAACTGGACTATATTAATTAATTGATAATGATTTCTGGACTTATAGTGTCCAATCCATAACACTATGCATCTCTGCTAAAATATAATAACCAGTGTATAGATGTGATGACTTTAGGTACAACTAATACAATAATTGAGAAAAAAAGTATATTTATCATAAATAAAAGGACATTTCAAAATAATGCAAATATGGTGACAATTTCAATTCACCACCCCTAGTCTCTCTAGGTCGTTAGCTACCTGTGGTCGTTGTGATATAGCACTGGCCTCTCGGTGCGGGCATGTAATCAGCATGGTGAATTATTCCGGAAACAGAAATGTGGTCATGTTGGCAACTGTGATGTTTCTGATCTTATTACTAAGGATATCATGAAAACAACTAGTAATTCCACAGTTGCCAGCGTGAACTCGTTTCATATGAAGTTTCACTTTCCAATTTTGATTACATTATTGGTCCTCATACCGATCTACAAAGACGACATTAGTCTCTTCGCCGTATTTCATCGTATTAAAAATCAAATCGGAACTTCTCACGTAATCAAACAATATCCCATACTTAAAAGAAAGCATCCCTTAAGCCAGAAACGAGTTGATAATAATTGAATTTTCATTTCGCTTTGTTATTACCGTATGCTCAGTAAGTGTAACTTGGTTAACGTTATTACTGACAACAGCGGGAGACGTACATCCAAACCCTGGTCCAACTTCCTCATCAAATTCCAGTATGACATCTCAGTCCTCCTTTGCGATCGATCCACTAGACCTAACAAGACATTTGTCTTTCGTCCACTATAATGTTCAACGTGTTTTTCCTCAAAGTCGATGTTTTAAGGACAGAGCTAAGCGAATTTGACATACTAGCTAGCCTTTTCTGAAACCTGGCTAAACTAGTCGATATTAACTTCAGATCTTACGTTTGATTCATTTTCAGACCCTGAGAGGAAAGATCGCAATGGCGATAATCATGGTGGTATTATACTCTATATTAAAAACTCTATACATTATAAGCGTAGACATGACCTGGAACCGTTAGGTATTGAATGTATATGGGTAGAAATATTTATGAAACATTAACATATTCTTTTCGGATTGTTTTACAGACCGCCAAATGCAGATAATATTCATAATTCCATTATTGAAAATTCAATTCACCTTGCAGTGGACACAACTATTAATGATATAATTATTACTGGCGACTTTAACTTTAATACTAATAATGCTAACTCACGTCGTCAAATAACGTCTATCTGTGGACAATTCTCACTATACCAATGCATAAACGAACAAACTCATTACACGGAAAATTTAACTTTAACAATCGACATTATTTTGGTTAATAACAAAAACAATGTATTAATAAACGGTGTAGGTGATCCCTTTTTACAACAGTTCGCTATCACTGTCCCATATTTTGTATTCTCAACTTCAAAAAGAATATTATCAAATCATTTACTAGGCATATAAGGTGATTATGATACCTTGAGACAACTGGCCATAAATACAGACTGGAATATGCTTCATGATAACGATATAAATGAACATACACACAAAATAACAGAACGTATAATACATATAGCAAAACAATGCATTCCAAACAAACTCGTGCGCATTAAGCCTAACGATCTTCCGTGGATAACCTCATCTATTAAATGCCTGATAATAAAACGTAAGAGAGCATATCAAAAAGCTAAACAAAAAAACACACTAGCTCTGTGGGTCAAATTTCGTAAATTTAGAAATGAGACAATTGACCTAATTAGGAAAAACAAAGATGACCACTTCAAAAAAATGTCAGAGAAACCAAAAATTAAAAATCGATCTACTAAAAACTGCTGGTCAATCTTAACATATTTTATGTTTTTAAATCGAAAAGAATCCGTACCCCCCTGCAATAAGATAGTTCTATTATAACAGACGGCTATGAGAAAGCAAACCTTTTAAATGATTTTTTTCGAGAATAAACTTTAATAAACGACGCTAATACAGGACCTCCCATCTTACCCGCTATCAACGATTCGACCCTCAGTTCCATTTTGCTAAATCCGATTGAGGTTAAACAAATTCTTGAAACCCTACCACTAGGAAAAGCTGTAGGTGCCGATACGATTGACAGTCGTGTTCTTAGAGAACTAGCCATCGAACTATCTGAACTTTTGTGTTCTTTATTTAATCATTCCCTAAGGGATAGCATTGTGCCAATAACGTGGAAGGAAGCCCACGTTTGTTCAATTTTCAGATCTGGAGACAAATCAATCGTGTCCAACTACAGACCTATATCACTTCTTAGCTGTGTTGAAAAGGTGTTAGAAACAAATCATTTTTAAACACGTATTTAACTTCTTTCAAATCAATAACATCTTTACTGCATTGCAGTCTGGATTTGTTCCAGGTGACTCAACAATTAATCAGCTTGCATACTTATACAATTTCTTCTGTAAAGCTCTAGATTCAGGAAAGGAAATAAGGGCGATTTTCTGTGATATCAGCAGTTTGCTCGTGTTTGGCACTCGGGAATTATTGCAAAACTGAAGGCTGCTGGTATCACAGGAAATCTCTTAAAATGGTTCCAAAGTTACCTTAGTGACAGAAAACAACGCGTTGTCTTACCTGGTACCCAATCGGAATGGAATGACATTAAAGCCGGTGTTCCCCAAGGATCCATCTTAGGGCCCCTTTTATTCCTTCTTTATATTAATGATATTGTTATAGACATCAATTCAAACATTCGTCTTTTTGCAGATGACACGGGCCTATTTATTGTTGCAGATAATCCTATCGCTGCTGCAAATACACTTAATTTTTATCTACTAAAAATATCACAATTGGCAGATCAATGCTTGTTACATTTAATCCAGCCAAAACCACATATCTCCTTATTTCACGCAAAGTTAATTTCATAAACCACACACCTGTATTCATGTACGATCAAATGATACCTGAAGTCCAAGACCATAAGCATCTCGGTGTGAATTCCAAGACCATAAGCATCTCGGGGTCTATCTGTCAAATGATCTATCCTGGCACAAGCACATTGAATATATCAAATCTAAAGCATGGCAAAGGATTAATATTATGTGAAAACTTAAATTTAAACTTGATAGAGTTTCACTAGAAACCATCTATACGTCATATATTAGACATATATTAGAATACAGTGTTATTCTATTCGATAACTGCACACAATACGAAAAATATGAGTTAGATAAAATACAAAATGAGGCTGCACGAATAGTAACTGGAGCAACGAAACTTGTCTCTATTGACAGTGATTCACATTTTCTAAGTATCGAGTTTCGAGTAGAGAATATCGAGTTTCGAGTGGAGAAAATCGAGTTTCGAGTAGAGAATATCGAGTTTCGAGTAGAGAAAATCGAGTTTCGAGTAGAGAATATCGAGTTTCGAGTAGACAAAATCGAGTTTCGAGTAGAGAATATCGAGTTTCGAGTAGAGAATATAGAGTTTCGAGTAGACAATATCGAGTTTCGAGTAGAGAAAATCGAGTTTCGAGTAGAGATTATCGAGTTTCGAGTAGACAATATCGAGTTTCGAGTAGAGAAAATCGAGTTTCGAGTAGAGAATATCGAGTTTCGAGTAGAGAAAATCGAGTTTCGAGTAGACAATATCGAGTTTCGAGTAGAGAAAATCTAAGTTTAAAAATTACCAACAGAAAACAGTCATATATGAGCAGCAATGGTGTTATAGAGGCAGCAGACATGTATCCAAGTATTTTCATCTTTATCTTATAATCACATCTGTCTGATTAATATACCCTTACATAAGCCCTTGTAATAGTAACATCAAGTTTCCAAGTTTATTTTGTACAGTGTATAAAAAATGATGACTCGTGATCTTACTCCAGGACAAAAAAAACCCCAGATGTTTCAATGATCGTTTGGGATTGATAATTGACTCTTGATAATTAAAGGTCGAGATTTGTTCTCCGGAGAAACTACGATTCAGAGAATCATTTAATCATTTATAATATATAATATATATATATATAAGCTATCAGCATGTGGTTAAATTTCTGCAGAACATACTGATCAGATTGGTCATTTCAGTTCTGCCAGATGTTGGATACACATATTTTATATATATAAGTATATATTCCTTTAAAATTAATATTTCTGAATTAATTTACAAAGTAGCGTTCACTATTTTATTAGTCCACTACCAGTGTATTACCAGGGGGACTATAAGTTAATTTACTCTCTGTCCCTCTGTCTGTATGTCCGCAAAAGTGGACAGTACTAACGCCTCCATACATTTTTATGAAATGTGCTCGTGCACGTTTTTGTTCCATTTTAATTTGGCCGTTTGGAGCCTTTTTCTTGTTCTATCTTCGATGACTGCATTATGTGATTATGGATTAGCGGCTTCATGTATTTTTTATGAAATGTTCCATCACTATTAAGGTAAAAATACAAGAGCATCGCCAAGCGGAGCATATACGCCCGTCGTTTCGTTGTTGTAGACCTGATACCTTGAAAGAAAATAATTCAAAGACATATAACTCAGAGCGCTATGGACCTTTATCAGATGTATTCATCGTGTCATGTTGAAGATGTGTACAGTTTTCACATTTTCTAAGGATCGAGTTTCGAGTAGAGAATGTCGAGTTTCGAGTAGAGAATATCGAGTTTCGAGTAGAGAATATCGAGTTTCGAGTGGAGAATATCGAGTTTCGAGTAGAGAATATCGAGTTTCGAGTAGAGAATGTCGAGTTTCGAGTAGAGAATGTCGAGTTTCGAGTAGAGAATATCGAGTTTCGAGTGGAGAATATCGAGTTTCGAGTAGAGAATATCGAGTTTCGAGTAGAGAAAATCGAGTTTCGAGTAGACAATATCGAGTTTCGAGTAGAGAAAAGTTTGAAAATTACCAACAGAAAACAGTCAAATATTAGCAGCAGTGGTATTATAGAGGCAGCAGAGATGTATCCAAGTATTTTTCATCTTTATCTATATTAATAAATACCCTTACATAAGCCTTTGTAACAGTAACATCAAGTTTCCAAGTTTATTTTGTAAAATATTTAAAAAATGAGGACTCGTGATCTTACTCCAGGACAAAAAAAGAACAGATTGTTTCAATGATCGTTTGGGATTGATAATTGACTCTTGATAATTAATATCCGGGAATCTGCCCTTCTCTTACTTGCGGATATATTCATATGGATCTTTAGAACCCGCTTTACGTCCACATGCGATCATTTTATCATTTCTTCTTGATTCTAAAAGAATTTTGATCATGCAGAGCACACCAAGTGAATACCTCTACTTAGCGAGCCATTTCCTCCGCCGCTAATACCTGAGGCATGCGCATATAATCAAAGTCCATTCAGTATTCACGAACAAATGACACTTTCCTATAACCTTTCGTTATAAATGAATAAATTGCTCTTTTTTTATGAATTTAACCAAGTGCAGATCCATGGGGTGGGAGTGGGGACGGAGCCAGCGCGCCCCACTAAAACCTGCCAAAACACTTGGGTTTGTCTAGACTTCCTATTGCGTTTGGTTCTGAAATAAAATGAATATACGAACTTGAAAATACCACAATAAAAACATTAGTTTGTAATGTATATACAGTATTGGTGAGATATGCTCGGTTACTTAATATATGAGGACGCGCTCTCTTCTTTCCTCAGTATACGGCGCCGGTCTTATAACGCAGCTGTGAACATTAATACGGGATGCGTTACTATACACGTAATTGACCTTATTTGTTTCCATTAAAATACAATATGTACAATATACTTATGTTTCATGTCCGGCGCTCTATCCACTGAACTATTACGCTACTGGAGAAAATAGTATACTAACTACCATTTATTATGAGGCAAAATAACTTAACACATTTGAACGCAACTCAAGATCGATCAATAAATATGTTGTCGAACTTGCACGTGTAAATTAACTGTATAATGAATTGAATGTTGTTTAACGGCTCATCAACACAGTATAGGTTATTTAGAGCCGCCCCAGAGAGAGGGGAAGGATACATAGGAATCCGGGAACCTGCCCTACTCTTATTATCGAATAGATTCCTATGGTTCTTTAACGTGCTCGGAGGATAGACCGATACACGGGACCGCCCGGTTTACGTCCCCATCCGACGGACGAGGCTAAGAGAAAGTGTCTTGCCCAAGAACACACCGACGGAACTCAGCGGCACTACGGAGGATTGAACCCGGGGTCTCCGGTTACAAATCCGCCGCGCTACCCCAGCCCTCTGTTATGAAACTAACACTTCGCCTCAAAACAACCAGATCTCGACTTGTTATTTAGCGCTTGATGAGTTTGTGTGTGCGCGCTTGATATTACGTAATGCATATTTAGTGTTAAAAATGCTACAACATACCAATAAATAGCCGTGATCTAGTGGTTCAGCGTACAGCCTTCAAAACTTACAAGTGTAAGGCTGTGGTTCAAATCCCGTTCCGGGCAACTATTTCTTTTATCACATATTCTGAAGCTGCATATTTATCGATGTTACCTGTACGGAGGCTGTACCTGTACGGAGGCTAAATAAAAATGTGAAATTTTACGCATCGATTTCTGCTTTTGGGTTGTTCATCGATTTGAAACTACTTCACACGTCACTCATTCATATTCATGAGTTATTACTAATTAAAATAGGGACTGTGTAGCTTTAAGCATGGGAATGCTCTACTAGAGCGTGGGAACATTTTATACTAGAGCGTTCAAACGCTTTACTAAGAGAACGGACACGTGGCACCTATAGAGCTTTTGAATGTTTTACTATGTACAACGTGGATACGGTTTACTAAAGCATTATAACGCTCTGTTAAAGCATGGGAACGTTTTACAGCATAGGAAAGATTTACAAACGTGTGTGAACGCTATACTAGAACGTGGGAACATGTTATTCTAGAGAGTTCAAACGCTAAATACTAACGAAAATGAAAACATAAGAATTAGTGCGCGTGACGTTTCACTTGACTGTGTTAACAAATGCAATTAAATAGTGTACAAATCACAAAAGAAGAGTTCAAAAGAGTAGGAGAATTATTAGTATTGACTTTACTTCTTTCACTGCTAAAATACTCATGACTACATGTATTATATAGATAAATTTTAATATATAATTACCGTATTCCTCAACATTCTTACAATGATTTTCACCACTCGAGACTCGATTTTCTCTACTCGAAACTCGACTTTCTCTACTCGAAACTCGATTTTCTCTACTCGATACTCAATTTTCTCTACTCGAAACTCGACTTTCTCGACTCGAGACTCGATTTTCTCTACTCGAAACTCGAATTTCTCTACTCGAAACTCGATTTTCTCTACTCGATACTCGACTTTCTCTACTCGAAACTCGAAGTTTGGCATATCAAAATCTTTGTAACAGTACACTTTGCCATGCTCTAAATGGAGATAACCGTGCCCTAACTGGATTTGGTGTCAATAGCTACGCTGAGACATACCGAGGCATTGCATTTTATGAAGAAAAAAAAAGGGGAAAAAACACCGAGGCATTGCATCTGTACAATTGAGAGAATGTACTTACTATGTACACCGGTAGCTGTATGAGTGTTTGGATGGATCGAAACAAAAAATAGATATAAAATTTAAAAAAAAATGAACATGTTATTTGTTGAAAACAAACATTTAAAGTTTTCCTGAAAAATTATCCCAGAGTATTGTAGTTATAGACTATAACTACAACACTCTGTACTCTGGGATAATGTTACACTCCCTAGTCAGAGGACGTATTTACCACTTCGTTCCGGAATATTACATAGTAATTTATAACCAATGCAAAGGAGAGTAGGATAATGTTTGTTTTCAACAAATAACATGTTCATTTTTTTGAATTTTATATAGATCTAGATGTTTAGTTCCCGACACTGATACAGCTATCTGTGACTATGTACTTTACATATAAACAATCTCAATATCGATAAATAATATATTAATGATAAAAAAATATCTTAAAACTGAAAAGCTTGTCTTGGATATATGCCCTAAAACGCAAGAAATTGCATGTAGAAATAATAATAAAAACTGATCCAGAGTTTTGTGGGTGGGTGGGCGCGGGTGCGTGCCACCAGACCACCACAGTAAGGGATTGGCCTCAGTTAAATTTCAGGGCTGGCGACGGGCCTGTCACACGTATTTTACAAACATTCTAAATGCTAAATGCCCCCACCACCCGCACCATCCCCCCTTCTGCCACCCATCCACCAACACGCCTCTCCTCGCCCCTAAATTCATGAGTGCACATGTAAACGGTTAACTTATAGAAATCAAGGAGGAAAAGTAGCATGATTAAACTTACTGCAGATCTATTGATTGTTTTGTTCAAGCATTTAACAATTGCCCTGATACTCGACTTGTAAATAATACATTAATAATTGAAATTCAAAGGAATCAACGACTATTTGAAACTAAATAACATCCGCGTCACATGTTATATATATATATACGTCTATTATACGTCATTATTTACGTCACGTGAATTCATACGTGTCAAATGCCAAAAAAGAATACTCAGGGGATTTACTTTTGTGTAGAGAAACGGTTGAATTGAATAACAAACATAACTTAAAATAGATCATTAATATTTTCTATGAAAACATGCGATAAAAAAGTTATAATTTTGTTCTGCTCGCGGTAAAGACGTTAACATAACATTAGAGTTTGACGTCTACCGTAGATTTTCTCTACTCGAAACTCGAATTTGTCTACTCGAAACTCGATAATCTCTACTCGAAACTCGATAATCTCTACTCGAAACTCGATTTTGTCTACTCAAAACTCGATATTCTCTACTCGAAACTCGATAATCTCTACTCGAAACTCGATTTTGTCTACTCGAAACTCGATATTCTTTACTCGAAACTCGACACTCGAAGAAAAGAATCCCTCTGCAAGTTATCACTACGACTCTTTTCTCCCCTCTGTCATTCGTGAATGGAATAACTTACATGAAGACTCACGTCAGGCCGAAACAATGTTTTCTTTCAAAAACTCACTTAATCATGATAGTAACAACATTCTATTACACTACTACTTCGGACAAAGAAACCTCCCAATACTGCACACCCGACTGCGTTTGAAATGCAGTTCCCTGAACAACGATCTGTTTTCAAAAAACATGGTCGATTCGCCATTGTGTACCTGTGGACTCGTAGAAAACGCTGAACATTTTTTTTAACTGCAATAAGTACACCGATATAAGACATGTATTGCTAAATTCAATTCCCCGTCTACCAAACACTACGCTGAAAACACTTCTCTTTCGAGACGAAAATGTATCCTATGACACAAACATTCTTATCTTCAGCGCGGTACATAATTATTAAAGACTCAAAACGATTTATCTAGTAGTACGGTTCATTCGTACTGTTGTTGTATTCTCAAACCGGCAGCTCCCCCATCCATGTGTCAATCCCCACTTACCCTCCCCCTCCCCCCACTCCCCCCATTTCAAGCAACGACTGAATTGTATTCTCTTTCAGTCGATTTAAAGTTTTAAGTCGTTATTTTTTTTTCTTTCGTTTTGTATGTATATAAAAAACTTAAAACGATTGATCTAGTAGTTCGGTTCATTCGTTCTGTTGTTGTATTCTCAAACCGGCAGCACCCCTTTCCATGTGTCAATCCCCAATAACACCCACCCTTACCAACTAACCCCCCCACCCCCTCCCCCACCCCACCCCCATTTCATGCAACGATATATAAAATGACAACTTAATTGTATTCTCTTTCAGTCACTTAATTGAACAAGCTACACGTTATTCTAGAATATGTATAAACTATTTTTGTTAGCACTACTCATTGCTCGTACGCACTTCCAGAATTTATATTACAAACATATCAAATTACTGCTGCTAAACATGCCATCAAGTGTGTACAATTATCATCATGCGCACACGGAAGATGAATGGAGTCGTCCCAACGTGTTTAGCATGGTCCACCAAGCTATAGTTACCGTGTTTTGTTCACCAATCCTAACTACAGCCTCACTGATGAATCGACGCATTGCCTGAAAAAGAAGACCCATATTTTAACAGGTGTTTCTTCTTTTCTAGTGCGGATACAAATAAGGTAATGTCATTTAGAAATTTCAAATAATTTCTTCGACACATTGTTTAAGTTGTATATTGTTTATATAGCTATCCATCGTTTTGCTGTGCGGTCTATAAATAGATCAATCATCATCATCACGTGATCATCACGTGATCTTGCATAACATGTCCAACAATATATTCATACGCCGTATTGATCTCCTAGGATAGTTTATTGAGATTTGTAACCAGATAATTGTTATACTTTATTTCTCTTGCAACACCATCAAACACATATCTTCCCTCTTTCTTGGATTTATATATTTAAGAACTATACATATATGTTGTGACATGGCCTGTATAGTCTTCATATAATATTTAATAGGTTTGATCAGTAATGGTTATCGCATAAGCAACTATCCTTTGTAATTCCTTCTCCAATTGCGCGCGAAATTTCATCTGGTACCCTACTGGTACACATCGCCTGTCTATACCTCGATAACACGGACGGTAACCATTCCCGCGCGTCTCTTTGAGAGGAGGTCATTACATTCTGAACAATGTAATCGTAAAGATATGTAGTATTTGATGTTTTATGAACACATGTGTGACAGAACAGAACGCGTGATTGTGCCAGACTGTACCGAAATTGAATCCCATTAGATGAAATTGCGTAGCTTAGACAGAATGGCGGCGAATTTTGTATCTGAGTTCGTCTCAAATAGCTGAGGTATTCCTCCACCAATTAAACTGGCCGCCATACATAACCTAATTGTTCTGTTGATAGTTGGCTTAAAACACCATGCAAAAAAATAAATAAATAAAAAAAAACGAAACCGGTTTGATGAATCTGGTTTGGTAAATCCGTACAATCAAATGCTAAAACTGAAAATAATTTTAGCAATAATGTAGCTCTGTATAGCATTGATTTATTGATATTATAAATGAATCTGAATGAATAAGAAACAATTAGTGATATATAAAAAAAACAACATAATATACACAATCTGTATTAGACCAAAAAAGAGGTGTGTTTCCCCTAGCAGCTCTAAATAAAATAGAGTAGATGGGTATGGAATTTATTTATTTTTGCTTAAAAAAGTTACACACCTATTTTATTTTTTTTACCTTATCTCAATAAATTGAGACCTAAAAAAAGGTTTGCTTCTACTTTTGTGACCAATAAGGATCTGTACAATAAACATTTCTATGTGTTCACTCAATTTATTAGCTTTCGGCCAAAGGCCTTCATCAGAATATACATTTACCACTAAACCACTACATTATTACTCAATCCAATGTATTTAAGGAATACATTTTATTTTTTAACATTCATGGCACTGAATAACACCAGGTCACGTGATAAGTAAGTGAATCCAGAAGGGATTGTTAACTTTGCTCGTGACCTGATGCTATTCATAGTCCCGTGAATGTTAAAAAAATAAAATGTATTCCTTATATTTATATTATTATTGTACTCAATCAATACCCATATGTCCCGTTTCTCAACCATTTTTTTTCTCTAAATTGATAAAAACGCAGAATAACACCTATATTTATCACGGCAAATGGGACCGCGTAAACGTAAAGCCTTGCCTTCCTAAACTTTTATGGTATACTCACGTCACACCTCACTTGTTTTTTCTTGAAACGTCATAGTTTTAACTGCGCGTGAAGCAATTACAATGTGATTCATGGTCAAATGGATGTTTCTAGTTTTGTATGTGTTATACAGTACTTACATTAGAAATGTAAATATAAATGAATAAAATGATGTCAGCGTCATCATGAACAACATAATAAATTGAGTAGACACGCAGAAATATTTAATAACAATCAATATTTTTCTGAGTGTATTTTTAATGTGGTTTGTTGTTTAACCCTAGTTAATAATATAAATTACTTGGTAAATAAAAAGAAATTGTGAATGCCTGGTCTTTATGAATATTTTAGCTCTTGGGTATATTTTAATATTAAAAGACTTAATTTGTCTTGAAATCATTGAATTTAAATCTGTCCTTCAAAGCCTGCATATCTGTGACCAGTATACACAAGAACAGCTTTTGATTAGTAATACAGGATTGTCAGGTTTATTAAGTTTATTTACTATTGAATGTTTTTTTTTTTTTAATATTTCAATATTTTATTTCTTTCAATACATACATGCAAAAGAAAACAATATATGGTTTATGACAGTACAACAGTTACATATATATGAATGTAATCATTGAATAACACAAAACAGTTATATTAAAGTGTCATTTTACATACATGTATTCCGAGAAATAGTTAACGAGAATAAAGTAAGAGAGAGAGAGAGAGAGAGAGAACATTTAATACCGAATACTGTCAATTTTCTGTATTTAATCGTAAAACTTCCCATTTTTTTGAGTGATATTCCAATTTGTCTTTTGAACTGGCTATAATATGCTCTATATGTTCAATTTTTTGTATGTATGAGATGAATGATGTAAAACTAGGAATCGTTTTCGCATACTTATTCTTGAAAATAAAATACTTTGCAATTATTAAAACACAATTTAAAATATCTGAATAAGATTTATCTTGAATAATACCAAATGAGATCATTTGGAAAGTCAATGCAAAAGGGATTTTTTTGCTGTTTAAAAAGTTATGTATTTCTGTCCAGAAAGCTCTACTAAATGTACATTCCCAAAACAAATGTTAAATGGTTTCAACGTGCATATTGCAAAAATCACAGAGACTTGTGTTACTTATTTTGCATTTATATAGAAATTTGTTTGTGGGTATAATTCTCATTATATACTTATATTGAAAAGTTCTAAGTTTTGTATCGATCGTGCTTTTGAAAGGTGTAGTATGAATGCGTTTCCAGTTTATGTTTGTTATAGTTTCCTCCCATTTTTGGTGAGGTTTAATTGGTAATTCTGCTTGCATGCGTTCCACTTGAATGTTGTATAATAATTTGTTGGCACTATTTTGTTTTCCTATTTGTTTTAGTAAGCTGGTTTCGCAACAGTGTGTTGTTCTGTCTTCTGTTTGCATTTGTTTGGTATGCTTTGAACAATTGTATAGTAGTTCAGAAATTCAGAGTTATGTATGTTATATATTGTTTTCAAATGTGCAAATGTATAAAATTCTTTAGTTCTATGGTTATACAATAGTTCAATATATTTAATACCCAAGTTATCCCATGTTTTGAAGTAAATAGTACGTCCTTGATGTTTTATGTACGAGTTATTCCATATTATCTCATTTGCAATGCTGCTAGTCTTCTTTTTGAAGTTTACTAAAGACCATGATTTTGTTATTTCTGACAGAAAAGCGGAACGTGTGATTATGTTTTTTGCATCTTTACCGTTCACATTGCTTTCAAAAAGAATACCCCCACCATACTGATTTAGTTCTTTCATGTAAATATCCTTCCAATCACCGTGATTATCCGGATTAGCAAGTCTTTTGACCCATCCTGCTTTAGTGGAATTAATAAATGATTCCAAATCTATCATTTTTAGACCACCATTTGTATAGCCTTGTATAATCGTTTTCCTATTGATTTTATCTGGTTTACCCTCCCACAAATATTGATACATTTTATTTTTTATTCGATTTTAGGATTCTGTTGATGGAGTCTCCAAAACAGTTAGAGGGTATATCAGTTTTGGTAGAGCAAATGTTTTTTATTACCGTTATCTTTCCTAGAATAGATAAATTATGTGTTTTCCATTGATCTAAGCATGTTATAAATTGATCTATTTTCGGATAAAGGTTATATTCTTCACATTTTCCCTTTTCATTTGCAAAAACAATTCCCAGTGTTGTTGCTTTGTCTTTAGTCCATACAAATTGTTTTTCTTCACAGTATTTTTCATTTGAATCTTTTAATGAACCGACACGTAGTATTATTGATTTTGTTATGTTTAATTTTAATCCAGACTCTTCACTAAAATTATCGATTAGGTTTACTAATGTTTCAAACGTTTTCTTTGACCCATCTAGAATAAATGTAGCATCGTCGGCGAATGCTGTGTTTTTTATTTCATTATTATTAATTTTTTATTCCTACAATATCCTTATGTTTTCTTGTAGCATTGTATAGTAGTTCAATTGCTATTATAAAAAGATATGGCGATAGTGGGCATCCCTGCCTAACTCCTCTATCTATTTTAAAAAAATCAGACATGTATCCATTATTTACAACACAACTTTGGGCATCGTTATAAAACAGTTTTATCCAATTGATAAAAGAAGGTCCAAAGTTAAAATAGTTTAAACATGTTATAATAAATTCATGGTCGACGCTATCAAATGCCTTCTCGAAGTCCGCAAAAAATATTAGTTCTGGAGAGTCTTCGTCATTCAAATAATCAATAACCTCAAATATAGTTCTTATGTTTTCTCCAATGATTTTACAAGCCGAGATAGAATTTATAATATTTGAAGACACTAAAAAATAATCTAGTCTGCAAAATATTGGGGGTTTATGGTTTGAGTGCCACGTGTAATGTCTAGTAGTGGGGTTACAAATTCTCCAAATATCGTTTATATCGTTATTTCCTATTATAGTATTAATCTTTTCTCGACATTGTTTGTTGTTGTTGTTAATATTACCATTTTTCTTGTCTAAACTTACATCAATCACAGTATTAAAATCCCCACCAATAATTAAAGTATCACTATCATTTAAAGTGACAAACTCTTCAATACTTGACAGAAACTTCATATTATCAGATGTGTTATTCGGACCATACACATTCAACATTAGAAATTCTTGTTCATCGATGCTGATCTTTAATGATTGCATCCTACCATCTATAATGTTTTTATGTTCCAATATTTTGTATGAAAAATTCGAGTTAACAAGGATGCCCACGCCCATACTATTTCTACTATTTCCACTAAAAAATGCCTCATGTCCCCATTCTGTTTTCCATGTTCTAAATGTATTTTTCTTTGCAATGGATTTCTTGTAAAAAACAAATTGAGTAATTATTTAGCTTTAACCATTCAAAAATTTGTCGTCGCTTGCGATAATCGGCCCAGTCCCTTAACATTAAAGGTACATATTTTAACCGTCATTTATTACTATCATAAAATGTATGCTATGACATGTATGGGTTGTTTGAATATCATTACAGTGTATTACCATTGAACAGTACGGTAAAAGTTTAACGTCTAAGTAGTCTATCGTTGAAAAAGAGAGTATATTGAATGTTTTATTTATTTAATGAAATAACAGTTAATGCATGGAACATTCAATACACACCTTGTTCCAAGGTACATCCAAGGTTCTGTTTTAGCCATCCAAAGTTAGAGGAAAAAAAAACAAATTAATAATCAAAAAATCCCTACCCTACCTAATTTTTTGAAGATGTTACCCGAAAAAACACTTTTTTTTAGGCCTGATCTGTTGTCATTCGTAGCATCATTGGCCGAAGTGTTCCGAATGATCCGTCTTGAATCTGCACGAATCAATCCCGAGAGCAGGGTTCGCGGTTTCTCAAATCTTGTTCAAGATTTATCAAAACTGTTGTAAACAAACAGTATGGATTTTGAATCCAGTTCCGGTTCCGCATCACGCACGCGCAGCACGGATGAATTGATGTCTACCTTTAAGCTGTGTGCGAGACCTCAATTGATCTCGTAAGAACAACCAGGTCAAAATACTTAAAAAAAACTCGCATACGTACAAGCAGCACGCACGCGGAACACGGATGAATAGATGGCTAGCTTAAGGTCACATCAACGTTGCTGTGTACGTTGTTGTGCTGTCAATTTTGACCCTGGACTTCATGGTGACCATTTCAAGATAAAAAACTTGTCAAAAAAGACAAAATCTGAAACTTTCGAGCATAACTTGTCAATCATTGGGCAGATTCGGCTCACATTTACACACAATACCGGTACTCCTGTCAATAGTGTCTCACGTTGCCGTAGGTCTTAATGTGACTCTCACACTCTGCCGTGTAGGCCTACCGTGTGCCACCGTGCGCGAAAATGTCTGCGGACGGTGGAGAACGGCGAGGGCACACGGTGGTTCGTTATCAAAGCGGGCAACACGTTAATAGGGCGTTGGCGCTTATTTACACCCGGTGGGACCCGGCGAAAGTTTTGGGCATGTTCAAAACTTTGGCCGGCTGGCACCGGCCACAAGTAAGCGGCAAGAGGACGGTGTTGAACGGTATGAGGACGGTATGAATACGTTATGAAAACGGTCACACTGTATGAACACGTTCACAACACGCTCATAAACCGTTACAGAACGGTGATGAACGGGCAAAAAAAAATCCACCGTCTGCAACGGGTTGTAAGCGGGTTGTGAACGTGTCATGAACGTGTTGATACCGTGCCACCGTCTTCATAACGTATTCATACCGTCCTCATTACAGTGTTCATACCGGACTGCCAACGGGTGTTTCCAAAGCGGTACCGCCTGATTCTGACGGCGCCGCCTCCCTAACGCATGGGTAACATCCTGTTAACGCCTTGACGTTCCCATAACGTCCTATAACGGGTCCATAACGTGTCCTTACCTTCACAGTAGCGTCATATGAACGTGCCATTACCAACAAATTTACTTTTGTCACCGTGTGCCACCGTTTGTCACTAATTATTGGGTATATATAGAGGGGTTTCGTCAGATGAGCTTTACTTTTTCTTGTGTACATCGTCGTATGAGTCGGTGACCAACTGACCAACTGACCATGGATTGTCCTGACAGGGTCCGACTCATGTACATGTTGGCTATTGCCCAGCGTGAGCGTGATGAGTTGGACCTGGACGTCAATGACCACATTGTCAGGAGAAACCAGAGAAGGGCACGGAGAGGCCAACGCAAGAGATGCGCTTGGACGAGGGGGTGGGTGAGGCGTCGCCGTGAGTTTGGCATTTACGACCAGCTCATGGTTGAATTACGCAGAGAAGATCCGAAGGCTTTCAAGAACTTTCTGCGGATGCCCCCCGACATGTTCGATGAGATATTTGCCAGGATTGAACATCGTCTGACCAAGCAACACACCAGGTACCGGGAACCTCTCGAGCCTGGTCTCAAGTTGGCCGTGACACTTAGACACCTTGCTTCCGGGGCTAAGTACACAGACCTACAGTATAGTTGGAGGATCCCAAACAACTCCATCTCAATCTTCGTCAAAGAGGTCTGCAAGGCTATTTGCGACGAGTTCATGGATGAGGTCATGAAGCCACCATCAACAGAAGCTGAATGGCAAGCCATTGCAGATGGCTTCTTGACGAGGTGGAACTTCCCCAACTGTCTTGGAGCTCTGGACGGGAAACATGTCGGCGTCAAATGCCCCGCCAATTCAGGATCCCTGTATTATAACTACAAGGGATTCTATTCAGTCATATTGATGGCATTGGTCGACTCTGATTACAAATTCATCTGGGCGGATCTTGGTGGTAAGTACCTTAATTTATATCACAAGTATAACTTTGTACTGCTTTTATAAAATAATATAAATTTCAATGTTATTTATTACCCACCTGAGATGATTGATATATGATCAGGTAAATAAGAAGGTAATAATCAATTTAAATTGCTCATAATTAATTATTATTGTTGCATAATTATGTTTCTAATATTATTCTTTGTTGTTATGTATTTTCAGGCAAGGGCGCAGCATCCGATGCTCAAATCTACAACGCATCTGAGCTGAAACAGTGCTTCGAGGATGGCTCGCTGAACATACCGGACCCCACACCACTTCCAAATGACACTCAGGATGTCCCTTTCTTCATAGTGGCTGACGACGCCTTCGCCCTGAAGCCCAATCTCATGAAACCTTATGGTGGGCGCGGCAGAGACAAAGAAGAGAGGATCTTCAATTATAGATTGTCTCGGGCAAGGCGAGTCGTTGAGAACGCGTTTGGCATACTTGCCAACCGTTTTCAGGTGCTCATGACAACCATGGGCCACGACCCCGCTACCGTCCGTCTCATCGTAACAACGTGCATGGTCCTGCACAACTTGATGAGGATCCGTTATCCACAAATGCAGAACCAACTGGTCAACCGGCATGGTGCCCATGTCAACCCTGCTGGTCAGTGGAGGGCGGCAAGAAACCTTGAGGACACCGTCAGACAGCCTGGTCCCAACATCGACAACAGAGAGGGGAAGAAGCAAAGAAACCTCCTTCGGCACTGGTGCAATTCGGAGGCGGGTGAAGTGCCATGGCAGGACAACATGATATGAATACATACAGGAGAGAAACCATACATGTGAAGTAAACTCCATGATTACCTGAGAACTTTCAGGAATACACTGTCATATCATATCATTATTTTATTGTATGTACAATAAATTGTTGTCAATATATTGTATGAACTTGAAAATATTGTTTCTGGTTGTTTTTATAATGAAAGGTTTGGGGGCCTATGACACTACTAATAAACTACTTTTAATAAATCAATGGTCCGGGGTAATAAGTTTACTATATATCTGTTTGTTTTTATAATCAAAGGTTTGGGGGCCTATGACACTAATTATGATAATAATAATAAACTGAAACAGAAGCCAATTTATATAAGATAACAATCATTTATTTTGACAAAATATAGCAAAGTATGAAATTACACTGGTTTAATCGCTAGGATCACTCAGTCTTTGAATATATAAAGTATGAAATTACAGTGGTTTAATCGGCAGGATCACTCAGTTCACTGAATAATGTCACAGGCAATAATATATGATGACACACTCCTGTGAATATAATGACTGAGAAATAATATATGACACATTGAAATTCACTCCTGTGAATATAATGACTGAGAAATAATATATGACACATTGAAATTCACTCCTGTGAATATAATGACTGAGAAATAATATATGATACATTGAAATTCACTCCTGTGAATATAATGACTCAGAAATAATATATGACACATTGAAATTCACTCCTGTGAATATAATGACTGAGAAATAATATATGATACATTGAAATTCACTCCTGTGAATATAATGACTCAGAAATAATATATGACACATTGAAATTCACTCCTGTGAATATAATGACTGAGAAATAATATATGATACATTGAAATTCACTCCTGTGAATATAATGACTCAGAAATAATATGTCACACATTGAAATTCACTTACAATAATATATGACACATACGGTGTGGACTTCGCTCCTGTGAATGTAAAATTACACATACTTAATATTTATGTCCTGGAGGTGTATCAATGGTGGATGTGTCCTTGGGTGTGTCATTGGGTGTGTCCTTGGATGTGTCCTTCTCCTGGGAACCATCCATTGCGTTCAGAAATCCGGAGGTGTCAAAGTTTGACCCAATGGTGGTATCCAGCTGGGAAGAAGACAGATTCAGCACACTGGTGGCCTGTTGCAAAATGTCACCAGTTGACGCGGATGCTCTCAGAGTTGAAACAGCGGGTGTCGGCGTCCGACGTAGCGGTTGAGACTGAGATGCCTGCACCTGATGATATTGTTGTTGTTGTTGTTGATTATAGGGTGTCGCCCATCCCTGCTGCACAAACTGGCCGTGCTGCTGCTGCTGCTGCTGTGGCCAACTTCCATACTGTTGATTAATGAAGTCTTGTGACTGGCTGCCCCAGACATCTGGCCGATGCCCAGGTGGCGGGGTCTTCCACAGGTGGGGTAAGGGCTGCTCACACGGGGAGGTTGGCCGGCTGCCGAGCCCAGTGCCGGAAAACGTTCCAGAACCTGTACCACTGAAAATACAAAAGGTAAGAACAAACATAAGTAATATTGTCAATGTAATAAATGTCAATAAATGTTAATTATTATTAAATTTTTAATTTCAGAGTACTTACCAGGCACC
The DNA here is from genome assembly GCA_037043455.1 of Cyrtodaria siliqua. Lineage (NCBI taxonomy): Eukaryota > Metazoa > Mollusca > Bivalvia > Adapedonta > Hiatellidae > Cyrtodaria > Cyrtodaria siliqua. The sequence goes on along the minus strand of JAWPHD010000416.1, from coordinate 336,348 downwards.
AGAGGAAAATCCAGAGGTGGTCGTCGCAGACGCAGAAGCAGCAGATGAGGGTCTGGTTGAAGGATGAGATGGAGGTTTCATTGCAGGCATGCTGGCAACAGATGCCTCATTAGACGAGGAGTCATCGGAGGAGTCCAGGAATGGCTCTAATGCTCTGTTAATTGCCATCCTGGCCTTCTTGAATACTGGCCGCGGCATCCGTACCAGAGTCATACGGATGTACTGAGCATATGCTGTGACATCAGTATGGGGCTCAGACATCGTCGCCTTCAAAGTAGCAATAACATCATCAGCCTCCTTTTTTTTCTTCTCCATACGTTGATTTTCCTCCTTGTCCTCTTTCTCTGTCTTCTCCTTTTCTTTCCTCTTCTTGGAAGATGGTCCGGTGGCATCAGACAAATTGTCAACATCAATTGCTTCAAGAGCAGCGGCCGCCTCCATCGCCTCCAAGTCACCTGCGTTCTCAGCAGCTACGTGCCTGAACTGTAAGTAAAAAATACAAACATGTTGATAAGTACAATGATAACAATATATAATAATTTATGAGCAATGTTGTTTATTACCTTCTTATTTAGCTGATCATATATCAATCATCTCAGGTGGGTAATAATAATTAAAATAATTAATTATGAGCAATGTAAATTATTATTATTACTTCCTTATCATGTCAGGTGGGTAATAATAATAATTTATGAACAAATGAATGAATATACTTACACTCCTGACAGGCTTGGAGCGATGGGTCACCAGACGATTAAAGAACTTCAGATTGTCCAATATCCACTGCTGGCGCTCAGTGAACATGGGTGAGCCATCCCCGGACTTTCTCTTATGCAGCTTGGTGTACTGGTCCCGTAGCCCTTCGAACCATTTACTGAGAAAACCATCTGAAAAGACAGAAAAAAACACAAGAAATTAGACAATATTAGACAATATCAACATAAACATTTTGTAATGTAATTATACAATTATTTCATTATACAATTTTTGCCATCTTAATTTATTATCAGTACTTACCACTCATCTCGATGTCGTAAGCCGGGTCATCATTGATCTCTTTTTCTTTCAAACCAAATCTGGTCTTCTTTTTTTGAGGGCAGCGATAGTCTGTTCTGATTGAATTCCATAAGAAGTCATTTTCCTGTTGCTGCATCCATTCTAAAATGTTCTCTTCAAGTAGATGGTCATCAATTCTGTACACCTGCCTAGGTGTCCCTTTCTTCTTGCGAGTACTTTTATTACCTGTAGATGTTTGTGCTGCAGCAGGAATTTGTAAATTTTCTTGTTCTTGTTCTTGATCCTGATCCTGATCCTGATCCTGAGCCTGAGCCTCAGCAGCAGTAGGCTGTTCTTCCTCAGAACTAGAGGAGGTAGGAACTTCTTCATCAACAGACACATCAGAGACAATAGAAGGAGGTTTCCTCTTGGCCCTCTTCTGTGGTGGTGCTGATACATCCGCTGCTTTGCTTCCACGGCGTCTGCCTGACCCTCCCCCCACTAGGCTTACCCTTCTTGAGTGGCATAATGCAGTAAATATGTGATCAAAAGATGAGGAGAAGTGTCGTGGAGTTTCCTTGAAGAAAAATGGAGAGCGGACTGACCGTTGCCGTTCAAATCGGGGTATTTATGGCAGTCGTGTCATGACGTCAGCAGTCCGGGGACTCGCTCAGGACGCTCCGAGCGGTGAGGGGACGCTAAGTGACTGGTAGGTGGCTGCTACAAACCCGGTGCACACGTTCGAGACCCGGTATGGGCCCGGTATGGAAACGGCCAAAATTTTCAACAAAAGTCAATCTGGGCGGTGAAGACGGTAGAAGCACGTTCAACACCCGGTATGCGCCCGGTGAGAACGGTCAGAAGATGGAAACGAAACGGTGAAAAGATTAATTTTATGAATTTTTTTTGCGGCCGGGGACAAGTTCGCTCAAAACCCAACGTTCTGGACTCTGTTTTTTTTTAATAGCCCGGCAGGTGGACGGTAGGCCTACACGGCAGAGTGTGAGAGCTCCATTATATCAATTTTGACCTTGGCGTTCATGGTGACTTTTTTAAGGTCAAAAACTTGTCAAAATTCTTTTAAACATTTGATCGTCAGTTAAGTTCTCAACCAGTTCATATTCACACACATTACTCATCGTCACTAATGCTTCTCATTGGCGTATATTTACATTTCTACTGCATTTGTAACGATGAATCTAATACGGTAGATGAATGAAAAACATTCCGTTTGGATTGCGTCGGACATTTTCCATTACGGCGTTTCATTGGACGTCGTACGAATATTTATCAGAGGTTACGTTTAATTTTGACTCATTTACACTAGACTGCTTCACTGCGCATGCACAGTTTCACTCATACTTATAGTTAAACGATGTGTGTGTTACACGTGAAAACTGGTGCGACGCTGTTCCGTAATGGCGACGTACTGGTAAAACGCCGCGTATTACAATAATTTTATTGTATTTTAGTAACAAATCTATTATTTAGTATTCAAAAAATTAATTGAAATGAAGGTAAAAATGTAATGTCGGTATAAGTAATAAATCGCAAACTTTTAGCTTTCATCAGGGTATGAAAATCATTTGATCTGTTCAATGTATACTTCGGACTTAATGAACATTGAACAGCTTTAATGTTTTCCATACCCCGATGAAAGCTAAACAATTGCGATTTATTCCTTTAAACTTGACCTTCAGAGTTACCGTTTTACAAGATCAAAGCCTTGTCCAAACATACTGGATACCCGTTTTCACGGACACGGATTGTCATAAAAAGAGGAGCATTACACCGTGTGCGGTGTTCTTGTTATAATACTTAGGTTTTATGTCGATATTAATCTAACAAGTTTGGACCGTTACTTATTTCACGGATAACCCTCTTTTCCATCCAACTTTGATTGTTCATTTCCATCCAAGATAGTTCAAAATGGAATGGGCTCGCCGAGCCCTACAAGCTGCATTCGCGTGTTTGGTTTCGGCTCTATCGGTCAGACTGCGTTGGGTGTGTCGGAAGGGCTCGAACCTAGCTCCCGAGGTCGCCGAGCCAATTTTTTGGGGAAACGCGACGGTATCATGTAGGCCTCGGTGAGCCCGTTTCAACGAATGTATAGGCCTCGGTGAGCCCGTTTCAACGACACCTGGACGACCGCCTAGCCCTCGGGGTTCCCGTGATATGCTATTTTGAAACTATAACTTGGATGGAAATGAGCAAAATGTCGGATGGAAAAGAGGGTTATGGCTTGATGGACGATGACTAAAGCACGATGATACGATGGTGAAACTGCGATGTAACATTGTGATTTCACCATCGTAGCATCGCGCTTCATGGATTGCGCTTTTCTTTTGTTCTTTACCATTTTATGTGCGACACCATAATCCAGCACGTAGTCATCGCACTTTCATCATTGTACCATCGCGGTTTCACAGTCGTAGTTATCTTATTTTCGTCATTGTACAATCGTACATTGCGTTTTCACCACATGCCAGATCTACTGTGTCAGTCAGTCAGTCAGTCAAGTCAGTCAGTCACTCAATCAGTCAATTCTTGTTTGATATACTGTACATGTATGTAATATGTAATATCTAATCGCCATTATTCCATCATACGTAATGTAATAAAAGTAATAAAAGTGCGAATCTACACGATGATGAAACCGACATGATGAAGAAACCACGATGATACGATCATCTAATCACGATGATATACGATCATCTAATCACGATGATACGAGATCATCTAATCACGATGATACGATCATCTAACCACGATAATACGATCATCTAATCACCATAATTATCCCATGTAGTAAATGTGCATCAATTTCACGTGCAAAAATTCGAAATGTTCTGTTATGGTGAAAGGAAATAGTACGCACAAATGAAGGTACTGTCCGCACAAATGAAGGTACTGTCTGGAGATTGCAGAAAGGTTAGTAATTACAAAATTGAATGAAGTGTACCAATAGTTACAGCAATTTAGTTTTCTTAAGTGATTCCTCGTCATTTGGCAAATTATGACATTTTTTGCAGATACTACATTTCACTCTTTCAGCTGATCTGACATTGATATTCAGAAGTTCAGAAGTTTGCTTTTTTGCACGCGCAGTTCATACAAATTAACTAATTTGTTTGCAAGTTACATTTTGATCTTATTTCTAAGTATTCTCAGTAGACTGGTACTAATTATGTCACCCTTCTATGTCTTGAGTATAATGTTTTTTTATCAGTTCAAGGACCCTTTTCTCATGAATCACATCAAATATTTTTAAAATAATAAACCATGATAAATGGATGTCATGAATAATAACAACAAACATATTTATCACGATTTCTTGGTTTGATGACTTAAAAGTTACAATCAAATAAAAACAAGATGCACATTATTTCTGCACATATAACAGTAACAGCAACACAACTGCGAGGCAAGGAATACTTAACATATTCTCAATATAAAGAAGCAAAACGGCTATTTCGCAACGCTCAGCTAAACGCTTCTGACAAATACATGTCCAAAGTTTTCGAAGACATTGCCAATGCTGCAGGCATGGACAACAAACTTTTCTGGAGACTTATAAATTGGAAAAAAACGAAACAACCCACAAGGTGTTCAGAAATCATATATAATGATAAAGTCCACTCATCTCCCATTAATATTGCAAATGCTTTTGCATCCTTCTATGAAGACATTTATACACATAACAGGCGCGTATCCAGGCATACGCACGTACGCCAATGCGTCAGCAAAAGTGAAAAAAATAAAAGTTCCAAAAGTTCCAAATATGAAATAAAAACTGAAGGCTGAGTGGGGTATGGGTTAGTGTCAAAGTAGAATATCAATATATACCTCTAGCCTGGAAAAATGCCCTAATCATACCAATATTCAAGGGCAAAGGCAAAGACAAGACCGACCCTAAAAACTACAGGCCCGTATCGCTTCTCCCCATACTCAATAATTTATTCGAAAAGTGTGTACTGGAGAAAATAGAGACATGTTTTAAAAAGGCAAATATTACATTCCCAAATCCCCAACAGCATGCTTGCCAAAAAGGACTGAGCTGTATAACAGCATCATTCTCATTTCAGGAATGCGTATTATATAACATCGAACTGCAGAACAAAGTTTTCCCTGCCTTTTTAGATGTTATGGCCGCCTATGACACGGTCTGGCATAACGACCTGTTTACAAAACTGTTCCGTATTGGAATAAGAGGTAAATTATTGCTCACATTGATACATGCATACAGAGATATTTCTGGAATTGTCTTCATCAACCATCAAAAGTCAAACGTGCTCAATATGAAACAAGGCACCAGACAAGGCGGCGTAATATCGGGTTTTGGAGCCAAAATCGGTTCAATAAATTGCGGAAATCCGACGCTAGCAGACGACATCGTGTGCATGGCATTAAGCCCTTCAGCTCTCCAGTCAATGCTGGACATTGTATACGAATACAGTTGCAAGTGGCACTTCAGATTCAACCCTGAAAGTCAAATTCTTATAATGTACAAACGAATACACGTTAAAGCAAAATTTGACTTCAACTGGTTTCTAGGTAGAGATAAAGTTCAAGTTGTAACCTCTACTACTACACACCTAGGCATAATACAAGATGCAAAACTCAACTGCACCTCTACAATAAAAAACACGTGTAAAAAGAGTCTCAATAAATTGTATGCAATGTCAAGTTTCGGTGTTAGACCAAGAGGCCTTAACCCTATCACATCGATTAGTTTGTATAAGAAAATGATAGTGCCGTCACTTTTATACGGGAGCGAACTATGGTATAACCTAAAAAATAGAGATGATCATGTAACCGAGTTAAACAGAACGCAAACATATGATCATTAACAAGAAAAGTCATAGTATACAACATATACTATGACGACGAGCGGCAATAAGAATGAAAATTGTAGAATATATTTCAAATATATTTTACAATTTTCATTCTTATTGCCGCTCGTCGTCATAGTAAATAATTTGTTTTAATTCATTGCATTGGAATTAGAGCATCATGTGTGGTTTGTTTGTGTAAAATTAATAGCGAGTTCTATTTGGTGTAGCAATGGCATGAAACAAAATGGAAAAGCAAAATAAAGATAGAAAGTTTTTTATTTGAAACTAAACGTCCAATTTAAGTGCTTTGCTATAACCAAGGAAGTGCTATATTCGCTATTTTTATATAAAGCAAAGACTGGAGGAGCTGGACAAAAAGGACCTTCATTAAAACCGACAATTCGCTATAGGTGATTTCGGCTATAAATATGTATTCTGGCTATATGTATTCTTTTGACTATAAATAATATTTTTAAAGCACAATTATATAAAAACACACTCTGAATATGTATGAATAATTACAATTTACATGCGGTAATAATATGATGAATGACTATCAAATGTACATATTTTTAAGTTCATGCTGTACAAAAACAACATTACTGATGTTGGAAAAAATATTTGTATGTACAACTCAGTGTGTCAGGTCCCTGCCAAGACTTGAACTTGAATCTCTTTTCTCGAAAGAAAAGCGTGTTTCCTTACACTACAGAGATCGCCCAGACATCACAAAAAGAGTGTACAAAACTAAGCGAAATTAATAATGATGTAGATCAAAAGAATGTCAAACTAAAACTAGAAATTGTTATTGTCCATGGGACAAAAACGTATGGCTCCCCCACTCGCCCAAACAGACATAATTGACGACTCTAGGTCCACCGTTCTCATTGATCTGAGATCGTTTTGATATTCAATATCCCTGTGACTGTATCTACTATCTGTATCAGTGACATTTACTGGTCAACCATCCTTCCAAGTTTGAGGACGGTCCCTAGGTCCAACCATTCTCTAGTTATTGATTGGACATTGTTTTGTTATTGATCGGGGATCGTTTTGATATCAATAGGGGTCATGTTCTGGTCATGACCAACCATCCTTCCAAGTTTGAGGACCCTAGGTCCAACCATTCTCTAGTTATTGATTGGACATCGTTGACCTTTGACCTAGTGACCCCAAAATCAATAGGGGTCATATGCTGGTCATGACCAACCATCCTTACAAGTTTGAGAACTCTAGGTCCAACCATTCTCTAGTTATTGATCAGACATCGTTTGATAGTCAATGTCACCGCGACCTTGACCTTTGACCTAGTGAACATCGATTTTATAGTCAATTTCACCGTGACCTTGATCTTTGACCTAGTGACCCCAAAATCAATACGGGTCATCTACTGGTCATGACCAACCATCCCTCCAAGTTTGAGGACGTTAGGTCCAACTATTGTGTAGTTGTTGATCGGATATCATTAAGATAGTCAATGTCATCGCGACCTTGACCTTTGACCTAGTGACCCAACAATCAATAGGGGTTATCTACTGGTCATGACCAACCATCCTTCCAAGTTTGAAGACCCTAGGTCCAACCATTCTCTAGTTATTGATCGGAATCGTTTTGGTAGTCAATGTCACCGCGACCTTGACCTTTGACCTAGTGACCCCAAAATGAATAGGGGTCATCTAATGGTCATGATCAACCATCCTTCTAAGTTTAAGGACCCTAGGTCCAACCATTCTCTAGTTATTGATCGGACATCGTTTGTGACACAGTCAGCACAAAATCAATAAGGCTCCCCTCCACACTTTGTGTGGGGGAGCCATAACTATCACAGAAGGTTATTAATACCCTTGCAAACGCATACCCCATGACTTCATGTATATGCGCAGTTCCACTTCATACTGATGCTTCTCACAATGTTTGGGGTATGACAAAGGTCACAGTGACCTTATTTTGGTATGCGACACACCGCTATCCCAAGATGTATCAACATACCAAGTTTGGTATTTCTAAGTGTTATTGTATTGAAAATATGGTCCGGACAAGCATTTTCTATGACAGAGGTAACAGGTCAAGGTCACAATTACCTTATTCTGGTACGCGACACATCGCTATCCCAAGATGTATCTAAATACCAAGTTTGCTATCTCTAAGACTTAGTGTTATAGTATTGAAAATATGTTCTGGACAAGCATTTTCTATGACAGAGGTCACAGGTCAAGGTCAAAGTGGCCTTATTTTGGTATGCGACACACAGCTATCCCAAGATGTATCCACATACCAAGTTTGGTATCTCTAAGTGTTATAGTATTGAAAATACGGTGCAGACAAGAGGTGAAAGAGTCTGTGGATGCTCTACTGGCTAAATGTGCAGGGGACCATAACACATTTTCAACATTCATTCAACCGGCACATGGCAATGATATAGGTCACTATTTGTTGAATGCCAGCCACAGTAGTAGGAGAACTAGTCTGTACAAAGTTAGTGTATTACAGGGTTCCCACAGTTTTTTGAGAACAAAACTATCCCAAGAGAGTTTTTTTCAGGTTTTCCCACTGCTTTCAACGACAATTTATACCAGTGTTTGTCCGACACCGTTGTTGCAAAAACGTTAAATTGTTCACAGTACTAATATGTGACACCACACAAGATGTAAGTTTATTTTTTTTGACAAGTATTGACTTTAACCCGCTGTTTTTTAGGCTGTTCTCCCTCCTATGAAGGAAATTTAGTGTTGACATTTAACTTGTTCTCAGACGACATGCTTTATCGATTCAAATTATTAGACGCTTGCATATACGACGGAGCATTTTGAGTTTTATTTGAAAATACTCGGCTAAAATTGTAACATATTTTATGAGTCAACCGGTGAGGTAACGAATTTGTACGACAGCGATCGAAAACAAAAGTACAATTTGGGGTTCACATTTCATTGATCAGAGCATTAACACATCTTTACGATCGTTCATGAATACCAATGGTTAATTTTTATGGGCTTACTAGGCCATTCACCAAATCGCCATAGGCGAAAAGTAACCTGAACTGGCGAATGAAACCCGTAAGAAATACACACCAAATTCGCCAGACATCGGCGGTCTGGCGAATCAAAATTTCCGACCGATTTTGTCTAAAAGATCTCGGAAAATCCCGAATTCTAATTTACAAAGTCTTTCACTGTTTATAGGCCACTATCCCGCTGAGTGTTTTAGCTAATTAGTGACAATCAATTTAGTTCGATAAACTAATTATGTCAGCGTTTATTGAAAACCACTGTCAAATTGTTGGTGCGATAAGACTCCGCCCACTGTTACGCCTCTTGCTGTCAATCAACTGGTTTGTGTCCCCGCGCTCAACATTATCTGTCATATAAAGTTGTGACATTATTCACAGATTTAACTGCGTGATCGAGCCAGGTAAAACATCAAATAATGTGGCGCCCTCTAGCGGCCAAAATGGTTGATCAAAACGAGAAAATTTGAAAATGTTTGCTTACGAAATAGCCAGAGATACTCAGCCTGTCTGTGTTTTTGAACTTTACGATCACTGATAAGTGTTAAAGGAACACATGGCAATCTTGAGTTTTCAAAAACTAGCAGCATCCCGTTAGTTTTTCTACATAAATTGCATTTGTTCAATCATTAATGTTAATTATAAGAATTGTATTAGGCCATTTGTTTTTTTCTATTATTTTTTTTTTTTATATTATTGCACCAGTAATTTATTAAAACTTATAGTATAATAAGACGAAATAGGAATACTTAAAATTTTATTTATTTAAATGTAACCAGGGTAAAAGTAAAAATGATACTGGATATATAAATTGTGACACCCATTTCAAATACTGCAAGATTGCCATGTGTCCTTTTAAGTGCCTACTAATTAGTTGTACACACGGTAGCGTAAACTGGAACAATGGCAAGTGTGAACCGGTGTTTAATCGACTGTTTCTAAATTGGGTACCAATTATGTTTAACAAATCAATTACGCAAAAGAACCGTTTTTGTCAGCATATCATATTTTATCCATTACCGTGAAGATGGCCAATATCAAACGGAATGCATCGCCGTTTCCAGTCAATTCTCAAATAAGCGAGCCATTGAGATTGGCTAAATGTGACTGGTTATCAAGTTTATTTTTTTCACTCGAAAGTAAATCCTTCAGGAACAAAAATGTTGTATTCAGTCTATTTTTAATTATTCGGCATCACCGAAGCACTCAACTTTATCTGTACGTCAACATGGCTAAAAGAGGCGCAGGTGTTTGAACTCAGTGCAAGAATATTCATTATCGCTAAATATTAATAACTAACTCAGAACACAATAATAACTAACGTTGCGACGTTGAGTCGTTTCGTCAATAAAGTGTTGCTGACGTCAACATCATCCGCCGACAACGTTCAATAAAGCGAATATTTGTTTGCAAAAACGTAATTTAATATGTAATAAATAGATTATTTAACTGCTGAGATCGACTATGGGTAATCCTTTACTTGATGGTAGACGTGCTTTGTTTTTTTTACTTACATGCGCTCGTTCGTGAAAAAAAATACACGCCTACCTCTTGTGAAGGATTTCCCTATAATCGATCCCAGCAGTTAAATAATCTCTATATAATTCATATAGGGCCCTGGTTTTGTATCACTGCTTAACACAGAAGTTCAGAGAGATATTGCACAGGGTATAGTTCTCCCTGTACACTGGACAGACTACTTTACATCCCTCCGAAGGATGACCTATATTCACAGTACCATGCCCAAGTAAGATACTGCGGGAGTTTGTTTGAAAAATCTGGGATGTGACCCCACTGGAAATCATACATGTGATTTCTGGGACTCGAGTCAAGTATGCTTAACACTTGGCGACCGCAGGGTTAAGTTTCCAAAATTATATGGCAACAAAAGAACACAAGATAAATATGTCTGGAAGTCTCCTGAAACATGAGTCATACACAAATATCCTAGACACACAGGGCTCCAGAAATTGGATAGCCCGACGCCCGGGGCTAGTCAAAATTGAAGTCGGGCTTGTAACAAATTCCATGCAGTTAGCCCGTCGGGCTAGTCCAAAAAAACAAAACAAAATAAATCCAACTGCCTAAATTACGCGATCTGTGTATAACAAACACGCGCCAGTCAGGCACCTGTAATAAAACATCCCCCACATGTTTCATAATCTGTTAATTGCACTCGCTAATTCAATTAGCATTCGCCGCGGGCATCGGCGATTTTCAACATCAAAACAAAACATGCTATAATTCCGTCCTCCAAGAACCTTAATTGACAGTCGGCATTATCCAATCAATTGATGTGTAGTATTTCAACTCCGGTCGATTAGCCAACGAAACCACTTTTTAAAAATACTACTGGTTGATCACATGTTCGTTACGTGGTCAGCTCAAAATGGCGGTACTGACTCAAACGATTACAAATAGGCCGATACAGAATCGCATTCAACACAATCACGCTGATTTGTCGGCGACTTTTGATGAATCAAGAGACCATGAATTTTTGATAATGGAAGCATGCTTTTATATGAAACTGTGAAAAGCGAAATATATCAATACTTAGCAGGGCTCCGGAAATATGGTTGCCCGACGCCCCGGGCAAGTGGATTTTGGGTGCGGGCAGGTGACCTTCGTAAATCTGGTTGTCCGTCACTTGCCCGATGGACGTTTCATTATCAGATAAAAATCAAGGGAAAATTTGCCTGGACTGTGAAGTTTGCCGATAATTTCGTAGTAATTAACCACCCGTCGCCTTCCCCGCGAGCAATTACTGATAAGTGTCATAAAACTGACCTGTTAAAACTGACCTGTGTTGTTCGTTATTGTTTAATCCCTCCCACTTGACAGTTTATCAGAATTTGATTGGCCGAGGAACGCTTGGGGTGCCAATCTTCAATTGAAGACGTGCGCGGTCTTTAGAATTCGTATACCGTGTGAAATATACCACAGTAACGAGCCCCTCTATGCAGGAAGTAATTAAGTCACGCGCCAGATTAGTGTGAAATACACATCAGTGTGTAAATCAGTTATTGAGATGGTGTTGTCGCTTTGTATGTCGGTCGGTGTGTCGTAGGTAATATATTCTGTTCAATAATTAAAAATCATGACGCAACACTTAACCTAGTACTGTATCCATATTATCCAATCAAATAACCGATGTATTTTTATCAGCCAATGAAACAACTCCCGTTCACTACCACGTGGTAAAGTGAAACAATGGCGATTCAATCAAACCAATTTGTAAACAAGTAGGACAATTAAACGATTATGGCAATTTGACGGCGTTGTTTGATGAGCAAAGAAACTATCGACGCATGTCGCTATCGACGCATGTCGTAATGAATAGCTAGGTGTGCATCTGTTTCTATTTCAAAATGCCATGTTTGTTTTGAATGAATCCGAGATCAATGACGGAACGGCGTGTTTTTGTTTTGAACTTGTATCGAAGATGTGCTTCGACCTTGGCTAGTTTCGATAATTATTCGAAGAAATGCAATTTGGCATCTCAAAAGATATTAACAGAAAAACAACTACAGTACCAGTCAAATTTAGGCATAAACCGTGCTAATAATTTCCAACACATAAGATTTATCTACATGAATTATATAACGAAAGTGAAAGTAGGAAAAAAGTTCTGTTTGACCTAATGCATCATTCTTTTCATTCTTTTTATCTGGTGTAGTCTATAACAAATGTAAAAGTAGAAACAAGTTTTGTTCGACCTAATGCATCTTTTTTTTGTTAACTGCCTGCCCTTTTGCACTAGGAGCAAGCATCTTGTACATCTTAATTCCATAAGCATTAGGGTCTACCAATTTGGTACCAGGTTCATCAGTGATGTTATATCCTCGGGGTATCCTCACTGACACCCCACTCCCCCTCTCCCACCGGTGGAGGAAAACACTGATATGTGCACAATGGTCACAAGCTATAGCTCTGATCCTTCATGATTTAAGTCATTCATTTTACAATGAAATTATGTAAAAATTTATGACAAAAAAAAACAGTGAGAGAAAAGGATTTAACTTAGCGTGCGGTCTCGACGTAGCTTTATTTTGGGGCAAGTGACTTTTGAAATTGGGTCAAGTGACATTTTAGGCAGGGCTAGTGGATTTTGAAAATCTACTTGCCCTGGGCAAGTGAATTTTGAAAATCTACTTGCCCTGGGCAAGTGAATTTTCAAAATATTTCCAGACCCCTGCTTAGATAACATTAAGAAATTCCTGATTCAGGGGAAAGAACTCCCGCGAAGTGAAATTTGATTATGATACGCGGAAATATATGTAATACATTTGTGAGAAAAAATATCGATTTCTTTGTAAATAAATTTTAAACAGTTATTTTCATATACAGTTAACAGTTTATATTTATTTTCCAATGTAGTTTGCTGGTTAAAATGCCTTCCTGGAGGAACTGGACTTGAAAACTTTTATCACTGTATACAATTTGTGGGTGGGGTAATGCTAAAAAAAAATTAAAAAAATCTGTCCTAAATTGTTCCATCTTACCATTGCTACGCTTTCACTTAATGACTACTGCCAACGCTACTTAAACGTACATCAATTGATTATGAGAAGGTAGGAATTACTGATTTTTTTATTTTCTCAGTATTTAAAGAATTATAATGACTATCTGAATCCCGTTAAATCAGAATCAGCTTTAATATAATGAGATCATGATGTCGTCAGCTGGGTATAAGTAATAGATAGAGTCAGGTCTCAATGAGCTGGTTCATTTAAATACATTTTAATAAAACGAGATACGTAAACGTATTGCCAAACAAGATAAATGATAACTGACAAAGACAAAAACAAACAGACACATTATTTTTAAGGCAAGTAAAAAAACAGGGCTGGTGACAAAAAACCTCAGGGCTAGTGGGAAAAAAAACAGGGCTAGTGGATTTTCAGGACCCACTAGCCCTGGGCTAGTCCCCTAAAAAAATATTCTTGGAGCACTGACACATTCGGTATACACAGGGTCTGAATGACACTGACTACCACAACAGCCATGGTTCTCACGTCTCCGTCTAGGTATTCTTGTTTTAGTTTAGATACTACAGATTACCAAATATGCAAACGACGACTAGAATCGTCAGGGGATGTTTATGCTCACACAACCTTCCAATTGTTCACTCGATTTTTTAAACATGCAGAATGAATAACAAATACGTAGTCTAGATCATCTGCGACGCTTGCTTGTTTACAAAATTATCAGGCAGTAAATTTATAAAACATTTTGTAACATATTATTCGTTTGTATAAACACAAAAGTTCGTAGCTTAATAAGTGCAACCTTATGCTTTTATTTACCATCATCTAACCATCTAAACATAACGCTTTCTCTTTCATGGCTTTTTAAGTACTTTTATTTCCAAATAATAAATGGGTATTCTGCTATTTTGCCACAAGCTAATCAAGAGGTGGCGACAAACTATTTAATACATTATATCAGTCAACTTGTGACAAATATTGGCCAAATTATGGATCTGACACGAGTATGTATATAGAAATTAACCTGTCAAAATTAGAAGATAGTGCCCAGTCCTCCCCGACAATATAACACACAGGAGACGGTACTATTGCTTACACCGCCATTGCTTACCGGCATGCCATGCGCAAAAAACACACAGATCACTCTTCAGCGACACCTGTCACACACCATCAAGCATGTGTGGCACGTCATTTTTCAACACATGTAGGGTTACATATCATGGACAATTTTCTGTGGTGGAGGCAGACACGTACTTTGTCTGGGTACAACCAGTACAAGAAATCAGAGAGAATTATCCTTTTACATTTAAAGTGGAGTACGTGGCTCAGTGGTAGAGCACCGAACTTCAGATCAAAAAGGTTGTGGGTTCGATCCTCGCCGTGGCCATGTCATTTATCCTTGAGCAAGATAATTAATACACATTGCTTAATACTGGTTCTACCCAGGGAACCTGCACATAATCGTCGAAAGGGGGTGTTGCAGTATCGGTAGATACATAGATACATGTAGGATCCAAGTCATTCTTTGAAAAAGGAGTCGCGCTCATGGTCACCTTGCATCAAATGGAAGTCGTGGCCATGTCATTTATCCTTGAGCAAGATAATTAATACACATTGCTTAATACTGGTTCTACCCAGGGAACCTGCACATAATCGTCGAAAGGGGGTGTTGCAGTATCGGTAGATACATAGATACATGTAGGATCCAAGTCATTCTTTGAAAAAGGAGTCGCGCTCGTGGTCACCTTGCATCAAATGGAAGTCACTGAACTTCACTATTGTTTCTCAATGGAAATATTCCATTCTATTCTGATAACAATAGTCCTGTCGCTATGAAGACACTAAAAATACGACACTTTTGTACCACTCTTCAACGCATATACACACAAATTCCAATTAAAACACATTATACTGTTACAGTTTAGCATATTACTTACAATACATGCGTTTAATACGACGATTCACTTCGCTGAATCGCTGAAACAAATTAACACGCCAAACAGGAAGAAAATGGCGGTAAATGAAAACATCCGAGGGTTTCCCGTTTTCACTTTAGTATAGCTACTAACGGTTACCAAATGCGCAAACATCAACTACACATTTAAGGGGCATGTTTGTGGACACACTACCCTCCGACTTTTCACCCGTATATTTAATCATGGAAATTGATTGACAAACAAGTTATGTCATCAAGCGCAGTAAACTAGGTCACGCTTAGCCTAATAAATTGGCTCCTATGCAGTCTTTTTTTTTATTCTGACGTTCTATGTAACTGCATATACGCCTAATTTCCTTTGCAAAAAACGCGACTGGAAAAAACGCTCGAACACCCATGTGATTTTCGAACGAAATTGAGCAGCTTATCAGACTTATGTGCGTAAACCATGACGATAATCTAACAAAATAATAAGTTATTTACCATTTACTTTCGGTTTTATTTTTTCCGAAGCATATTTTACATAATATATCGGTTTTTCGTAGATCGCTATACATGTGTATTGACAATATATTGACAAGTGCGCGTTTCTCCCAACGTTGCATGCGCATGCGCATAAGTACACATTTTCCACTGTGGACAACGTGTCACGAAACTGCGTTGTTTATAATGTACCTAGTATAAAGTTTTCAAGTCTTAAGTTAACAAAAGGTAATGGGCGAAGGGTGCCGGGATATTTATTATATATTACCCCTTCAGACATTCTCTTAAAAGAAAAATTAAAAAAATCTCGCTTGTTTTATAGCCTGATCTGGGGGGAAAAGCACCTAACCATAGACCTACTGTATGTCCATGACCTAACTTAAGCTTGTTTATTTTGTTTTGTTATGTTCATTTCATTTAGTGTGTAGGGGGTGGGTGAGTTTACGGGTGGATTCAGGGGGCGACCCACTAAACAATCTGTAAAATAATGGAAATTTATATTAAACAAGAGCTGTAGGAGAACAGCGCAGCTCGACTATTCAGAGAATAATAAATGGCATAGCCAGTATATACCATCAGAAAACAAGGCTAAAACAATGTGAGGGGGTGGGGGTGGTTATAGAAACTCGGGCCGATATAAAAATTATTGTTAGAATCTCATACAAATTATAGTAAAATTTGGGGCAGGGTGACATTTCATATATTTTTATCAGTTTTAATCCAAAGTTGCTGTCATTTAAAAAAAAATTGTGGTCGAAAGGCAACTCGGGGAGGGAGGGGATACCTGGCGATTTTTTATTGTGGCCTCATTTCAGGATGTTTTTTTTTTATTGATATTTCGTCTGTGTATCTGAATTGAATCTAAATTGCTTTATATGTAAATGATTGCGTTCAAATTAAAATTTTAATATCCAATAATGGAAGATAAATGAAAACAATTTCCCTCCCCCTGTCCTCCATGTGAGGGGAGCCCATAAACCAATGGGGCCGGGGGGGTGGGGGGGGGGGGTGCAGGGCGGGGGCGCATAATTGATATAGTTGTATATTTGATTAAACAAAACAACACGGACATATGTAAAAAAAAAAAAAAAATCGGGTGGTGGTGGGATGGTTGTGGGGCGAAACATATTGATAAACTGATAAAACAAAACAACACAGATATATGCAAAAAACAACAACATTCGGGTGGTAGTGATGATGGTGTGTTGGGATGGTTTGGGGTGTGGGTGTGGGGGTAACACACTTTGACCAAAACAACACAGAAATATGTAAAAAAGAAAAAAGTTTCCAGTAGGGGTGGAGGTGGGGGAGGGGCGTAAATGGGTGGGGGTGTGCAACATAGCTTTATGTGTAAGAAACTGACCAAAACAACACAGAAATATGTAAAAAAAAATATATATATATATCGAGTTTCGAGTGGAAATATAACAGCCGTAACTTAGCCGTTACTGGTCCGATCTGGTTGGTTTTCGAACTTGGCCAGTAGAGATAATAAAATTTACCAAAACATTACAGAAATATAAAAAATATATATAGTTTAGTCTTGAGTGGGGGCGGGGGGGGGGGGGGGGGTTAGTGTGTGTGTGGGGTGGGGGGGGGGTGGGGGGGTGCGGGGCGGGGGCATAGCAATATATGTAAGAATTGACCAAAACAACAAAGAAATATGAAGAAAAAAATAAATAAACAAATTGAGTTTTGAGTATTGGTGGGGGGGGGGGGGGAGAGGGGAGAGGGGGGGGGGGGGAAGCAACATAGCTATATGTGTAAGAATTGACCAAAACAACACAAAAATATGTAAAAAAAATAAATAAATGAGTGTCGAGTGGGGAGTGGGGGTGGGGGGGGAGAGGGGGTGGTGAGCAACATAGCTATATGTGTAAGAATTGACCAAAACAACAGAAGAATTGACCAAAACAACAGAAATATGTAAAAAAAAAAAATGGAGGGGGAGAGGGCTGTGTATGGGGGTTGGGGGGGGGGGGGTGGCGGGGAGGAGGGAGCCCATGTCCAAATATGGGTGAAGTGCAAATAAGATGCATAATGATATAAGATCCCAAACCAAAATTATAACTATATATACACCAGCTTACATGCAAACCTAGATCTGCCTTTATTGCACATTTTATGGGCCTTCACAATTTGGGTTCCATGGGAGCCCAGAATTTGCGGAAGGCAACATTACTTAAGCAACCCTTTACAACATACTATAAGGAAACCAAGTCCCAAATTTAGTTGAGCTAGGATGGGGCGTTGTGATTTATAAAAAGAAATCGTTGTGTGTTTGGTAGAGCTGAACATGGTGATTTTGTGTTCGAAAACAATAACTGTCACTAGTATTCAAATCCCCCATCCACCACCCCACCCCCCACCCCCCACCCCCACCCCACCCCACCCCACCCCACCCCCAGGGTTTATGAGATGACGAGTTGTCCGTTGTCAGTTGCCCGTCGTCGTCCTTGTGAACACTCTTGCAACTTCATTATTATTATCTTTACCAAACTGCTAATTTTCATATATTTTATATACTCTTTATTACTGTAGAATAATAAACGAATAAAACAAGTAATGTTAACAATACTATAAATAATAAACTATAACAAAAAATTTAAATCGGCATGAAATATGTGTAGTTTAAACACACTATGTACGCAATGTTTTACGATTGTAGCAATAAACGGTTCTATTCTATTCTATCGACGGTGCATGGTGGGTTGCGTATGGTGATCTAATATGCGCATTGAACTCTGGGTAAGAATTTCAAACAAGATGGCGGTAAATTTGGATAATTCGGAAATGTGTCAATATATTCGTGATAAATTTGGATAATCTGAGATATTTCATCGTGGCAGGTAAATTTCGAAACACCAATCGACTCAAAAAAAAATCTTCTTTCAACCTATGCGTATATAATATACAAACAATGCTGTTTAAAAGCGTGAAACCTTCCCAACAGATTCCGTTGGGAAAGTCCAGTCGTAAAATGTGCAATAATCAATACACGTTGATGCTCGCCAATACGAAAAATTTCAAAAGAGCATTAAACGTGTATTTTAACACACTAGGTCACGCTATACAAACACGAAGTTGACAAACAATAACAAACCAGTCATCAACTGCGTCTGCACACTTTATTGATACGTACAACAGTCGACGGTGTCAACCCTCTCCACATTACAACACATATTTTACTTACGACAAAGTGTATACGCCTAATTGTACAACGTCAAAAGCTCTCTTTGATTTCATGTGTGAAAAAAAGATGGCCGCATCAGCATCAAAATAAATAAATATGAAACAGAGGCTATGACGTCAGGCTATTCCAACAATACATTACTTTCATCAAACGCCTCCCGAATATTGAGTTTTTGGACAGTGAGGTCTAAAGCAACTTTATTCTCAATATAAAACACACATATATCTATACAACACTTCCTTGGAATTTTATTAGAACAAAATGTATTTCACATCGACTCAAAACATTATACAGAATGTGGAATTCACCATTTACTATCTCCATACACGAGGGGTACAGCAAATTCACGCTTCACTGTGCACTATATGCAGTATATGGAATCTCGAATTAGGTCAAACTCCATCACAGTAGTAGAGCGTTCAATGGTTTCCATACACAGTAATAGTTATCTGAATTTCTATATTCATGAATAATAACGCTCTATGAAAATGTCCAAGGCTTCCGAAAGCAAACACGGTCTGACATGTGTGAATCTCTAGTTGGCCAATTCAGTATTATGTGCGAAGTAGATGAAAGGAAATTACCGTTCCTACATACGTTAACTAGTCTCCCACAGTCGCGACTTTGTAAGAAAATTTTCCTGAGAAGACTATACTTTTTCCTATGTACCAACAACCCTAACCAATTAGGGTTTATACCAGATATATACTCTGTTCTCAACAGATACAACTTGCTGCAACACCTTAAAGGGAATGTAGCGACACAGCCAAATCATCTTTATTATTGAGAGTTTTGAAATACTTGAATAAGGGTGAAAGAATTATCAAAATCGGATGACAAACAAAGAAGATACGATCATTTAAAGATCCTGTTGAAACGGATATGGAAGCTTCCATTTTGAGAGCTATGGCATCACGGTTCTAAATGACCATATATGGAATATTTATGAATATGAAAATTTACTGATTTATAGGAAAAAAATGACAGCAACTGTATGAAAAATATGTAATACTTAATGGCAATAATGCTTCATATGACCATTAAAAAAAATTCATTCATTTGCAATGATTTTCTTCGTTTTAAATGATATTTATCAATATTCCATATATGGTAATATGGAACTTTGACATCATAGTTCTAAAAATGGCGGCTCCCATGTTCGTTTTAGAACAACCTTTAAATGGTCATATCTTTTTTGTTTATCATCCGATTTTGCTAATTCTTTCACCTTTTTCAAAGTTTTTCAGAACTCTCAATAACAGAGCTTGTTTGGCTGTGTCGCTATATTCCCTTTAATACCAGTCCTAGTGCCTGTACATTTTTACCACCTAAATATACATGGAAACGAATCTTCAAACTATCAATAAGCGTATACGAAAACGCACACTTAAGACAGAGGATGGCAATAGATAACGATTTTGCTCGCTTTGGTTTAAACACTATTTTATTCACAATTATACAGTTTGTGTTATATAAACATACAATTATGTAATAGTTAACAGTGAATTAGGATCCAGAAGAAAGCAAAATGCTTGTATATATCTGTCTCCTTGATCATGGCACAATAAGTTACATTATTCGTGATAGCATAGTACATGAAATCAAATGGCTAGTTAAGTGTTTAATATATAATTACAAGAAATATAGAAATGTAAGGAGAGAGAGAGAGAGAGAGAGAGAGAGTGTGTGTGCGACGTTCCTCAGCAAACATATAGGCCCTTATCCCCATACTAATGTACTGTTATGGTTGCAGATTCAGCTTGTAGGGAGCATGATAGCGATTTTTCAGATTGGCAAACTGTTTAGCAAATTTAATTTTCTCTAATTCCTTAAGTTAAGTGCATGCAATTTACAGGAACCATTTCGTATTGAGAATGTATTTTTGGACTATTTTGAAAACTTGTGTGTTTACGTCAAGAGAAAGTGTTTCATCACCAAAAAGTAGGGTGTCTAGTGTTATTTCGTCGATCAAGTGTAGTAACTCATTATTCATTACTATTCTCTGGGGAGTATATAGTGGACAGTGCAATAGGAAATGATTCGTGTCTTCTAAGGATCTACATACACATAGTGGACTTTCTACAATGTTTTTTGAAAATAAATGCTGATTTAAGCTGCTGCAGTGAGTGCGAAGGCGTGTGTGGAGAATGTGGGCCTTCCGATTACCAGTAAAGTAGAACAGTAGTCCTATTACTATCCAGTCTAGATTTGAAAACACTAAAACACTAATAGACTCGGAATTTCTCGCCGACGGTGGAAGTTCATTCCATTCACGGATTGTAGATGGGAGGAAATAATTGGCATAAAGCTGTGAATTACAGCGGTTAAGGACTACTAGGGATACAAGTTTGGTTGCTCCTGTCACAATTCTGGCAGCCTCATATTGATTTTTTTCTAATTCATACTCTTGCGCTTTAGTACAGTTGTCCCATACAACGTCGGCATATTCAAGAGTCGGACGAATAAATGTAAAGTATATTTTTTCCAGAGATTTTCTGTCTAACTTAAATTTTAATGTTCTCATTACATTTACGCGTTGCCATGCCTTTTCTTTAATAGCATCTATGTGGTGGTTACATGTACCATTACTTGAAAATGTGAGACCTAAATGTTTATGCATTTCGACTTCTGCAATAATAACAGCGTTCATCATTAGAGGAGGATGCAATGGTTTGTTTATTTTCCTGGAGATTAGGAGTGTTTCTGTTTTGTTGGGATTAAAATCTACCAACCATTTGTCCGCCCAATCATGTATTGTTAGCAGGTCATTATTTATTATGGTTGCAGCGATATTTGGAGAGTCAACTACAACCTAAAGACTTGTATCATCGGCAAATAATTTAATAGTTGAGTTAATATTATCAACAATGTCATTAATGTAAACAAGAAATAACAATGGTCCCAATATAGATCCCTGAGGCACTCCAGCATTTATGTTTACACTATCGGATATTTCACCAGGTAGTATAACGCTTTGTTTGCGATTTTGAAGGTAGTCCGAAAACCACAGTAGAAGAGATCCCGTTATACCAACTGTCTGTAATTTAAAAATCAATCCTTTATGCCAAACTCTATCAAAAGCTTTAGAAATATCACAAAAGACTGCTCGAATTTCTTTGCCATCATCAAGAGCTTTGCAGAACGTATTATATATATCAACTAATTGATTAACTGTAGAGTCTTTAGGAACGAAACCCGATTGGAGAGCAGTTATAACATGATTTGAGAGAAAAAAATTAAAAACATGTTTGTGGATAATTTTTTCCATAACTTTGTCTAGTGTACTGAGGAGTGAAATAGGTCGATAGTTGGCTAATTCTGAGGGGTCATTTTTCTTAAGAACCGCACATACATAGGCTAACTTCCACTGAGAAGGAATTTTGCTAATGGTCAAAGACCTATTAAAAAGAGTTGATAATGGCGATGCTAATTCGGAAGCTAGTTCTTTAAGTACTCTGTTGTTAATAGTATCTGGCCCTACTGCCTTGCCCAGCTTTAAGGTTTGCAAAAACAGATTTGACTTCAATCGGTGTTATGTTAATCCTGCTTAGCGTTGGCCTTCTAGGATCAAAATCAAAAACTGGAAGTGTCTTGTTAGTGTCATTCAAATTGGATTGCGTTTTGAAAAAATGATTTAATAAATTCGCCTTGTCTTTGTTGTCTGTGTATGTATTTCCATTATGATTTAACGGGGGAATAGATGACGAACGATTGTTTGGACTTATACAATATTTCAATGTTTTCCACCAATCAGAAGGAGAAAGTATGTTTAAATGTAATGTGTCAGCTAGTTTTACAAAGTGATTTTCTCTTGCATTTCGAATCATAGTTGTAACTTCGTTTCTAATTCGTCTGTATTCTTCCCAGTGTACCCCGTTATTCGTTCGTTTGGCTCTGTCATATAGTTTCTTCCGTTTTCTCATTGCTTTTCGAATATCATTATGTAACCACTGTGGATCTGAAGGTCTAACAGTGATAATTTTTTTCGGAATTGTTCCCTCAGCTAGATTAAGTATTTTATTAGATATATTGTCTGCGTATATGTCAATGTCGGTATGAAAACAAGAGTCCCAGTTAACGTCTGCTGCATTTCGTCTAAGAGATTCGTAGTCGCCTCTGTCATATTGCCATATTGTACGTTTGTATGCATTATATTTCGGTTTAGAGTATTTATACAACAGAAAATAGGGCAATGATATCTTACGTTTTGATTTAAAAAAGGTTCTCCGACGCCACATACAGTAACGTTTCCTGGGTTTGAGAGTAGCAGTAAGTCGATTATTGAGTTGGAATGTTCAGTAAAATGTGTTGGTTCTCTTATAGGTTGAGTAAGGTTATATTGATTTAATATGTCTGTTATTTTATTTGCGGATTGCGGTTTATTCATATCAAGATTAAAATCACCTGCTATGATTATGTCAGATATGTTTGTTTCGATGGCTAATCCTATAGATTGTTCAATACATGAAAGTATGTGAGCATTTGAATTTGGAGGTCTATAGACTGTTCCAAATAGTATTTTCTTATTATGTGAACGTATTTCCAACCATATGCACTCAATATTGGGTAGTTCAAGATCATTACGTCTAGTGGCATTTAAATTATTATTTACGTAAACAATAATTCCACCATGATTGTCGGATGGTCTATCTCTCCGAAATGGGGTACTAAAATTCGTAAATAAAATATCATCGGTTGATGTAGTAGCACTTAACCATGTTTCGGTAAATGCAAGTATATCAAAATGACTCAACTCAGCATACAGAATATCTCTTTTATGCAGAAAACTTTGAACATTATAGTGAACTATCGATAAGTGTTGTCTGAATTCATCACTATTGGGAATATATGTATCGGGTCCTGGATTAAGCTCAATATCGCCAGATTTGAGTAGTATAAACGCCATCCAAGTAACCAATTCGAAAATGTTTAGGCATCTGGAACCCTTAACTCTTGATTGTACAGGGGTAAATAAACCTATTCTCACCCTATATAGGGCAGTTTCAATATACATTTAAGTTATTCTACCGTCAAGAAGAGTATAGGGTGAGATGCTGCTGGGAAGCACACACGTTGGAACGTAGAACAGTACTAATGAAAGGAAATATAGAACATAAGAAGTAGTCAGCTTGACTAAGAGTCTATATGGAATAGGAATATGAAGAAGAAAATACAAAATCATTACAAAATATGTAAATAGAAGTTCAAGGATGCATATTACGTTAGTCAACCTTAGATATTCGTATCATTTCCACATGAGTAAACAAAAACTAGTGACACTCATAGATTGGTCCTGTCACTAGAAAGTGAAGCGTCCTTAGACATTTATACTATAGTGCAAGATATAAGTTATTAGGATGTAATTGCAACATATTAATAACGACACAAAACGAACATTACATATTTAAATGATGCATAAACAGTCAACAATCAGTTTCAGAATTAGTTCAGAACTGACTTGATACAAAATAATAGCATCATAATCGTAAGATACGAAGTCAAATAGAATTTACAGTAAAGCTACTAATTAAATCGGTATTAATGCGTTAATCCCGTTAGTTATATTTATTACAACTGAAACTACCGATTTTGTTTTTGTTTTTTTTATAATACACAAGACTGACACCGGGCCGCATGGCTCAGTTTGAACAACGTACAAGCTTTTTCAATCCAAACCATGGGTCCCCGCAGGAGTCTGTGTTAAATCATATCATAAAGTAAAACGAGACAATGTAATACAACAACATCACGCACACACTATGTCGACTCGCACAATATACGTAATTATTACCTTGCATCAATAATGCATATTTATTTAATATATTACACAAGCTGACAACGGGCTCCGTGGCTCAGTTAGAACAACATACAAGCTTTTACAACTCAAACCACGGGTCGCCGCAGGAGTCTGTGTTAAAACATATCATAAAATAAAACGAGAAATCGTAATACAAAAATATCACGCACACACTATGTCGACTCGCACACCATAATTACTGTATCAAATTAATAATCCACATCAATTTAGTATATTGCACAAGACTGACAACGGGCTCCATGGCTCAGTCAGAACAACATACAAGCTTTTTCAAGCCAAACCGTGGAGTCCCCGCAGGAGTCTGTGAGAGACCGCAATACAAAACATCACACACACACGCTATGTCGACTCGCACAACCAACAATCAAGCACCCATTAGTACATAGGATATATCATTCCTGCAACGAAATGATAAGCAAGTAAATAATTATTCAATTTACACTTATAAATTTGATGAGAAACAGTAGTAAAACAATAGTTTATATCGTAATTACTAGTGTGTAATGGGAAATAATGCACACTAATTTAATATATTATACAAGACTGACAACGGGCCCCATTGTTTAGTTTGAACAACATACAAGCTTTTTCAACCCAAACCATGGAGTCCCCGCAGGAGTCAGTGTTAAATCCGTGAATTAATACAAGATTATTAGTTCACTGGTTAAATCATGTCATGAAATAAAACAAGAACATGTAATACAAAAACATCACGCACATCACGCACACACTACAGGTATGAGTGAATACTTTAAATAGTAGCAACACATACTATTATAAGTGCACACGCTTCACTGAGATCAATGCAATCATTGATGCGTGCAAAACACATTGATCAGTGATCATACAATCCATTTACAGAAAACGAGAATTCAATTGTAAAGCCGAGTATGTTTTATATAATGATTGTGTATCGATACAATGCATGTTTGCTTACTTGTAATAAAGAGCGATCAGTCGCCAGTCATCTAACGGTAACCTACAAACATAAATAGATAATTTTAAATAGATAATTTTAAATAGATAATTTTATTTCAAAATTCCAATAGGCTATAAAGCCCATGAGGATACAAATACAGAGTAATACATGGTAACAGTGCAGTTGGTACATATAAGACAACAAGTATGAGATCACAATGAGAGATTTTGCATATACATGTACACATTTCATGTGCATTGACGAGAAGGTGTTTATAAATTTGCATGAATATTTGTATATATTAACACCAGTTAACATAATAATATTTATACATACACATATTTATATTAATATAAGTTAACTATACACAACATGTCAGGAACATATCCACAGTTTAATTTCTATATATCATCTCATTTCTTAATTGAAACGCTTTATAGATAAATATGGAGAGTTTACGAATATATCCTTTATTATTTGAATTTATGAGTTCTATAAACTTAACCATGTTAGGTCGTCGGTAGAAATACTTGGGTATATATTGTTTCCTTAAATCTGTATATCTGTCACACTGTAATACGAAATGAAACTCATCTTCTAACATGTTGCATAGATCACAAGTTCTCTCGTTTATAGGTATTCTATTAGGTTTAACCCACCTACCAGATTCGATTTTTAATCTATGAGATGAAACTCGCAACTTTGTTAGTGATTGACAAAATTTGTACACATTAATATTTTCGAGATAAGGTTGGAATTGAAAACATGCAATGGTATTGTAGAACACCGCTCTCCTTGACATTTGTAACCTGTCATTCCAGTTTTGAATGAAATGATCTGTCAGTCTTTGTTTTATTAAGTTAATGAATATGGTATCATTTCCAACACCTTGTTGTAACCACACATAATAAAAACCTAGAGACGCCAATAAATGTTTGACTAGTGATGCCCAGTTAACTTTTTGTGGATGTAGCTCAAAATCTTTTAACATCATATTATAAACAATTTTAACATATTTTTTTTCCCTCATATTTAAAATCTTTAACCAATATTTAACAATGATGAGATACCTCTTAGATACGAATGACGTTCTACCTAATTCACCATATATAAAATCATTTTGTGTTGACTTTTTTACCCCTAAAATTCTTTTGCAAAACTGCAAATGTACTCTTTCAATAGAATTACCTTGTATAAACCCCCAGACTTCACTTGAGTAGTTTAAAATAGGTGTAACTAACTTATCAAAAATATCTAATTTATGCTTTGGTGAAATAAATGTAAATTTGTATAAGTATTTGTTCATTTTAAAGATTGCCTTCTGGGCTTGACCCGCCAAAGTAGTCTGTGCTTCTGAGAAAGATCCACCAGTAGAAAAAACCATTCCTAAATAAGTAAACTTACTAACAATTTCGATCAAACCGCCATCATAATAAAATGCTATATTTTTTGGTAACCTCCCCCCTTTTCTAAAAATCATCACTTTTGTTTTAGTTGCATTAACTTTTAGTTTCCATTCCTTACAATAACTATATACTATATGAAGACTTTCCTGCAACTCCTCAGATGAGTTTGCAAAGATAACTATATCATCTGCATATAATAGCATAAACAGTTTAAACATATTGATATCTAATCCATCTAAACCACTTAGCATGTATACATTTTCTATATCATTAAGATACATGGAGAAAAGCAAAGGTGACAAACATTCACCTTGCCTTACACCTAATAAACAATAAAATTCATCACTTAGATTATTGCAGTGTTTGATTCTAGATTTAACACATGTATACATTGATTTAATTATATCTAGAATATTTCCTCGAATTCCAAATTGCGTTAACTTATACCACAAGTTATCTCTCACAACATAATCAAATGCTTTTGAAAAATCGACAAATACACAATACAATTTCTTTCCTTGATTCAGAATATGCGTAATTAAACCGTGTAAGACAAAACTATTATCAACAGTACTCATATTTGATCTAAAACCCCCCTGTGCTTCAATTATAACATTGTATTTTTCCGCCCATTCCTTTAATCTATTATTTAGAACTCTCGTGAAGAGTAAGTAGTGTTATACCCCTATAGTTCTCAACATTATTGATGTTTCCCTTTTTATGTAATGGAATGACATATCCTTCTGACCAAACGTCTGGAAAATAACCTATAGTAAACACTTTATTGAACAACTTACAGAAAGTCGGTGTTAAGATACCTTTTCCATGTATAAAAAATTCATTTATCAGCATATCCGGTCCAGCTGTTCGATTAGTTTTTAGTTGCTTGATTGACTTAATAACTTCTTCCTCTGTCAATGTAACATTTAATTCGTCAAACATAATACTAAATTCGTTCTGCTCATATCGCTCATTAAAATACATGATATCTTCGTCAGGAACAAAAAATACATCATCTGGATCATTAATAGCTTTAAAATATTGTTCAAAAGTCGATAAAGGTATATTAGCTGGTTTTATGCCAGCAGCCTCTTTCAACATACGCCAATATAACTTAGCATTTTTATATTTAGCTTTTATAAACAACGAGGTTTTATCTCTATCATATAATGTTCTGTATTTTCTTACAACCGTCTTGTAAAGCGATCTAGCC
Source organism: Cyrtodaria siliqua (assembly GCA_037043455.1). Classification (NCBI taxonomy): domain Eukaryota; kingdom Metazoa; phylum Mollusca; class Bivalvia; order Adapedonta; family Hiatellidae; genus Cyrtodaria; species Cyrtodaria siliqua. The sequence continues at coordinate 308,058 of JAWPHD010000416.1, read as the reverse complement.
TTTACCATATTGATTCTATTTGTGTCAGTTTTATCTATTCTATACTTATCTAACATGTGTAAGAAATCAAATTTCTTTTCGTAACACTCGTCATTATACCAAGGATTTTCTTTTTTATTATACATATGTTCGGTTGTTGTAACATCATTTTCAGAATGCAGCTTACGTTTAAAATATGGTGAAGACACATCTTCAATAAGAGCATTAAAATCATGAATGCATAAGTCAATAACAATATTACTCAAACACTGCTCTATCTTGTTATTTAAACCGATTAAACTTTCGCCAACATTTGTGTTACTAAGACTTTCAATAAATTCATTTTTGTTATCAGAATTCCACATATATTTATATTCAACATGTTCGTACTCCTGGGAGTAAATAACTGGTTCAGATTGTTTGTCGGAAAATGCAAACGAAAACGAAATAAGACAGTGATCAGATAATATATTCGGTTCACCGACTTTAAATGTATCCACACAAGATAGTAGATCCTGTCACGACAATACGTAATCAACAACAGAACGACCTCTGCTCCCAACGAAAGTGTAACAACCAATACCCTTATCTTCACCAAAACGACCATTTAAAATTCGCAAAGAACTTTGCTTACACATATCTAATAAAAGTAAACCGTTATTATTTGTGTGACCCTTATCTTGTGAGAAGCGAGGAAATTCTATGTCGGAGATATAATCCTCGGGCAACATAGGCATATGCACATTATTATCATCAATAACATAATCACAATTAATCGATGTGCGACTATTCATGTCTCCACATAAAAGTAGCATGCAATTGTTTGAAGTTTTATTTTCAATAAAAGTAATAGAATCTAAAATTCTGTCAAAAATATTTGTTTCTACCATAGCCTGGCGACTGCTATCATCAGGCAATACGTATGTTAGACAAATGTATATATCAGTATTTACTGAGAATATAGACCCATTAAGTTTGATCCAGATTATATCATCTTGACTAGTAAATATCAACGTGTCTTCCTTTTCATAATCATTTCGGACGTAAATAATAATACCTCCAGAGTTTCGTTTCGATGATTTTAGATTTTCAGACCTATGCAACACAAAGCAAGAAAAATTATCTACTTCAATGTCCGAAAACTCATTTGTCCATGTTTCGGTGAACATCACAATATCACTAGACATGAACACATGTTTAATTTCTATGTTTTTAAGTTTGTTCGTTCGTTTAGTCACTAATCTCTGAATATTTAAAAGCGACAAACGCAGCTTCACCTTCTCAGTGTCTTTCTATGTTTCTGAAGAGTTGCCACCCGATGTGTCATGGACCTGTGTATCGCTCTCAGCTGGAGGGTTATTTTTAGAGATAAAACGATCTCGGCTCCGTGATTCACTGGTGTCATTCCGCCGAAAATATGGAGTCGCTGAGTGTCCACGTGGAAATCTTCGTGTTTCGGCACGTGAAACATGCGATCGACCTACTCGCTCGATCTGCTCTGTTGGTGGCACGCTTTTTTCTCCGGACCCCTTGTCAATTGAAAAGTGAGCGTTTTCAATAACGGACATTGGTATATTTGCGGTTGCAAATGGGCGAAAAATAGACGGCTGTATTTCATCGCGAGTGACATCGTTTTGAATGTATAATGGATTATCATTCTGGACATCGGTATTTGGCTTCAAAGGTATGTCATTACTTTTCAGCTCACTTGATCCCTCTTGTTCACAAATGATATCATCACTACGATTACTATGTAGCGAGATATTGCTGACGTGCATAGCCGGGGGCACAACCGTTACCGTTTCGCGTGTATCGTTCGCCACAATAGGATAATCACTACGCTCTCGGGCAAATACTTGAGTGTTTTGTTGGGGCGGATTTGGACCGTTGTCAATATATGAAAAGTCAACAATCCGGTTCTTCCCTATGATTTGGAACCAATCCGGAAACTCATCATGGACAATTTTGCCATCCACAAGTAATTTAGCCGGGTACAGAATCTGCACCTTAGATCTGTAGTTGTGTGCCTTTGCTGCTTTATATTTAGGCCAAAGTTTTTTTCGGGCATCCTGAATTTCTTTAGGCATGTCGTAATCAATTGATATGGGGCAATTTTCAGCATATACGCTTTGCTCATTACCTTTTCTGTGTCCCCAAAGTCCCTGAAATTTACTATGATTGGTCTACGTGGATGTTGTTGGCCAATTTTCTTCTGTCCGAGCCTATGTGCACGTGTTATATACATGGAATGGCCATCAAGATCAAGTCTGTCTTCAATTATATCACGAATCAACAAGTGGCAATTCTCATCTCGATTCTCTATAAAACCCCAGAAAATGAGATTATTTCTTCTCGAACGAGCCTCCAAATCGATTGATTTATACGCTAAGGTTTTTAACAGATCTGTGTTTCTGTTTGTGACATTAACAATTTGTCCCACTTTTTCACACATGTTTTGCATATAATTTTCAAAAGTTAACATACCTCCGATTATTATAAGGTAGTCGTCGAGCATCTCATTGCTGTATATAAAGATAAACAATACACACTTTAAAGGCACATTTACTCATCAGCACAAAGCAAGAGTGGTCCTTTCTACCCATATGCTATATTTCACTATATAATAAAATATGTTTTATTTGGTTGTATGTCACGTACAGAAATTGATTCTTACTGATCAAAATTGATAGAGGTGACGGAGATGGGCTCAAGCGACCGGGACAGTCCCTACCCACAAGAACCCGCATCCGCAACCGTGGTCAACTTAATAGGTTGTATATTGTTAAATATTGGCCCTACTTTGTTTGATACGTTAATATTCATTAATACACACAAACATGCACACATAAAAACATGCATTCATTCATACAAATCATAATTTTGATTTTATTTACATTTTTAAGACCATCCAAGAAAAACAAGTAGGTCCCATAATGGTGTGCTTAACTAACTAATTTAGGTGTCTAGACACATATGAAAGTCACACCTTTGGACGGAAGACTTCTAAGTCTCTACCATTTTTTATGCGTACCGTCCGTTCATTTGCGTCCTTCACATAGATGTTGCCGTCAAATAACCATGTGCTCTGGATGCTGCTGTCTATGTTCTTTCTTAACTGACGGCACTTAAATGCAAGAGACATCCGATTTCTTGTTAAGTCTTCATTTAGGTAGACATTACTTTTTTTCTCTCGCAGAGTCTTTCTCCCCTTCAAAAGCGCGGTACGGGTACGATAGGATGTAAATTTGACAATTATATCCCTCGGTCGCGCTTTGTTGGCGTCTGGCTTGCCTACACGATGGACACGATCGATGTCCGCCATACTAATTTTAACATTGGCCTGCTCAGCAACCTTCATAACAACTGACTCGGTGTCTTCATTGGCACTTTCTGCGAAGTTTCCAATTCGAACGCACGACCTCCGACTATATTGTTCAATGTCGTCGTGTTTTTCTTGCAGGTCAATAAGCTGCTTGTGGAGTTCGTCATTTGCAGACTTAAGGGCGTTTACCTCTGATGTGAGGTGAGCGGTTTTTAAAGCAACTTCCGCAGCAACTAGATTGGTAATATCCGTATGAAGAAGCTCTTTCATTTTGGTGGCTATTCTATTAATTTCACTATCAGGCAGATGTGAGAATGTTGCCGAATGCAGTTGAGAGTCATCTCCAAAAGATAAGTTACTCGTCATGGTTTAATCAGTGTCAACGTCAACGTCGGCGTCACCTATGTCCTCGGCGTCACACCACAGTTCGCTACCCGATAACGATTCAGTATCAGATTGGCGTATCTTTTTCTCGACGTTTTGCGAGACTGGTAATGGAGAAGATTTTTTCCGTTTAACCTGTTTTTTAGTAGAAGTTGACTGCGTGCCTTTAAGTTGTTCAGGTGTACTGAATTGGAGTGTATTCAATGATGTTGTAAGACGGGAGTCTGATGGAGATGGAGATTTGTTTGCTTTTCGTCTCGTCATTATATGAATGCAGGCTGAGTGAGGACTGGACTATTTTAATCTCATTTTCATTACCGCTTGCCTAGCTCGTATGCGATCTGTTCATTTTACGATGTGTAAATATTATGGGATGTGTTTTCCTTTGTTCGCACACATATGTTTACCAACTCTAAAAGTAGAGAATGTTGTACTCAAACATGTCCAAATTGGTAATGTTTCAAAGGCAAGAGTATTAATGTTACTCACATGATGTAAATATCCATCCTAGAACTCCTTTGAACTTAAAAATATCACATTTTTGACCAGCCGATTTGCCTTGATGTTTACACTATCACGCATGCTCGCTTTAAACTATTGCACAATTCTTATAATAATGCCATAGTATGGTCACTGCCCCAAAACGCCAGTGAATTAGATCTATGCAACTTCATTGCAAACGTCATGGTTACCAAACCATACGATATTCCCCACGTGTGTCCCGAATGTGAATCAATATACGCTGATCCCAATAGTCATGCCATAGCTTCATGCTTATGCACAGAATCATTAAGAGCGGACTTTCCTAACAGCCCGGATGATAATAACGTAAACCTCCTTATAAATACAGATGATGAGGATTTTATTCAAATTCTCTTAGGGCGCGAGATGCCAAAAGAGCTGACCGAAGATAATAGACAATCCCTCATTCGATCATTTAAATTTATTAAAAAGGCTACAAATGCTTTTCAAACCGGGCATTACATTTTTTATCAAACCAGAACTTCCATAAAGTGTTTAGAGTACACGCTTTTCAATGAATCTACCAATTGACGGTTTAGATTGATCACATTTTCCCCGAGTAATCATTACCTTCATGTATCATATCATATCATATCAGGTTAGATATAGATGTACCTGACAGCATATTTCTATAAATCACATACTATTGCATAATGTGATTCTTCCTCTTATTTGTAACCCTTTTATTCTCGTTCCTTTCATTGCTATTGTATAAATGTAATCTGTATTAATCTTGTATGTATTATGTATATGTAATCTCATTCACTGAGGAAATAAAGAATTGAATTGAATTGAATTGAATCGTTTTTTACATAACAACTATCTACATTTCGAAACTAGTATTTGCCAAAATATAAAAACGCTTTTCTAAATCCGAATGCTTATTTTGTTATAATCAAATAATTAAAATAACAAACTTTACTTGTCTTGCTTGTATTATACAGGCATCTATATAATTATGATTTGAACTGTTCATTTGTGTTTCTTGTAGCCATAGCTTTTATTGTAGAACTAGAATTTCCCCCAACACGTTACCTTGTCACAGTTTAGCTCTCAACAACAAACACCAGCAATGCGCTGAACTCTAAGCTCATATATGGAGTCAGTTCCATGCTGGCACTGAACCACGTATAACAAAGGTCAAAAATGCATTTCACACGACATTTGGCGTCATGTTAAAAAACTGATGATTATAACAGGGCCAGAGTTGTTTGTTTTTTTAGTTTTACGGGAGAGCCTACCCTAAATTTTGCAAAACTGAAATAAAAATAAAAGTAGAAATTGTGAATTTTATTTTATTTTTTCCTCCTGTTCGATCTGCTACATCTCTTTTTTTTTTAAAAAGTTGTGCCTATCCTAGAACTTATTTTCACAATAACGTAAAATCGCAATTTTTTTTTTGAAAATTTGGATTATGACTTAGTATTTACTTTGTAAGGTCGCAAATCGAAATATTAATTTAGTCTCTTTAATATACATGTTTACAAACACAATTTAATGCATACCATTGAACACCACAATACCTATTTCGCTCTACTAGACATTGAGTTCATAAACCTTTCTTGAGAATATTCTTAGTCTTGACCTATGTCAGGGAAAAATATGTCTTAGTATTATTCTTGCAACTATGAAAGATAAACATTCAATAATTTCAAGTTTATATATTACATTTTGTTTCGATTTGAAGTGTGTTTAATAGCAAATAGCAAATGTGATAATTTCTGTAAAATACATACTCAAAAATATATTAATTTGACAGTCAACAAACCAATGCTCAAGAATGGAAGGTATTTTTAAGAACGGTTTGTGAATTTGAGATAACATGTAGGCAGTTTTAACATAAAGTGGATGTTGGTTACATTTATATGCAAAACAACTTGAAAAAAAACACATAAAAAATGAAGCAATACATTTAATATTAATGTTACGAGAAAAACTTGTTCCATGAAAAAAAAAAAATCAGAAATTTTCAAAAAACTTTTATCGACTCCTCATTTTACTCATTTTTATTTTTATTTCCTCCTCCTACTGCATTTTTTTTCCAAAATCTCCCGTAAAACTAAATATAAAACACTCTGGCACAGGTGGTCAGCAACGTTTTTTTCAAACAGGCGCGTACCTGGAGACTTTTTCCCATTACGCAAGATTGAGTTTGACCGTTGGCATGTTCCTCCGGAATTTTTTAAAAATAAAGACGCTAAATTTTGCGTTTTGGCGCATTTTGGTAGCAAAATGATGAACTAAAAACACACGGATTTTCTTAAAGATTTTAATATATTTACTATACATAAGAGTAAATTAGGTTATGCCATCAAGCTCCATATGTCAGCTATGTTCAAAAAATGTATACAATGCGGTAAAAAAATGTTTTGCATCTCAGGTTTTCATTACGCAGCTGCGTATCTGCCTGGTCAGAAGATTGAAAATGTTAGGATCAATTTCCTTTGCGACCTCTTCCGTTCCTAGTATTTTGTAGTGCGCGTCCTTGTATTTTTGCACGTAAAGAGTTTCCGGACACCCTTCCATTTCCTCGAGAATGTTTTCATCGTTGTGATTGTTGACAGCGGCGAGGGTTTGATCGGACACGTGTCTCGAATATTTCTTTGGAACATGTTTGACTATTGGTATGTAGGGTGTCTTGCTGAAAAGCTTGTCTTCAACGTCTAACACGGGTTCGTAGTGGTCGCTGTGATGCAATATATACATCTGCTTTTTGAGGTAGAATTTATCGGCGTGTACCAACAAGTTTCATTTGCACCGTACGTGCAGTACACGTACACATTCGTGTTCAACATCGTTGCCAGTGCCCTAATTTCTACGTCTGTTCCCCACTGTCCGCATTCCCACATTTGTGTGTTATCTAAATATTTTGTTAAAGTTTCATCCGTGTATCCTTCAAACAGTTTACAGATCGTTATCATGTAATCTATTATATTTTGTCGTACCTCAGCATGGTAAGTCTGAACACCAAATATGATGCAGCTAAAAAGTTTGGAACAAGCAATTGCCGTCACCTCTCATTTGCGCCGTTTTTTACTGGTCGTGCATAGATACTCACGGGTCTGGTACGAACTGGTTTATGATAGTTCTTAACTTTTAGACCAAAGACTTTCGACTTTTCGTTCTGCCAATTGTGTCCAATAGGGTCAAGCACGATGCTCGATTTAGTATCGACGTGAAGAATTCTGACATCATTAGATTCATTTTCGCTCCCACCATCTCTAGACCTTTTCCTTTTCTTTGGAGGAAAGAAACTATCAGCATCGTCTGATTTATTCGGGCCACTTACTTCTGTCTTTCGTTTCGAAGGTACTTGACGTTTTAGCTTGTTTTTTCCAGGTTCTTGTTTGTGTTTCCTGGCGTCGTTGGGTGCGTTTTTGTCTTCAGTAATTCGATTATCATTCGCATTTTTATTCTGTTTACTATATTTGACATCATTTTGCTTTTCATCTGTATTACCACACTGTCCATTGTTTGTGGAATTGTCTTCTTTCATTTTCTTCGTGCCACTGTCTGTCGTGTTGGAACCTTTGTCTGATTTATTCGGGCCACTCCTTCTGTATTTTGTGTCGAGTGTACTTGACGTTTTAGCTTGTTTTTTCCAGGTTCTTGTTAGTGTTTCCCATTTATATACATTGTCCGCTATCGGTAAATTAGGCAAAGCCAATTGAAATTAACCTACACTGTCCGATATTCCGTATAGGCACAAATATTTGTAGTCCGATAAGGATCTACACTGTCCGATATTTAGTGTAGGCAGAGTCAATTGAACCTTGATCAGGATCTACACATTCCGATACTCGGTATAAGCACAGTCAATAATGAATTGCAGTCTCACCAGGATCTACTCTGTCCACTATTCGATATAAGCACAATCAATTGCAGTCATGCCAGGATCCACACTGTCCACACTGAATAGCGGACAGTGTAGAATATAAACATAGCCAGTCTGTAATGTGCCTAAGTCTTGTGCGCATGTCTACCGGAAGGCGCGGGTACTACGCGGGCTCGACAAATCAAGGGCTCAGGCACTACATTTGCATACACGCGGTAACGACAGATCGACAGATAAATCTGTCGCGTCCGTGCCCTCAGAACATCGTGTCAGCGCTCTTTATTTGTCGTGCCCGCGGGCAAATAGCTTGCGCACCCTTTATTTGACGAGCCCACGGGCTGGGGTCGCGGACACGCGGGCCCGACAAATAAAGGACGCGGGCACGACATTTTCGTATCCACGGTAACGACAGGTCGACGGCGGGCGCGGACACGCGGGCCCGACAAATAAGCTAAGTGTCGTGCCCGCGGGCACTCAGGCCCGACACATAAAGGGCGCGGATACGACATTCTGAGGGCGCGGACGCGACAGATTTATCTACAGAAATCAGCCACCATATTCAGCTCTTCAGAGTGCAACGACGAGACATATCATATATTATCGATATTGGTATTTAGTAGCCGCACACACGGATAACCAAACTTACCATCGTTGGTCTCCTCTAAGGGTCCAGTCAGATCCATTCCTATTTTGGAGAACGTAACATCAGACACTGAAATTGGATGTCGTGGCTTCTTTTTTCAAGGATCCCTTTCTTTGGCATGAATCGCAGTTTTCAACGTACGTCTGAACTTTATAGTAATATCGCTCCTTTATCTTCATGTAGCTGAAAGATACGCAGACAACTTTTATTGATGTACTGGCGTCATAATAATTATACAAGAGGGACATGATGACCCTGGATAGCTAACCCGACTATAATAGTTATACATGGAAACTGCCCCACACCTGGCTACCATGTTTTTGATGAATAAACACGGCTTGAAAATGTTTGTTTGTAAAATGACACAATATTTTTTAGAGGAATTTTAATATTTGTTGTAACCCGAGTAGGGTTCGCTAATACGTAGAGTGCATTTAGGGAAGGTGACAGCTGACCACACTGACATTTTTAATAGCTGTAATACCTCGCATCAGCTTTATAATTTTTAAAGATGCACTGCTTCTCCTTATAGGAGTAAGGGTCCAACCAATATGTATAGTTTCAAATAATTATAACTTTTATACAACTAAAACAGGCGCGTAGCTGCCTGTACGCAGAGTACGCAGCTGCGTACACATTGTCCCAAAAATTGAAAAAATAAAAAGTTCAAATCTGCAATAAAAACCTGACCCTAGTAGGGGTAAGGTGTATATTTATTGCGACCAACTCTACGTCCCCTTATTGGCAGCATAAAAAATATCTAAAATTGCTAAATCGATTAAATACCATTTCTGTGGTCCCGCTTATTTTTATCGGAAGTATACTGGCATAACTGTACTGTTATATCGATCAAACTTATTCCCCTTGAAAATGTTTGTCTGCCGCGATTATTCAAAATGGCTGACATGCAATCTTCGTCTCCACCATATCCCGATATTTTGCTTGAAGACACGGCGATCAACGACGAGATAAGATACAATGTGCTTACGAAGCAATGGACAGATGTCCATACGTTCCAGTTTCCGTCAAGGTAGGATATAGCTAAAGTACACTATGTTAAGTAATAACGTTACAATTAATTCTATTGTTTATTTACATTTTATAACAGTACGGTACTGTACAGTATAAAAAGGTTGAACTTAACCAGTATGCAAAATATTTGATGCATATCACACATGTATTATGAAATAGATAAACAATATTATATCTAATATATCAAAATAGGAAGGATAAGTCATAATTATGCGGACAAAAAATTAAGATGTTGCTTGTTATGGCGAGGTCACGCACATTTTTTTTCAACCTATACTTCACAACTTTAAATGCGTAATCCGCACAATCAGCCATATGGTATTGCGACAAAGTATTAACACCAAATGTTTACGCGTGCCGCTACCGCAAGGTGACCAGGACTAAACGCAAATTGTATGACTATCCTTAGGGACCTTAGTTAATTCATACCAAAAACATGAATGCCTTTTTAAGTGTCATACTGTATGTTTGTCAATATTAAGCGATATATTATGTTTCTTCAATATGATCCGGGTCGCGCGAAATAGGGTCTTTGGACATATGTATGCGACAGTGTAGATTCAGATCAGCATGCGCATCCGCGAAGTCTGGTCTGAGAGCTACACTGTCCGCTATTCTGTCAAATAAGGTCTCATTGACTTATCAGCGCACAGTGTAGCTCTCATATCAGACCGCGCGGATGCGCGGGCTGATCTGGGTCCATATTCACCAACCATTCTTGAACTCAAGACGGGACTTGAGCTCGTCAAGAGTTCAGAAATCCATCTTAAAGTTTATGTATGCCTTCAAAATTGTACATGCCCCATCGCAATCAATATTTATGATGACATGCACAATTTGAAGCTGGTAGTTCCATTATTTAAGACGTTTTGATGGGTTTCTAAAATCAAAACTTGAGTTCAAGTCATGTCTTGAACTTAAGAATGGTTGGTGAATACGGACCCTGGAGCTACATTGTTCGCATATGACCGAAGACCTTTTTTCGCGCGTCGCGTCACATAAGATGTAGGTCTATAGCATGTTTCTTTTTCAAATAAAACTTGTTTGCATATCTAGCAGTATAATAATCCAGAATCTATCTGACATTTCAAAATGTTTCTTACACTTTAGTATAATTTGACCATACGCGCGAATATGTTGTCTCATTCCTTTTGGTTTTAATTACACCGTTCATATTAATGAGTAAGTGTATAATTACAACAACATGTATTATTATTAGACTTAGACATTCATTATGCTTATTGCGGGCTGAAAGGATCGTGTTCAAGACGTCTTCAACCCCACTGGTTCATTTCAAACTCCTGGTTGAGGTATTCCACTAGCAAGGATAGTGTGTTCTGTGGTCCGTGTCGTTTTTTCGGTCCTCAAAGTGGTGGCTCAAAAGAAAAGGCATTTGGATCAACATCAATCAGTGACTGGAGCAATCTCGGAAAACTTGTCACGAGGCACGTGGCGTTGAAGTCCCACCAAAGTTCGCTTCTTGCAACTGACAACTTCTTGAAAATATCTGAAGGCAAAGCAAAAGATGTGTTGTGCAAGTTGTCTGAGGGTTATGATAGTGTGATAACGAAAAACAGACACATACTAAAGTGTATTATTGAAACTATAATCCTTTGTGGAAATCAGGTGCTGGCCCTTTAGGGACACAGTGAAGATGACGGAAACTTCGTGCGACTGCTGCGATACAGAAGCAAGGATAATGCTCTCTTACGAGAACACATGATGAGAAAAGAATCAAAAAGCAAGTACTTATCTCCAGAAATCCAAAACGAAATTATTCAAATATGCGGAGAAATTCTCGTTGAAGATGTCGTGCGCGACTGTAATAAAAGTCCGTGTTTTGGGTTCATCGCCGATGAGGCTACTGATTGTTCAACCATTGAACAAATGGCTTTGTGTGTCAGGTTTTACGACATAGAGCGGTGTGTAGTCAGAGAAGAGTTCCTGGGTTTTGGGGAGTGTGGTCGAACAACAGGAGCGGCACTAACGGACTCATTCCTCCAAACCTTGACGGATAAAGGTGTCGTAATCCAAAATATGAGGGGTCAAGGATACGACGGTGCTGCGAACATGAGTGGCAAATATCGCGGTGTACAGGCTCGTGTAAGGCAGGTCGTCCCAGAGGCAGTCTATACACATTGTAAAGCTCACAATCTAAACCTGTGCATCATCCATGCGTGCCGCGAACCGCTTGTTCGGAATGTGATGGACATCATCCAGGCAACTGCATTTGCTTTCGACTATTCCGCTAAAAGACTAGCGGCCTTCAATGAAGCGCTTAGCGAAGACGAAGTAGCTAGAAATCAAATGGACAAAAGGAGTAAGCTAAAGACACTATGTGAAACGCGATGGGCTTCTCGCGCTGACGCGTTGTTCACGTTCAAGTCATCATTCACTACTGTTTGTGCAGCTTTAACAACGCTTGCAGAAGATGGAGACTCCAAAGCTAGAGCACACCTGGCATCCATATCAAAGTTTGACTTTATTATCACTCTGGTGGCCACAGAGCACATCCTATCCGGTTTGGTAAACTTGTCCGCTCTCTTGCAAAAGAAGGACTGTGATCTGTTGGTTGCCGCTGAAGAGTCAAGGGTGGTGAAAGCCATGGTTAACGCTGACAGAAACAATCCCGCAGAGTGGGAAACGCTATATGAAAGTGCCACAGAAATTGCCAGACAAATTGACGTAGAACATCTTTTCCGCGAGTTGCCCAAAGACAGCGCAATCGGCCAAATATTGCCGCTAACGACGCAAGCACATATTGGCGACAAAATATGTACCTGCCTTTCATTGACCACCTCTCAACTGAATTGGACGAGCGTCTTCTAAATGCAGACCCTCGCTTCACCGCACAACACCTCCTACCAAGAAACCTGAACCAGATCACTGACGTTCAGATTGACTCGATCTATGATTCCTACAGCGGAGACCTAGAACTCACCAAGGAGGTGTTTCACAGAGAAGTTCAGAGATGGAGATTTAAGTAAGAACCCTAACCATAATACGGAAATACGCCGTGCGTATATAACTTGTAATCAATAAAAATGTACACTTAACCCTTAGCGTGCTAAGCGCGACTTTTGTCATATGACGGACAGTGTAGTTCCAGATCAGCCTGCGCATTCGCGGAGTCTGATCTGGGAGCTACATTGTCCGCTGATAAATCTATTAGACCATAGTTAACAGAATATCAGACAGTATAGCTCTTAGATCAGACTGCGCGGATGTGCAGGCTGATCTGGAGCTACACTGTCCGCATATGACAAATGACGCCTGTAGCACGCTATGGGTTAACATGTTTCATGTTATTGATACAGCTAGTATCTAACTATCATGCACCAAAAATGAATGTTGTAAATGTCAGTGTCTCATGAGACTCTTTTATTTATTTCGTATTATGTTGAAATACCTGACCAATTATGTAAAAAATGAGGCACGCTATTAATTTATTCAAAAAGAAATCACTTGTTTTTAAGCAAACGTTAATGTGTGCGTGTCTTTCTTTTTTTAATTTATTATACATCGCAATCAGTAACAAAATACGAATTCATATCAGGTGGACTGAAGATGCTGACCCCCAAGCGCCGACCAATGTGGCGGACACCATCACGGCCGCACACCCAGATCTGTATCCGGCCATATACAGGGTGTTATGTGTCCTCATCAGTATGCCCGTGTCAACTGCAACTGCAGAGAGGTCGTTCAGTGTCATGAGAAGAGTGAAGACATACCTCAGGAACACTATGACTGCCTTTTAAATGTCTACCGGGAAAGGGAATTAGACAGCGAACGTTTTATTGACACCTTTGCAGCGCGCAAAAACAGAACATTAGCGCTTGTGTTTGAGTAGCTTTTCTGTGGGAATTAACCCTTTACTGCATAGAACTATATGTAAAATGGCATAGGCAAAACAGCATAAAACCAAATCAGCCAGTGAGTAACTCGCAGGCTGTTTAGGTTTTATGTTGTTTGCTGCTCATCAGTATATTTGACTTGCAATGAGTGCATAAAAAACTTGATAAGGTAGTGAACTGCTTTGAATGTTTTACTGTTGATTTTAATGGGAGTATAAAAGACGTAAAAGGGCATATATATGTGGTAAAGAAATGGAAATGTGTAATGTAAAGTTCTTGTTTTAAGAGTAATTATCAGTTACATAACGTTTTTTTACATCAAAAACTTGTAATACATTGATGCCGATAGGCCCCCAGAAGCCACCACAGACGATCTAGAAACAAATAATTTCCCGGGGGAGCATGCCCCCAGACCCCCCTAGCACCTGCGTACACATCATAAGATGCGTTTTAAAAACAAGTCGATGAGATATGATTATTGACAGAGTGCTATATTCTGCAATTGTTTCCTATAAAAGTAAAAATAGCTATGATGGCTAGCGTACGAAGAGGACACCGCGGGGGTTCGGAGTAGGATTTCCAGTACAGTTTCTCTCGACTGCGCATGAATGAATTTTGGATGGTCCTCTGTAGAGGTTGTTAAACTATTTTAAAGTGGGCTTAAGCAGAACTCTGCTTGCAATGGCAACCGAAATGAACGTCTTGTCAGAAGCCGCAGGCCCAATTTCTAAATAATTAATTTGACAGGAATGTTCCTTGGGTGGTCATCTACAAGGATAAATACATTGTTCTTGAAAACCATGCCGATTCGTTAAACGGCATGGCCGGGGGCAGTTTCCCTGTATAATTGTAAATATGACATAAGTGAAATAATAGTCAGGTCAACATTCCAGGGCAATCATGGCCCTCTTATGTTCTGGGCAAGCATACCTTAAATAAGCATGTTCACAGGCCCTTGACACAATTACTATACTAAAGAGAATAAAAGATTATATTTCGGGGTGTAACAACCCCCCCCCCCACCCCCCCACCCACCCCCCCACCCCCCCCCCCCCCCCCCCCCCCCCCCACACACACACTCCTACCCCACCCCCACCCCCAACCCACTCTCTCTGACTAGTGAATACTCCGTAAATTTGAGTCCGAGTACTCTGCAGTACTCTGCATACTAAATGATTTTTTTTTATTTCGAGGCCCGAGTACCGAATACTAAAATATTTGACATTTGCGAATACTGGTACCCAGGCCGTGGGCACTGAATACTCTACTAAAATGCCCTGAATACTGCGTAAATATACTTAGACTGTAATAGTATATCAAAACAAATAAAAAGACTCAAATTTGACAAGTAATAAATAAGACTCACGTTTTGTTAATACCCAAATGACCACCGTGTGGTGCTCTATGGGTGTTTCCTAACTCACTCTGCTTCGTTCAGCACCCCTAGGTTTCCATTTACTCCTTTTTTGAACAATACACCTGTGTGATCTATCAGAAAAATGTTACAGTCCCTTCGAAAAATTATTTTCTTCCAGTCACAATTCATACGTTCGCGATACTTTTTATACGTTAAATAATTCTTAATCTCATTATTCGACAGACCTTTCATTTTGCAACCTGGCAAGTGTCAAAAACACAAATGAGGAGGAACGACTTTTAATTCGGCCCTTCAAAGCGCCGAAATGGAGCGCCGCTCTTATATCGGCGTCATTGGATCTATGTTAAAACAAATACCGACGACGTAGCTCAGTCTAGGTAGTGGTCAGATACCACTATTGATTTTGGGCTTCTGATTTGCTGAAAAAAGTATAGGGTCTATTAGGGCATATAGTCAGATTGTAAGGTAGATTCTGATTGGATTAAATTACCCAAATCATAACAAATCCCCATAAAACATCAAAATATTATGTTTCCATCATAAAATATGTTGATTTAGGATATTTTGACTGAAATTTGCATTTTTATGGATACAATTTTACTGAGAGTATATTTGCAAAAAGTAAAATTTCTTTACTGCCATTCTGGGGGTGGCCACCTTCAGTGAACTATTAGAGGCTGAAAGCATCAGATTATCCCCAATTTGCTGGTCATTTTTGAGTGTCTCTAAGATAGTTCTTTAAAAACAGTTAGGTTTTTTCATCCGTTCCGAAATAGGAATAGGGGTTGTAGGCCAAAAGGCTATAATGGAGACCTATGGGAAATGCAATAGTGGTATATGACCTAGTACGGAAGCCTATACGTGTCATGTAATTATTTTTCTTGTTATAACTAGATAGGTATCTTGTAACTAGATAGGTATCGTGTAATAACAACATAGCGATCTTGTAATAACCAGATAGGTATCTTGTAATAACAATATAGCGATCTTGTTATTACTAGATAGGTATCTTGTAATAAGAACATAGCGATCTTGCTAGATAGCTTACACGATACCTATCTAGTTACAAGATACCAAGATCGCTATCTTGTTATTTTAACATTTTGATTGACAGGTTGTGTGTAAACATTACAACTACGCGCGTGTAAAATTGGGTAACTGCCGAATCTGTCATTTATAGCAAGGCTGAAATATACCGGCAGTTATAGAACGGTTTAGGCTCAGCTCTTCAGGTTTATGGAAATTATATCAGAAGCAAGAACAAAGGAAAACCATTAGAGCTATGGTACAGAAAACAATTATATGACATAGGCTTCCGTAAGGTAGAGTGATGACAGCAAATGAAATCAACACATCTTAGACAACGCTCACTCAGATTCCTGCAATCAGCCATGGATCAAGAAAATCGCATAGGTGTTACAATCGTTAAGGGAATACTAATATGGTCCATAAGTCCGTATGTCAAAATAGTAACCAAAATATTGTATGACGTACCATTTGGGTCAAAGTCCAGTAAGCGAGCACCGATACACGTGCACGTATAAATATAAAGGCCCTAGAGAATGACACAACGCAAAGAGTTGGCATTTCCAGTAAATGAGAGATTAAGGCAGGGAAATTATTACATCCTTGTAGGTTGCTGGATAGCGTAGTCGGTCCGAGGTGAAACTTGATACAATTGCTGTGTACTAAAAAGAGTGAGATGCATTAAAGCGTAGTGTCGTTGTCAATAATGAAATGTCTCAATCTTCTATCACAGTATGTGCATTTCTTGACAATGCTATAGTTTCTCGGAAACTTAAACACCAACAACTAAAGTTGTTCATTACCGGGCCGACTCACCCTTTAGTGCTGATGATTGCAAACACCATTGCAATAAATACTGAGAAGTGGTTCCCTTGGAAGCAACAAACACAAACAAGAGATACAAGTAGAAGACTCGGTTTTATTGAGTCTGTTCGTGAGGGGGTAATGTAGAGTGCAACACCTCTCACCCTCCTAGCGATATTCACAAGATTGGACGTGATGATCCCAAAGGACCATAAAGTAATAACACTACTGATTTGTAGTCGGGCGACTTTTTACGGCCATCACACAGCACTAAACAAACGCTAGTGTAAGCCATATAACACCATATAGAATATTGAGGGTTTAAACACATGTTACGGCCTGGGTGGTCACCACAAAAAAGAATGGCAGACGATACCATAAAACGATGCCATAAAACAATGTTATGCTGTTACGTTGTTTCCACGATGCCTCGGATTCCTATGCATATGCACAGCAATTTAGTTTGAAATGGGTTAGTTCATGTATGTATCTAATAACTAAAACAAAATAAGAATTCACGAACATGAGCAGTACAAAGCCGATTAAAGGTATCACAAGAACACACTGATACAAAGTAACACAAGCCGGTCAGAACAGTTACATAAGAAAACAGTAAGGGGAATGAATATGATCAAAATAACGAAGATTAGCGTAGATTTTAGAAAAAAATAATAATTTGTAATTGAACAATCAAAGCACATTTATCATGAAAGATTTGAGCACTAGTTAAACTAGTCATCATGAGACAAAATGAACGTTTTTAATTTTGGCATCTGTGTTGTATAATGTTATAATAGACATCTGAAATAGTATGTGTAATGGATCACTAAATAGAATATTGTTTCATGATTAGAATGTGAGGAACTGGGAAAAGATAATGGTTATAATATGAAGAATTGGTAAATTATTATAGTTATAAACAAAAAGACAACTTAATGATAATATTATACCTCATTTGCATATTCCACTCTTTGTTTAATGTGACGTCATCTGGTCCATAAAGTTGCTTATTACATGTGTTACCATATATATAGTAACAAAAATGGCCTGTTTTCGTGTAATACAGGCATTGTCTCTGCGGTAACAAAAACGGCCTGTTTTTCGTGTAATACAGGCATTGTCTCTGCGGTCATATTAGATAAGCGCGTGAAACGGTGGGCCAAAAATCCATATGAAGGGCCAAAATACCCATATGGCGGGCCGAAAATCCATATTAAATCTAGACTGCGTTACATACATTTAGCATTAAATTGTAGATATATTTATTATAATCGAACACGAACCAGTCATATCGTGCAACGGCACGTGCATCCAACGACAACTAAAGCTCTCGGGCCTCATATGGCTATCTCGGGCCAATATCACAAAGAGGCACACCTCCCCCAGTTAATAACCTCTAAATACTGACCGGGCGCCCGGTCCGATAGCTATATTAACGGACGTGTGAAAAAAACGACGTCAAAATAAATCATAACCACATGAAGTTTATATAAAGGACTGGGCTTCGCTTCGGTCCATATAACATTCTAAGTCTGACTCAGCTTCGCTTCGGTCCATATAACATTCTAGGTCTGATTGCCCAGTCCATAAACTTGCATATGCACCTCAGCACCATACATTATTTGTTAAATATAATAGCAAATGGAGCGTCAGTGAAGGTAATCTCAGTTTTTAGCAATGTAAATTTACATTAGAAGAACGGGTTTAATGTAAGATGACTTTTATTAAGGCCAAATAAAAAAATAGGTGTGGTTCAGGTAACCCGACCGACAAAAAAAATAAATAAAAAATTGTTGTTGATAATGCAAAAAAATCGAATTCAAGGTAGAGTAATTAACATATTAAATTCATTATCAGAATTGAATTCATTATTGAGAAAAAACAACAAAAAAAAGCTTTAAATTTTTTAACTTATTTCGTCCAGCTAGGTTCTGTTCTGTTTCTTGTTGTTGTTGTTTATTTATCAAAATTATGGTCACTTTTACCCGTGTATTTACTTATAGTCAATTTCAATTCTTCTTTCCACCAATAAATTTGTATTTTATTTTTTTAGTAAATACTACAATAAAGTTTATTTTCAATGTGTGGGACAGACACAGGGAAGTTGAATCAACGGGTAATGCCTCTTGTTAAATTATTTGTCCCTGCAGCAGAAGACGTTTTCTAGGATATGCCACTGAACTTGGACAATTTCAAAACCAGTTGCATCAGACTAGACACATCAGAGTTATAGCCTTTGTTTAAAAAAAAAAACTGTTTTCCGGTAGGCCTTAGACTATTCAAGGCAGTAGAGTGATACAGGCCCTCTTGTGCATCTTGTTCCCGGAAGACTACTTAATACACGCCACTCTGTGAATGACATGGAGGTCATCTTGAGTGACAGTTTGGCCATAAAACACAAATCTGTCTATCCATCAGCAATTTCATAAAATAATATTCTAGTCTAGATTTGAAACAGTTTAGTGACAATTGATCACAATATATTTGGAATGGATTGACCCTCTAAGGTTTTGGTAGGTCGCCCAAGATCGCCAATTGGCTAAAACTATGGAAATTTGAAATGTCCAGCAATCGTGCAAATATTCGTACAGTCTTTCCTATCAAACTTTGCATTCTCAGTACTTTCAATTCTTTGATTTATCATATAAGGCCAGTAATTATGTAGGGGAAATAACCCTGCAAGTAATGTGATATCGCCGCCAGATGTCGCACCGTTTCCCTTTGCACGTAATGAAATCAGTTTCTGTTTGCATTGCACCGACTTTGTTTTCGCCCGATGATTTTACTTACCACCAGACTAAATGTGTTTGCTTCACATTTTTCTTTCGATGAATCGTTTAAGTTTTCATCGTACCGTCTTGTATTTTATTGTATTGCATTAGTTTTTTTGTCAAATGGTTTGTCATTGCACTGAATGATTTCTATTGCGTCGATGGTTTGAAATTTTACACCGTATCATTTCACTTCGAACCGTATCAATTCACTTTGTAACGAATGAACAGAGTTTACACGTCGCATCGAATCAATATGTACGTCATCAAATGACTTCATGTTGAATTAAATGGCCTGTCATTGAATGGTTGGTAAATATCCACATTTCGACGATTATGGCTTCCTATATAAAACCAAAGTTTTGGAACGGTCAATCACGACTGATCGCGATTCGCTAGACCTACTGGGTCCGACTGATGATTGCGTATGAGAATTATCTTTCGCGCAGAGTTTGCGCCACCAACTTAAACTTGTGTTATGACATACTGTATGCATATAGTGTGGGAACGAGACCATTGTTCAGGGCGCTTGTTACAAGTTTTTCTGCAGTAGTTTGAGAAATTTAAATAATTTGTACATCAATTATATATCATTAGAACTGGTATTTGTAGTGGTAAATAAAAATACATTAGATTTGAAAATCGGTTGAAAAATAAATATTTTAAAGACCAAATGATTTTTTGATGGGAATGCATTACAAAGCTCCAGATCGGAGCTAGTCGGTGACTGAATTATTCCATAAAACTCATCGTGTATTACAGGGTTTGAGATCGGAGCTAGTCGGTGACTGAATTATTCCATAAAACTCGTCGTGCATTACAAAGCTCCAGATCGGAGATAGTCTGCGACTGAATTATCCTATAAAACTCATCGTGCATAACAAGGCTCCAGATCGGAGTAAGTCTGTGACTGAATTATTCCATCAAACTCATCGTGCATTACAAGGCTCCAGATCGGAGCTAGTCGGTGACTGAATTATTCCATAAAACTCATCGTGTATTACAAGGTTTGAGATCGGAGCTAGTCGGTGACTGAATTATTCCATAAAACTCATCGTGCATTACAAGGCTCCAGATCGGAGCTAGGCAGTGACTGAATTATTCCATAAAACTCGTCGTGCATTACAAAGCTCCAGATCGGAGATAGTCTGCGACTGAATTATCCTATAAAACTCATCGTGCATTACAAGGCTCCAGATCGGAGTAAGTCTGTGACTGAATTATTCCATAAACTCATCGTGCATTACAAAGCTCCAGATCGGAGATAGTCGGTGACTGAATTATTCCATAAAACTCATCATGCATTACAAAGCTCCAGGTCGGAGATAGTCAGTCACTGAATTATTCCATAAAACTCACCGTGCATTACAAGGCTCCCGATCGGAGCTAGTCGGTGACTGAATTATTCCATAAACTCACTAAACCTTGCATTACAAGGCTCCCGATCGGAGCTAGTCAATGACTGAATTATTCCATAAAACTCATCGTGCATTACAAGGCTCCAGATAGGAGCTAGTCAGTGAATGATTTATTCCATAAAACTCATCGTGCATTACAAGGCTCCAGATCGGAGCTAGTCGGCGACTGAATTATTCCATAAAACTCATCGTGGATTACAAGGCTCCAGATTAGAGCTAGTCGGTGACTGAATAATTCCATAAAACTCATCGTGTATTACAAGGTTTGAGATCGGAGCTAGTCGGTGACTGAATTATTCCATAAAACTCATCGTGCAGATCGGAGCTAGGCAGTGACTGAATTATTCCATAAAACTCGTCGTGCATTACAAAGCTCCAGATCGTAGCTATTCAGTGAATGAATTATTCCATAAAACCCATCCTGCATTAGAAAGCTCCAGATCGGAGATAGCCTGCGACTAAATTATTCTATAAAACTCATCGTGCATTACAAGGCTCCAGATCGGAGCAAGTCGGTGACTGAATTATTCCATAAAACTCATCGTGCATTACAAAGCTGCAGATCGGAGATAGTCTGTGACTGAATTATTCCATAAAACTCATCGTGCATTACAAGGCTCCAGATCGGAGCAAGTCTGTGACTGAATTATTCCATAAAACTCATCGTGCATTACAAAGCTGCAGATCGGAGATAGTCGGTCACTGAATTATTCCATAAAAACTCCTCGTGCATTACAAAGCTCCAGATCGAAGATAGTCGGTGACTGAATTATTCCATAAAACTCATCGTGCATTACAAGGCTCCAGATGGATAAAATGTTTCTACATATGTTTGTTGCTCTTTTTTTTTTTTCTTTGTATCATAAAATGTACTTATTACCATCAATTTCGTTCCATTTTTAGTAAATACTGAGCACAACAGTATAGTGAATGTTGTACCTTTCTTCATATTTAGTCATCATAGTAGAACACGTATTCTGTTACTCTCCTCTTCTTGACCTTCTGGTGGTATTTTTATCATCCTCTTCGCTTGTGTCTGCTTAAGTCAACGCATCAATGGCACTGTCTGTTTCTGAATGGATCTTGAACTAAATTTCTCCTCGTCTACCTGAGTATGATGTGTACAACACATTTTACAGGCGTCCATTTACATCTTTCATAATGAGATACTTTATCGTTTCCATGAAACTTTATCGTTTCCATGTAACAGGCGCGAAGTCCCCGTAGGCCCGGACCTGCATATGATTGAAAGATTTAACATTGTGAAACGACTGAAAAGAGCATACCGTATGCAATATTTAAAATCTATTATCATTTCAGTCCTATCCTAACTAATAACGATCACATCTGTAACAACAGCGTGTCGGCAAACACAGTTTACTATTATTCAAATCGATATCTATATATTTATCAATTTTATTTGTGTTTATATCCAGACTAATAAATGTTTGTTTGACATTTTGCATATCCTGACATTAAAATAATTCGAAAGGCGTGTGTTCTTTTTAAAGACATGTGTCCCTTAGAAAAATATTGATCGTAACTCAAATTCTTTAATATTTTTTTCTGCAGTTAGCAAGTTGTAGCAAGAATATATATAAGAGTAGATTCAAGTTCGGTAATCGTAATTAACTCACAAATTCTTAAATGTTTTTCCACAGTATATATATGTATTTTGGGCGTTCTGCTGTAATTGTTCGGCTTCACTTTGTTTCGCCTCAAATTACAGCAGAACGCCCAAAATACATATATAAAAAACTCCTACCGCAAGTTGCTGAAATAAGCTGGGTTAGAGTTATATTCTGCGATTTTTTAATAAAAGTTGATTTGTTATTAAATTGACACCCAAATCAACGAATAAACACGAAATTAACAAAATATGATTTTTTACTCTTCACAACAAACCCCAGCAACACATATGTAATACGCTATACCATTTTTCTTAACAGGTATAAAAACCAATTCATTGTTTTTTTGTATTCCACGTGCCTCTAAATCATTTATTAAATCTAAATAAATATCTAATATTTTTTGTCTCTTGTTTTCATCAAGTTTATCATCCATGAATATTTTAACTTTGTCCATCTTGTTCTTGTTCCTCTTGTTCCTTTGTATATATTCTTTTTTGTTGTCCTAAAACAAATATATAATAATCTATACCTTTTTTTGTTATAGGTGCGAATACTTGAAAATTATCACTCTTTTCGTCTTTTACATCTTTTATAAAATCTTCCAAACAATCTTTTATCATGGGAGTTGACATCCATCTCCAAACATTGTAATTGCTGGATTGTGCATAATCATCTATATATTTTACAAGTTTTGATCTAATATCAAATAACCCAATCTCGCACTCATTGTCATTTATAAACAAATTAAGTTTATCCATTTTTTATATATATAATATAATTTTTAATAAAAATATTAATAGGTCCTTAGATTGTTAATGCTATTCAACTTAGGCTCTGCCAAAGTTTTTATTTCATAATGTTTTTGAGCTTTTGAATTAAGCTTGCGTCTGATAAAATTAATACAAACACCTGTAGCTCCACATACTATTGCTGCTATTTCTAAAGGTAACAAAACTGGAACAATAAATCCTATCCCAGCCATAATAACACCTGCAGATATTAAGGTAGTGTCAATTCCATCAGTGATATTAATACCACGTTTATATTTTTTATAAAGAGACTTGCGTGTGTCTCGCTCTGTAATTAACTACTTTTGTTCAATCTCTGAAATCTTTTGTAATCTGTAATTCTGTCCGTCTTCCACTGGCAACTCAGGATATAAACTTGGTGCTGTTGGTTGCTTCATTTTTTTTTAATAATATTTTTTTTAATTATTTCAATTAATGACGACGCCACCGTATTTATAGCGGTAGCGTTGGCAATCTTGCATACTAAGCTAATGACAGAACCAGCACTAATATCCAAAGGTCTATCAAAGTTATCGCGGTTGCGCGGGATGATGTGAAGCGTTATACCATAATTTGGCTTTTCAACATCATTAACAGAGACTACTACAGATACGTCACCAACTAATCGTTCACTTGCTAAACCTATTCCCATAATACGCCCACGGCGTGTCATTACATACCCCACATTTGTTTCTGCTCCACCGTTACCAAATGAGAGTACTCTATTCAATGCATGTGGACCCTTAGCCTCTGCAAATATTGTAATAATCCCATATTTAAGATTATCAACTCTATCTCTCAAAAGTTTGAAATGGTTAACAATAGGCACAACTCGCCTATGTAAATCTAGAACATGATTGGTTAAAGCCTCTAAGTCTTTTGGGTTTTTTAGGTTTTGTTGCTCCAAATATACTCATTGTTTTTTTTTAAAAATTTAATTTTTAAATAATTTCTAAAACACAACTCTTAGGTAAACCGTGATTATCTATCTTGTTGCCATGCTCGTCTCGGTCTTCTATTGTCAATTCAGAAATTGCACCACCCGAAAGACAGCGATATTTAGAATAAAAATGTGTATATACAATATCTCCAAACTGCTTATTTATCACAGGTATAACCCCTATAATAGTGCTTGGCGCACCATTGAAATAATTACTACTCGTATTAACTTGTTCCAGATGAACATATAGCTGTTTATAAGGAGCTAAATCAATTGATTGTTTTCCAATAAGAGTACCTTTTAACCATTTTCTGTCCTTGAATCCCAGCATTTCTGAAAGACCGTTTGATAATCGTGTCTCTGTTGGTGTCTCTAAAGATGCTATACCATTCTGTGCATCAACGGTTAGGGTAATATTCAGTCCTTCAAATATATCTGCCAACTGTTGAAAGTTATAGTGTCCATCTGGTATATGATACGTATGGTCTAGTGTTTTTCTCTTTATGACTTCATGAATAATATTATACCAACCGATAGTGTATGTAAAACTCTCTAATCCAACTCGTTTATCTCCATCTCTATTATCGATATACTGTTGTAAGTTAATAGAGTTGTCTATGGTTGAAATTGTATGAAACATTTGTTTTTAATATATATAAAAAATACAAATAAAAATGATTAACTAAGGAATTCAAATATAGCCAAGATGCTCACTACTATTCAAGTACTTTCAGCAAAAATGTGATAGATATAATAAATCAAAACATAGTCATTACATCAAACGTTAAAGGCTTTAAAGCATCATTCCCCAATGTCTTTGAAAAATACAAACTCCCATACATCAAATCAGATGCTATAGTCCAAAGCTGGGGAACAGATTGGATGTCATTTTAGCAGAACCAGTTGAATTTTGCTATTTGGTGCGCGACAACTGGGTGCGGTATTGATTTCAACAATCATCTGAAAGCTGGTGCCCTGGTTGGTTCGTTATTTCGATTTCATGTCTATTACCAAGTTAGAAGAATAGTATTTGAGATGAGTGTAGCAATGCCGCAAGACTCAAATTGGAATGCGTTTAATAACACATATAACCGAAACGCATACGAGAGAATATGCAAGGAGTTTAACGTTGACTTAAATTCAGACTGGAGACATAAACAAAGCTATAATGATGATCTAGGAACAATTTATAATTACTGGACAAATATTGGTTATCATCCTTTGATAAATTCTATATACGACAACAAAACGATGAGTTTTACAGTCTATGAGAGTGATACAACATATCACATTGACTACATAGCACAAGGATCTGAGGCTGACAAAAGTTGGTCTACTTTTATACTAGATAGTTCATCTGGTTTCACAAGAGCTGGAGTAGAACGCATCAATGACAGCATAAGAACATACTGCTGGGCAATCCTTGGCTCACAATCACAAACAAGAACAGATATACTTGGAACTGGAACGGCATTTGATGCTCAAAAACAATTTCTGGCAAATGTAGAGGACGCAATAAACAGCCCCATTGACTTGCCCAGTAAAATTTCAAGGTATGAAACCACCCTAAAATATGCAAGAAGTAAAGTAAATTTTGTCTATGGAAGTGGATTGTACATGTCTCCGAGTGATATGGAGTTGAGAATTGGAACAATACAAGACTACAATAATGAAATTGTAATAGCAACCGATGCGCAAGCATTAGGATTGAATAATGATGTGAATGTAAAACAAATACCAACAAAAATTGTTCAACCTTTTCAAGGCACCACAACAAATAAATTTCTGCCGGAACATCCTGACTTTGATAAATCATTGATACATAAAACTGTGGAGCATTCAAACCCACCAGAGATAAAAAAAAATAGCGATTGAACATAAAGATAATAAAACATCTATAATTGTTGGTACCATAGTAATAGGTCTTGCTGCATTACTTATTTACGAGATTTACTAAACCACTCTTTGGCTGCTACATACAACAACCCGGAAACAAACACAAGCAAAGCCCATAGATTGTTACCAAGCCAATTAATAACATTACCTGTTGCAGATAAAAGCCATGATACTATTGCACCAATAACTCCTGGAAGTGCTGCAGCAGCTTTACCAGCTAGGTTGGCAAGAAGCTTACTAAGATTACTTAGTTTTTTTTTATCCAGTCCTTGACACTTGATGGATCAGGTTTTGGAGTTGGCGCAGCACTTGATGTGGGAATAATAGTCTTAATTATCACCCCACGAATCATACCAAATGCAGTCAGGATACTAACAATAGTAATACCTTGCTCCCTAAACAAGGTTTTGATTCTCTCACCAAGAGTTGTATCCTCGTTTAACATTTTGTTTATTGTCTCTTTTATTCTGCTTACTTGGTTACGGAAAGCTTCTCTGTTCTCATTGATGGCATCCATCCTTGCACCTCTCTCAACTTCAAGGTCTTCGGTGCGATCGCTAATTCTCTTTATCTGGAATTCATCATCGTCAGTCTTAGCTTGTTCTAACTTTTGTTTTTCTCTTGTTATGTCTTTATCAAGTTGTGTGAGTTTTGCCAAGTTATTGGTGAGTTCTTCCTTGACAGTTGTCATCGCTTTTACTATTCCATCCATTTCACACTTGTCTATATTTGATGTTTTTCAACATCAGGACGCTCATCCACATCTCAGTCATAAAGAGTACTTTCCATTGACTGAACTGATGTCTCTAGGTTACCTATAATATGTGATAAATTTTGTAATGGAATAGCATCCATATTATCTGGTAAATCGTTTCTTGTGCTCTCCAACGCTTGTCGAGCTTACTGTGATAATTTTGTTTTACTGTCATACTCCGGCAAATTCAAAAATTGTCTTACCGCCCTTGTTCCCCCAGATCCAATAACCCTGTTATATTCATTTACCAAAGAACCAAGGAAAAGGAATGTTGCACTACCTTGCTTGGCAGTTATTCTTATTTCTTTATCACCAACAACCCAGTATAATGTTTTGCCATTATCTGATACTTTAAACTGGTCATAATCCATTTTGTCCGATGCCATCTTATATCGTTTTCCTATTTCATCTTAAAAGGATTTTACAAGTTTTTCTTGTGTGTTTCAAGTGTGACGTCTCTCAGCTCTCCCCTAAGGTCAGCAATATGGTCGCTTTGAATAAGAAGACTTCTTTGAACAGACTCTTCAGGCACCATAGGTAAATCATCATCAAAATATTCATCATAATCATCTGGATCAAACGTAGGATTGTCAAACTCATATCCTCCTTCAGCCATTGTTTATTTTATTTAATTTTAAAAAATATATTCAAAAAATAAAAACAATGTCAGCTTACGGAAACAAACTCAGCCCTTATAGAAAACTAAGAGAACCTCTTGCTGTCCAGGGCATCCGCAAAAGTGTAGTAATAACTAATAATCCGTCAACAATAGACCAAAACCAGCAACTGCATGTGAGATTTCCCAATCTAAGTACTAATGATGTGATAGTTCCACGTACTGCTCGTCTTGCCTTTGAAGACCCCAACGCTACTATATACCAGAATCTGGGTAGAGCAATTGTGAAAAAAACGACAATAAAAATAAGTGGCAATGAAGTCATGACAATACATGACAGTGATATATATCATTGTTATGTAGATTTATGGAAAGGCCCTACCGAACGATTAAACATGTCATACCAAAGGTATTGTTGGTAAAGCAAATATGCTAAGACATAGAGTTGGTGCGGGAGATGCTTCCTCGGACCTCGAAGATGAAGCTGTAGCAGCAGCTTATGGAAATAGATTTTGTATTCCACTGGACTTTGATATGTTAGAAAGTCATATGCTATTTTATCAAGCGGGGCTTGGTAATAGGTTAGAATATGAATTAACGTTTAACGATTATAACAAAGTTATCAAAAGCAGTGATGTTGATGCATCTTATGTAATAAAAAATATCTGCTTGGAATTTGATAAGGTTAGTGATGCTGAATTAGCCAGACAAATAAGACAGCAAACCAATGGTAAGATAGTATTTATGTATGACCGTGTGTTGCGATATAAAAAAATCATAAAGAATAAATCTGATACCCTTTGGGATATCAACATTTATGTACCATCACGGAGCATGAAAGGTATTCTAATGCTGTTTGAAGACCAAGACAGAACAGACACGGAATCCTATTACAACCCAAAGATTGAACATGTTCAAATAACAATAAAGGGCGTACCAAATCAGTTGTATAGTCAGGGCATGAGGGCATATCAACATTGGGATGAAATCAACAAATATTTTGCCTTAACATCAAAAAGAAACGAAGAGACAGACATAGTGGCGAAGGACTTATACTTTACTAATGTTTCTCTTGAGACCTATCTAACAAAAGCATATGCTTTGTGGCTTGACCTTAGAACATGCGATGACAATTTATTACACGGCAGTGGAAGAACAATACATAACGATACTAATAAATAAAAAAGCAGAAGCAGATCAACCTTTAAATATTTATACATATATAATACAAGATGCGAAAATCAATTTCGAAGATGGAAGATTCAAAGAAGTACGATACTAAATACCCTAAATATCCGCACAGTGCCATTATCTGTGGTCAGACAGGCTGCGGTAAAACAGAGTTTGTTCTAGACATACTCGAACAAGAGTATGTTGGAGTTTTTGAACATATAATTATTTTGTGTCCAACCATAGAGTGGAACGAGGCTTATAAAATAGACCCTGGATAGGTGATGTAAGACACCCGATAGATAAAAAAAAACAATTGTCAATCCCGTCAGCAACGGCAAAGAAATGCTGCAAGAACTGGTGCGTTTATTTTTCAAACAATATGCTGGCAAGCCCACATTATACATCATTGATGATTGCTCCGCCACAAAAGAATTAACAAAGAAAAAAATATGTTATCGGAGTTGGCATTCTCTGGTTGTCACGCTAAACAATCAGTGTGGGTCATTTCACAGAGATATAATTCTGTATTGAAAGATTTGAGAGAGCAAGCAAAATGGATGTGTATGTTTTACACCAAGGACAGAGATAGTTATGAAAATTGTTTGAGAGAGAATGATGTTATTCCGACGCTGGAGGAGAGAACCAGAATAAGAAAAGCTTTAGCAAAAACTAAATATTCCAAGTTAATTTTGAGGACTGACCAACCAACTGGTTATTGGGTTGAATAATTGCTTGTTTTCTAACAGCATTGCTTTGTTGCTAATAGTAATACTAACAGCAAAGTAGCAATGTTAATAGCAATACTGACATGAAAATATAATGGAAATATCGGGGAATATAGTAATGCTTATAGCATTGCTCATAGCAAAGTAGCAATGTTAATAGCAATGCTCATAGCAAAGTAGCAATGTTAATAGCAATGCTTGCAGCAAATTAATAATGTTAATAGAAAAAATAGCAATGTTAATAACAATGCTATTAACAATACTAACAATTACTAGTTGCGTGGTGAATATTGCAGCTGGTTGTTTTGTATTTTATATTTATTTCAAGATAAAAAATAAGATTACTAATATAAAAATGAATGTGGAAGAACTATTACAAGATATCATACCGGAACAGACGGAACGTTTCACAGATGAATCAAAGCAACAAGAAACAAAAAAAGAAAGATTATCAGCCATAGTGGCTGGCGGCGGTAGTCGTCAAAATTTGGGTAAAGACATACAACTCACGAATATAGATAGCATGCCCCCGGATGAAATTAACAAACTTAACTGCAGATATGAAGCACGGCTTGGGGCAAGCATGACCAAGACTTTAGGCAATTATTTTATTAACTTGTATGTGATGGGAGTATCAAAATATTTCAATGTAACCGATCCACCAAAACTGACAGAAGATTTGGAGGAAGACCCATTTATTAATCATGCTTTAACAAGTGCTTGTTGTGAGTTGTATTACAGGTATGGGATGTGCTTAGCGCCATTTACAGCAATACTGACAACTGTTAGACATATTGATTTTAATAAAAATAAAAATACAGATAATATAAATGATGGAGAAACAAGAGAGTGAAGTTGATCAACCTGTTGATACACAAGTTGATACACAACCTATTGTTACACAACCTGTTAAACAACAAAAAGTAAAAAATCCAAAACGAATAGAGGATGGGAAGAAGGGAGCAGCGGCAAGGAAGGCAAAGCGTTTGCTTCAGGTAGATGCAAAGCAAGATGCAAAGCATGTAAATCAAGATGAAATAACAAAAATAACAATAGGTGAAGAGGAACCAGAGAAAATCAAAATAAACGTATACAAAAATTATATTCCACCGTGCGTGGTTTTATTAGGCATTGCTGGGTTGGGTTTGTAATCTATAACAAGAAATCTGTTGCTACACAACCTGTTGCTACGCATATTGCTACACAACCTGTTGCTGCGCGACCTGTTGCTGCCACGCCACCAAAAGACCCGTTTGATTATTAATAATTAATTTAAAAAAAATAATCATATAAAAAAAGGGCAACAAGTATTGACGGAATACAAATTGCAAATATGATGTATCACGCTGGAGTGGAAACATTTCTAACTATTGGATATTCAGCGATTGGCAGAAAACTACTAAAAGGACCAGCTCCTAAAGTGGATTTTAATATGGGAGATTTTGGGATGCTGTCCGTGGATATAATGTTAGCAACGGCTACGAGGGATAGGTTGATTAAGCAAGGTATTATTCCTGCGGATATTATGAAGTAATTAAAAAAAAAATACTATATAAAAAAATGGCGAGCGCAGTAGCAATGATGATCGGTGGCGCATTAACAAACGCATTGGCGTTTAGCGGTTCAAATTATTTCTTTTCAAAAATGGGAAGTCATTCAGATGAGGAAAGACAAAGGCATGACAAAGCCGTGGAACAATTGGAAGCAGCACAAGCGGCGTGGAATAAAAAAAGAACAGAGAGATTAGATTTTATTAATGAGCAACTGCAGAAGGAGCATCATGCAGAGCAGATTTTGGTGATGTGGACCAGGCTATGAAGCAGTATTATTACATAACTGGTAAACAGTTGCTTTTGGAACCAGAGCCTAAGTTGAGTGATTTCTATACACCATCTCCGGATCAACAGAATAGAGAAATTATGTTTATTTTGGTGGGCATGGCTGCAACTGGATTTGTGGCGTATAAATTGATTTCATAAAAAAAATTAAGAAACTATAATTACTTTGGAATGACTAAGTCATATGCGTGATACTTATTTTTGTTGTTGTTCATACACGGTTTCAATCCAAGTGGTCGAATATAATATGGTGGTTTAGCATTTGTCTTCTCTATTTTATTTTTGAGATGAACAGGCGCCCATACTTCACCGTTGTCTAATAATGTCAATACCATGGCTAAACCATATTGAGTATCCATTATTTTTGTATCTGCAATAATGTATATTTTATTCTTTTCCAAGTCTGTCCATTTCTTTGTGCTATATTGATTTTGCTCTTCGAGCAGTTCATCAAATCGTGAAGTTGTGATTTACATTTTTTTTCTTTATAGTTATATAAATTTTAATCTTTAGTAAAAAAAATGGAAAAGATTTATTACAGCCCAAAAGGATTTTGGAGAGGTTACTCAGCAGTTAAAAAATTGGCAAAAGAGGCTGGTGTCAGTGAAAAACAGGCATTAGAATTTTTAAAAAAACAAGCTGTGTGGCAGATTTATTTACCCGCACCAAAGAAAATAGTTAGACACAGGTTTGATGTTTCTACTAAGAATGGAGTGCATCAAGCTGATTTGTTATTTTTACCGCATGACACTTTTGGCTTTGGTCGTGGCCGCAAGACATATAAATATGCGTTGACTGTGGTTGATATTGCGAGTAGATACAAAGAAGCAGAGCCACTGACTTCCAAGGATAGCAAAGAAGTCGCTAAAGCATTTGAAAAAATATACAGTCGGCAACTGAAATATCCAAAGTTATTACAAGTTGACCCAGGTAGAGAATTCATGGGTGCAGTATCGCAGTTGATGGCGAAACATAATGTAAATATCAGACGAGGCAGAACAGAGATACATAAAGACCAAGCTATAGTGGAAAGATTTAACAGAACATTAGCTGAAATATTGTTTGACTAAGGAAATAGATTCGCAAAAACGCAACAGAGAGTGGATAAAGAGATTACCAGAAGTTGTCAAAGCAATAAATGTGGAGACAAAAAAGCCCCCTCCTGTTGAAATAAAAACATTAAAAGAAGATCCTATTTGTATGAATGCCAGTGTGAGATATTTATATCAACCCGAGGAACAACAAGGTGGAAGACGCAGAGCAACTGATCCAATGTGGAGTGTAGATATTCACAAGATTAACAATTTATATGGTGACGCAAGGTATAAGAGTATATTATTTGAAAGGAGCACCACAGAGAGAGTTTGTAAAAGAAGAACTACTTATTGTTCCTGCTGATACCCAAACGCGTATGTCGTAATACCGTCTGGTGCTATGTATCTTTTAGAGTAAAATGGTGACAGTGTTACTTTGTTTACTTTTATACCATATATCTCATGCTTTATTGTGCGTATCATATTCATTTCATGGGTGTATTTTTTCTTGCCAAACAATGCATCCTTGTAGTTCCCAAAGTTGATATGTTTTTCGATAACATAATTTTTTACACCCTTTGCTTTCTTAATAATCTGCTCATTCGCTCCCAAAATAGAATCTTGTTTGGATCTTAATCCAATATCCTCAACTGTAGGAACACCAGCACATTCATCTTTCATTGCTTTCTTAATAATCTGCACATCCGCTCTCAACATAGAATATAGGTTGGATCTTAATCCAATATTCTCGGCTATAGTCTTAGCTATAGGAACACAAGGACATTCATCTTTCATTTTATCTATTACTTTCTTAATCATCTGCTCATCCGCTCCCAAAATAGAATATAGTTTGGATCTTAATCCAATATTCTCAACTTTAGGAATACCAGGACATTCATCTTTCATTTTATCTATTACTTTCTTAATCATCTGCTCATCCGCTCCCAAAATAGAATATAGTTTGGATCTTAATCCAATATTCTCAACTATAGGAATACCAGGACATTCATCTTTCATTTTATCTATTACTTTCTTAATCATCTGCTCATCCGCTCTCAAAATAGAAAAAAGTTCGGGTCTTAATTCAATATACTCAACTATCGGAACACCAGGACATTCATCTTTCATTTTATCTATTACTTTCTCAATCATCTGCTCATCCGCTCCCAAAACAGAAAAAATTTCGGGTCTTAATTCAATATACTCAACTATCGGAACACCAGGACATTCATCTTTCATTTTATCTATTACTTTCTTAATCATCTGCTCATCCGCTCTCAAAATAGAATATAGTTTGGGTCTTAATCCAACATACTCCACTACAGGAACACCAGCACATTCATCTTTCATTTTACCTATTACTTTTTTATTTGTATCATCGTGCAGTGGATGGTTTTGCGGATAATCACTCAAAGCATACTCATCTTTCATTTCAGCCATGTCTTTGTACACATCTTCTGTTTTGATGTCTACCAGCAAGCTGTCAGTGTCTGTGTATAA
Organism: Cyrtodaria siliqua; assembly: GCA_037043455.1. Lineage (NCBI taxonomy): Eukaryota > Metazoa > Mollusca > Bivalvia > Adapedonta > Hiatellidae > Cyrtodaria > Cyrtodaria siliqua. The sequence goes on along the minus strand of JAWPHD010000416.1, from coordinate 274,195 downwards.
TAAAGTACATTTATCCCCGAACCTTTTCTTTAGGGTATTATAGTACCAGTCATACATTCGGTACTTTGATAAGTCCAATACTGACATTCCAACATAGATTGGTTTGTTTAATGTTAATTTTGTTTTGTATACGTGTATTGCAGACAATTCATCTGAAAACTTTATACGTCTGTTAAAGTTGGTTTTGGCTATTCTTCTTCTTATTTTTTCATTTTCGGAGCCGTCAGTTCTGACTAGTTTTATATCAGTCCGCTTGCGTAGATTTTCCATTGTCTTGCCATACACAGAGTTGTTCATAAGTTTGTAAAAATCTTTTTCAAAGGGTGATTTAGCTTGTTTTCTTAAATCTGTGTTTAAACGAATATATGGTTTCATCCATGGTTTTTCATTGAATTCTAATACTCTGTGTATTTTCTTTAGTTTCATGCCCAAAGATAAATACAGTTCCAGGGTTTTATGATGTATCACATATTTTTCTTTGTCCATAAGATTGGGGATTATTTTCCAACAGATCTGTCTGGTATTCAGACAACCATTCTTTTTTTACTGCTAATCTTTCCAGTGCAAGTGGATAGTCATTGTGAGCTTTATGGAGTTCTTTGGGATATTCTAGATCTACTTCTAGGATATATCCTTTTCCTTCCTCTGGCTTTGGTAAGGTTTCTAATTTCACCCACTTAAAGCCAGAATATGGAAGTGGCCGACTCATTGCCCATCCATAAAGATTACCTGCATCCAGATCCATTAAAAAGTTGTTTTCCTCGTTAGGGTTATAATCAACTACATGTGGATTGTTTGCTTTGGCATATCGTTTTGAAACCATACTAATTCCACCACGCATACCTTTTTCTATGAATAAGTGCATGTCAGTGTCTGTAAAAAGTTCTAGTTTTATCCCTGTATGTTTAAGTAAAGCATCCCAAGATAATCTAGGTGCTGTATAGTAATGTAAAGCATCAAGCTTGTATGCATTCATACATGTTTTTCTAAAAGTTTGAAACACATCTGCTAACAGAGTTACATCAGTTTTATGATAGTCTCCAAGACTTTTACAGTTAAACTCTTTCCATATGTTTTGAGCATATTCGTAATCTTCGGGACTTATACTTTCATATGTAAGACTACTATAAAACTTTTTGATAGGTGGTAATTTCGTTTCCTTAAATCTTTCAACACTGTCCATATATTCATACGGGTAAACACCTTTTTGCCAAAGTAAATCAGCTTGTTCTCCAAACTGATTTTTGGTAATTTTAAAATCAGATTCGTCTGTTGCCTTAACCAATTTTTCCAAAGGCAAATTCATAAACTGAAAGCTATCCAAAAATTTAAGTTGTCCTATACTAAATGATATATATTTTTCTGCTTTGTTTGGAATGCATGTAATTTTACCTGAAATTTTATGTATTTTTTGCATAATGAGATGACTAGCATATCCTTTGAGATTATGAAATACAACAGGGATGATTGTTTTATCTGGTTTTATTTTCAGTTTTAGGTTGCAGTTTTTATGTGCTGCGCCTCTGTATTCTCCTGTAAGATGACAGTGGTCTCTTACTTTACAGTTTTTGCCACATTTCCTACCTATTTCATTCTCGCATATCCAACAGTGTGTTGCTTTTTCATGATCTTCCTCATTTTGCTGCGTCATGATTAATGGTTTTGGGTGAGCAAAAGTGTTGTTGATGTTGCTCTTCTCACATTTTAGGTGATTTAAAAACACTTCAACAGCATCTTCACCTCTGTAAATAACAGGTTTTTCAACTATACCATCATATCTAACAACTTGGTATCCAATTCCACACGCTTCGTGTATATTTTGAATTTCAGATTTCTTTCCAAATTTGATTGAATGTGGTTTGATTATACTCTCAAAATCGGCAAATATTACATAAGGCACAGGCATCCGATTTTGATGATTTTTAAATTTTATGTGATTTTTACCTTCTTGCGGCATTTCTATTCTGCAAGAATTTTTGTTGATACCATCACAGTCTTCTTTGTGTTTGGTAAGTAGTCCTTTCCCAGAAAAGCCGTGAAGGTGTAAGTTTGACCATGGTGTTTGTTTTGGTCATAGAGTAGTTTATTCAGATTTTTAATCCAGCAATAGTGATATTTTGTTGTTAATTTTTGCTCACTAGGATAATCATCAGGGTTATAGTGGTCATCTATAATTCCTTCTTCATTCTCTGAATAATCTTTTTCAACCTCAACGTCTTCAGATATTAAAAGCAGATTAATTCGCTCAATATTTTTTGGCTGTTCTGATATTTTATATGGAAAAATGATTATCTTTTTATTTCTTCATTTCTTGACATATCCATACACGCTGATAGCAAGATTGTTTTGTTTCTCTACTTTGGGAATTTGAGAAATTGGAGTGGGAAAGTCAATACCATCCATATTCAATTTACCATGTGTTTCTTATAACTAGATATCCTTTTTGGATTATTTTTATCAGGCCACAAAGCAGACACCAATGCCACTTCCAAGCACTTATTATCTTCATTCTTAACATTGATTATTGCTTTCTTGTCAGCTAATGCTTTAAGTAGAGGAATATATGAAGAACCTTTTAATGGTTCATACTTTGCAATATTCAAATAAAACTTAACACAGTGATCAATCTCCAATCCTGATGCTGCGTTTGTAAATCTTTCAAGGCTCTCTTGTATATATGCAGATGATTCATCGTAAAACTCATTTATTTTTTCAGAGTTTAAGATTGCATTTTGTTCGCTGAATAATACTGCTGTGGTGTATTTTTTGGTAGCACCATCATCTTTGAATAGATTTACAGTGAGACCTAATTGAAACTTTAATCCATTCGTCTCTGTCAGCTCTTTGCTTATTAGTTTTGTGATAATGGATTTCTTATCAAGAAATAGTTTTTTAGGGTCTTTGTATCCCTCGACAGATATCTCGTATGCTTTGAAATGTCCACATATTGGTTTGTCAACCAGTTTTAATTCTGAAATACTTTCTTTAGATTGTCCATCTTTAAAAACTTGTTTCAGTTCATTTATAACATTTTTTTGTAATTTAGCATATTTCTGCTTTTCTTTGTTACGTTGTTTTTTAGCACGTCGTCTCTTGCGTAAATTTTCTAATGTTTGAGAATTAACCTCTTTTGGAGTTTCCCTTGGGAGCTCGAGGGCATCTAGCGCCTTTCTAAGCTGATCATTATTAATTATTCCATACCGGTGTAATTGTAAAATGTATTTCACGTCTTCGGTACTCATTTTTGTAATATATATTATATTATTTTTTCTTCTTTATATAAAAAGATATTTATTGTAACAAGAAAAAGAAAATGGAAAACACTAAAAAAATTGAAAACATTTGACAATTTCTCAAAGTTGGATGTCACGAGCCTTGTAAATATAAAACAACAAAAAATTCAAACTATTGCAGTTTACATAAATATAGAGTAAAGCAAAGTAAAGTTTTACCGTGTCTAAAATGTGGGAAAGGTACAAGTGCAAAATATCAAATATGTGTTAGTTGTGGTGCTCATATAGTTAGATTAAAACATAGATACTGGGAAGTAGTAAAGCCATATATTGTTGAATGTATTAGGACATATAGAAATTTGATGCGGAAGAATTATTTATATGATTCTCTCCTAAAAATCCTTAAAAATCATATTTTGTTAATTTCGTGTTTATTCGTTGATTTGGGTGTAAATTTAAAAACAAATCAACTTTTATTGCAGAATATAACTCTAACACAACTTTTATCGCAGAATATAACTCTAACCCAGCTTATTTCAGCAACTTGCGGTAGGAGTTTTTTATTTATGTATTTTGGGACGTTCTGCTGTAATTTGAGGCGAAACAAAGGGAAGCCGAAAAATTACAGCAGAACGCCCAAAATACATACGAGGGTGCTTCAAAAAGTTCTGTCACTAGGCATATATCCTTTAAACTGGATATTACAGTGATATAAAGTAATGTATTTATAGTACTACTGGGTTCGCTCTCTTAAATTCCAAAACAAAAATGAAAACATTCCGGTTATTTATACCCCTGAATTACCTCCCCTACCACACCTTTTGGATACTGGCATCTCCGAAAATGTCCTTGTTGCAAAACGTTGTAAAAATTATTTGAATAATTCTATGCTTTTAAATTTTCTTGTACGCCATCTGTTGTTATTCGTCCATAATCCATGAAAATGATTGTCGATAATTCGGAAAGGTCTTGCTGCAAACCAGATATCAGTGAATGCATGTCCTTTAATTTTAGCAGAAATAACACTGATTTTCTTCATTTTGTTTACGGAAATGTTATAATATCTTTTAAATGTTATAATTATTCTCATCATATTAATATGTTTTCATATTTGTTTACAAATCCTAGTCCTTCAGTGTTTAAAATTCATATTCAACACATTATTGTAGAATTTTGTACAATGTTTAGTGAAAATATTGATCATCCAAAAACGCTATTTCAGAAGACTGCCCTTCCATTTAATGTCCATTTATCATTAAATTAATTTTACACGTTAACTTAAAATGTTAAGTTCTAAGACAATGCCTTTTCATCTACCATGCTTAAATTCTGAATCTTGTAATGCACAGATACAACTGGTAATGTATGAGCAATTTCAAAGCTCTTCGACAAGTACTTAAAGAGAAACAGGCATTTAAAAAAGTAACAATTAACATACCTGAAAAAACTCAGGACGGAAATGCCTCAGTATGTATAAGTGACGTGTATTAAATGTTCCATAACTTTCGTCACACACAAGATACAGCATTTATTTTACCATCAGTAGAATGGTATTGAAACCCTCTTTCATTTGGTACCAAACATCAACACTCACAACGAGCACATAATTGTTAAAACGCGTTAGTGACAGAACTTATTGAATGACCCTCGTATATATACAGTTGTAGTAAGAGTATATATATCTAAGAGTGTTCAAGTTCGGTAACACCATAAGACAGAGTAGTAAGCTGCGACTGATTGGAGATGGACAGACATACACACATACAGATGGACGTATGAAAGAACGGACGTACGAACGCACGGACGGGCGATTATTTATAGGTTATTAACTGGGTAGAGCCGTGTGCCTCTTTGTGACATTGGCCCTTGATAGCCATATGATGCCCTCGAGCTTATTAACTGGGGTAGGTGTAGTCTGGATTACCTGCCCCTGTCATTACATTATCGGTACTAACTTAGTACGACGGGAACCAGACTAGGGTAGGTGTGCCTCTTTGTGATATTGGCCCGAGATAGCCACTTATATGGCTATCAAGGGCCAATGTCACAAAGAGGCACACCTACCCCAGTTAATGACCTGTTTATTACATGTGTAACCAAAACAATATCATTTTGGAAAGATAGAAAAACTAAAACATGTTATCTACTTGTGTATTTTTTGCTTGAATGTGACTCTTTATTTATATTCATTTCTGTCATTGATTTACAAGAATAAAATTGACGTATGTCGTTAATATGCCCCAATCATGATCAATCATAGGATGTGCCATTTGAAATAGGCAATTCGGTACCTTGTTCCCAAGCCACCAATTCAGCCCCTCAATTAAAATTACGCTGAAACGTTACTGACGTCCTGTAAGAACAACGATGACGTTGTTTTCCAAAGTGACGTTTATATTCCACGGCCTTGACTTTGTCAGTTTTTCTGTTTACCCTTTGAGCTTGTAGAAGGAAGGATATTTCAAAAATGGTTTCGCAAATATAATTTAAGGATAAAAAGGTAGGAGAATATTTATTATTTCACATAACGTTACATTCATTGTTTCCAGGATGACTTTTATTTGTAATGAGACCAGAACGGCAGTTCATATTATAATCAGTCCCGTAGACAGGCCTGACATTTAACCGAGGTAAATCCCTTTCTGAGGAGGTCCGGTGACAAGCAAACTACACCCCACCCACACTCAGATTATTATTTTGTACGTGTGTGTGATTTCAAAAAAAGTCTGCCTCAGCGTAGCTACGGGCCTGATAATAGATTGTTGAAGACAGTGCGATCAAATTCAAAAATAACATGTACAGTACATGTATAATGTAATATGTTAAATCTGTCACACCTTCACCAAAAATATTTAGGTACATAGTATGGTCGTCTTTTCGTTGGTAAACGGGTCAGCACTATCTTCGAATTACTGGTATATACGAACGCTTTCTATTCCAAATTATCGCATGACAGACACAAAAAGAAATAAATGTCTGGCCCTTGATCCATCTTTTTCGTAATGGTTAAAAAAAGAAGTTCTAAATGCTTATTTAGTTCTTCAGGTTGGTTTTCCTCGAGCCGTTCAACATCTCAGAGTCAGTCACACATTTTTTTCACGTCATATTTATATTTAGACTGAATCGTTCTTGTTTTTCATTATTCCACAATTTCATTAATGTCCATCCTCATCTCCGTATCTTCTTCTGACGATCATCTGCGTACACTATGGTAATCTTGACAGGATAGCGAGCATTCTGGCTGCCATTTTCAACCGACGCAGTTGTCGTTGGATGCAGGTGTCGATGCACGATTTGACAGGTTCTGAAGCACACAATTGTCTTTCAAACTGATACTGAATTATCACCGTTTTTGGTGAAACTCCTTCACCAAATATTGCTCTCCAGTAGTTTCTGCTCTTTGCCAAATTGGTCAGATGCACTGATTTAGAGCCTACCTACAATTTTGGCAGATCAACATACTTGACATCAGAAATCATCTTTGGGTAGTATGACTGAAATTGCGAAGCAGGCGATTTTTTCATTATATATTTGCTTTAAATGCTCCTTAATTGCAAAATCTTTAGTCAAACTCAAGCTGCTTAGGCATGTCTGAAGCCCCAGCTCTCATCTATGTAAACAAGTGTTCTACTACATATGTCAGGAAACATTTCATTATAGATAATCATATTTCCAAAAAATCAGGTCACGGGAAAGTAAGCACATAATGTTCCCTAACATTATGTCAATGTTCCCTTGTTCCTGGTAAATAACAGACAATACTCCCGTCTATCTACAGTCCCTGGATGTATATACGCAAAATAAACATTATAATATCGTGTTCATTTTCTTTATTTGTCTTGTTCCAGTTATAAGTTTGAATTGACATTATCAATGGACCCTCCCACGCTCCTCTTTGTTAAAGCTCTTGACAGAGATGTGAAAAGCATTGCATTAATAATTGATTGGCATTAATGCCCAGGACCATTCTCGTTATCTATATAGCAAACACGTCCAGTCTGTCACAGACGAGAGTACCACGTTGTCTAAGGCTAGTGCACCTGGAGACTTAGACAAAGAGATGCGCCACCTGATATCCCAGTGTGTATCAGTCAAGGGGTGGCGTGGGGTATGTGGTGTTGTGGTGTTGTGGGGGGGGGGGGGGGGGGGGCGGCGTGGGGTCGCACCTTTTGAAAACAATCATGCATCTCAGGCAGAAAATCATCAACAAAGTTAAAACAACTGTGCAAAAAAATAATATGGAAATAAGATAACCACGTTGCGTCTTTAACCGACGTGAGGACGGACTTGGAGGCCACAATAATTGATATTGAAGCTGTAAATAACGGGCTCTCGTGTGTGGCCATGTTTGTTACAGAGCAGACGTTTATAAACAAAGACGTATAGGAATTCGTCACGCATGAGTTCATACAAGACTTTTGTACTTCACGAGCTCGAACGATAATTGAATATAAGCTGACAATTGCCGCAGGTACAAATGTATACAGTGCGTTAGTGCCTATTATGTAATATTAGTCGGACTGAATTATAGATAAGCACTCACTACTAATGTGCACTCCGTATAAATAAAAATGGGCGAGTCAGAAGCGGGTTACATGCAAATGTTCGCATATGAACCACCGGACGAGTGAGATAAAAGTGATACTAACTACTCGGAAGATATACATGACTCCCTATCACAGAAATCGTCCCAAATATCAAACCAAGACTTTGTACAAAGACTTGACACAGCGCTTTTTAATCTGCCCAAACAGATGTATATCGACAGCTTACAAAAACGACTTAATTTTGACGAAAATCTTGTAACATGGTACAGAACTATCATGCTTATTCGCGCAAGATCTATTGAAGGGTGCCCAACAGGGTCACTTAAATCCCGACACACTTCCCAGAGAGGCACAAGTAACGAGAAATACGCCACAGATTGCTACACGTTAACCATGTTCTTATGTGGAGACAATAACGGCATCAAAGACCTATTCACTAGACCAACTTCAACAAGCATCCAGCATAATAACGAATATAGACACCAAGAACTACAAACCAGAGCCGAATCTATGGCCGAATTGAGCGCCATAGTTCACGAATGTAACGACAAAATCACTCGATGAGAAAAGTTAAAGATCAAGAGAAGAAAACATCCAAGCAAGAGGAACTAATTGAAATCCTCCAAAAGAAAAATGAAAAACTTCAGTACTCGTATAAAAACATCAAACAAGAACAAACAGCCAAATTTACACACATTGATACCTTCAGGAAACGCGCAGATGGAATCTTGAAAAGTGTAGGCGAATTTGATAATGACATAAACGAAAGAAAACTCAAACAGATGAGTGAAAGTATTCAACGCTTAATTACCACAAAAACAGTTAGTTGTTCTACCGCAAATAAGATGACTCTTGTTCATGAAACGAGTCCAAAGCAGGCATCTCCCAGCCTAAATAAAGTGAACAAAACAACTTAATAACATCTGCATCAACTACTGAATAAGCCAAACATAACGGTGACAACAACATTGACCAATCGCCTTCACAAATAGGCGTTCGCAGTATATCGAATCGAAGAAAAAGCAGAATACAGAAGAGAGAGATTCTGACGCAAACTCTATAGATTCTGAAACTTCATCAGTATTACAACTCCAAACATTTTCATCATTGTTTAAGTCTCTACGTCCTAACAAGACTATGACAAACGATAGGAATGAAACCGAACAAACGGATATACACAAGAGACAATCAAAAGAAGCACACGAAGTGCATAAAGGAGAGCAACCCTTGATAGACCTAACAAATGGGTCAGCCAGACAACCAATACAAATTGGAGAAAAGCAAACCAACCGCAAACACTCCTTACGATCACCGCACGACAATAGTATGCATAACCAAAAGGACACCGATGAAAATGGAAAGGGTCAAAACGATTTCCAGGAAAACAACGATGCCGGAAACAACTTCCGTGGGGTATACAGAGAGAAAAAGAAATGCTTATTCGTAGACAACATACATAAATCCTCTACATTCAATGGTTTCATGGACTTTCTCAAAACCGACAATAGCTTAAAGCCCGCAGGTGTTAAGCTTTTCAAAAGTAAAAGAAGTGGCCACTTAGCAGCAAAATTACTTCTGTATCCAGAAGAAGCTGATAAATTGTTATCAGAAGACTTCCCATGGCCAAAAGGTGTAACTTGTGATTATTGGCTAACGAAAGAGGAAGTAAGTAGACGTGCCAGAGAAAACAAGAAGCTTCACAATAGAGATACGTTCACGGGATAGGAAAACCCTGACGAAAACGAATTCAGCTACAACAAACAAGACAAAAGGAACGCTTACAAAGAAACAAACACATACACTAAATATGATAACAAAAACAACAATGATTATCAAGAGAATTATGGCTATGATGATCATTTCGAAAACAACACAGGCGATGAATATGACTATGACAATATGCACACCTATACAAACAGTGACTCTCATGGTAGGCACTACAGCCGACGTTAGTATCACCAGATCTATGACAATATGTACACCTATAAAAACAGTGACTCTCATGGTGGTCACTACAGCCGACGTTAGTACCACCAGATCTAATATAACCTTGACATTAAATAACATTTATAAATGGATACATTTGAAGTATCCAATCGTATTGTGTACTTACAAGTATGCAAGCGAGTGTTTGCGAATGTGTGTGCGTGTAAGTATACATGTACGTACATATATTATGCTAAAAACTTAATAGTAAACATGGAAAACAAAAACGATCTTAACATACATGGAATGTACGAGGCATTATGTCCTCATGCAACTGTTTATTGTATGTCATGGACAAACATAGCTGTGATAAGCTTACCTTGCAGTCCTATTCTTGCCTGAAAAGCATGCACACAGGATACCTACCTGTTCCAGATATTGATAACGATCACACATCATTTTCACATAATGTTAAACCTCCTCTAGTTTCTATGCTTATAAGAAAGGATCTTATGTTTTCAATTTCCGAAATCAAGGGCATTGCATATAATAGAATTGTCGGAGTAGAACTGCAAGGGAAGGTGGCAGACTTTATCCCATTGTACATTTTTGGGGCATATTTACCTGCGGATGGTGACATGAACTCATATTTAAACTGTTTAGAAGTATTACAAGACCTTTACACATATTACTCAAATATAGGTACTGTTATAATTGCTGGTGACCTCAACGCAAAATATGAAGAACTGGCAAATGGCTATATTCAGAAACAAAAATCACAACTTCTTACCAAGTTCATTACTGACAACAGTCTTATTCCGATTAATAAAACGGAAAAGTGCCGCGGGCCAAATTATACCTTTGAACCCTTCCAATCAACTTTAGATTACATTCTCGTACAAAGCTCCTACCTTGATATCGTAAGTAACTGCACTATAGTGGATAGTACTGCATGCTCTATAGCTTCAGATCATCTCCCAATTGTATCCTCAATAATTATCCCCACAACCAGATTTAACACCTACGTCATTGAACCATCCCCTGCCTGGCATAAAGCAACTACATTACATCTCACTGCCTTTCAAAACAAAGTTGACTTGTGCCTTAACTCAGAAAGCATTACAACACCCCAAAATGTGTTAGAAGTAGAAAAACTTAACGAGATGCTAACAAACATATTGATTAATAGTGCTAAAGAAACAATTCCCTTAAAAGAATTTAATCCGTATACAAAACCATATTGGAATCAATCGGTAAAACAGGCACACATAAACACAAGAAATAAACGCGGGAAATGGATATACGATAATAAGCCTAGAAGAACAGTTCACAAAACATATCGTGAATACAAACAAGCAAAATTTATATTTCGACAAAAGCAACAACAAGCTATTAAACAATACGAAGATGAAGTATACGGAGATATAAATAAAGCAGCTGAACTTGATATACGACTTTTTTGGAAATTAATCTCAAAACATCGAAAGCGCAAAGCCAATTGCTGCTTTGAAATATCAGTTAAAGGAAAAACTTACCGCACCCCACAAAACATAGCTATGACATCCGGAAAATATTTTGAAAACCTATATGACTGATACAAATGATCCTATCAATTTTCCAAATGTTACCAATGCTACCAAAGACAACGACTACCTTTTTAATGTCGACTATACTGGTACTGAAGTAGAAAAGTCTATAGATAAGCTTAAACTTCGAAAGGCACCTGGCCACGATCTCATTCAGAATGAGCATATAAGGTACGGAGGGAAACAGCTAAAAGAAATATTAACTTTATTATTCAACGGAGTTTTAAATACAGGACACATTCCAAACTCATGGAAAATAGGCATAATTGTACCTCTGTTTAAGGGATCGCCCAAACCCCAAAATGATCCTGATAGTTATAGAGCAATATCTCTTTTACTAGTTTTATATAAACTATACGAACATGTTGTTCTTGGTCGAACTCAACGTTGGGTGAAAGATGAGTCTGTCTCTTTTCCAAGTTCTCAGCAACAGGGGTTCCAGGAGGGGAAAAGGTGTAGTACAGCATCGTTTAATATACATGAAACTATATTCTATAATCAAGAACTCGGTAGCAACGTGTTTGTAGCACTAGCGGATATAACAAAGGCTTATGATACCGTTATACACAAAGGACTTATGTATCTGCTTGAACAATTAGGGATAAAAGGGAAAATCCAAAACACTATTAAGCATTGTTATGAAAGTATATCAAGTTTTGTAAAAATCAATGGAGTAAACTCGCACCAATTTCAAATCAAAAGAGGTGTACGCAAAGGGGGGGCGTTCTTAGCTCTTTTTTAGTATATATAAACGATTTACTTAAATGTTTAGAAAAAAAACAAGTTCAGTACCTATGTCTGTAACACATATTCTGGAAACACTACTCTAGCTGACGATATAGCGTTGCAATATCTCCGCAAAATCTACAGAAAATGCTTGACTTACTCAATGAGTATGCTAATGCTTGGAAATTTAAAGTTAATACCGCCAAGACAGTTGTAATAACCATTGCTAACTCAAAATTTAACAGTAACTACAAGTTTTACATGGGAAACAATCAATTAAAAACAGTTGACTGTCACGAACACGTAGGAATACCGATTTCAAGGCATATGAATTGCAAACCAAAAATTGAAAGAGCATGCAGAAAAGATCGCAACTCGTTTTACTCCATCGTTGGGTTTGGTCCAAAGCGAAACGCATTAAACCCCATAACAGCTGTAAGCCTATTCAAAAAGGTCGTTCTTCAATCGGCTCTGTATGGGTGTGAGACATGGTCTAACATGACTAACAACGACTTACAAAATATAAATGTATTTGAACACCGTTGCCTTAAAGTCATTCAAAAACTGCCTCTACAAACACGATCAGTAATGGTAGAAAGCCTTGTGGGGATTCATCCAATAACTACGGAAATAGAAAAACGAAAATTAAATTTTCTTGAAAAGTTGTGTAACATGAATGAAGATAATCTATCGAAACAAATATTCCTTAGACGACTGTTTCAATTTAAGAACAATTACAATACGAAACAACTTGGATTCATTCCTGATATTTATAATATTCTAACGGAATTCGAACTTACCCATTTCTTAGAACAGTGCATTATAACAAATAAGTTTCCATCCAAATATTCATGGAAACGAATACTTAAAACTGCTATTATACATACAGAGCGGATGGTAGTGACAAACAAAATGCAAAGAGATGACGATTTCTGTCTTTTTTAAAATATATATGCAGACACCATATCAAACAGATATTGGACTGCTGCCAAAACGAGCAAAGATCATATATGTATAAATACTCTAGTGAAAATTGTAACATGTAAACCACAGTCCATCTTACAAACGTGCAATCATTGCACCTCAGTGTTTTAAAATTTACTCTTCCATGTACTAACTGTACTAACTAATTGTAGATAGGTATTTTGGAGTGTGTATTCATATATTTTCCACTACAAATATTTAACAAGATGCAAAAGCATTCAGATGAGAACTTACTTCTTTGCATACTAGGCAATTGTTTCTCTGAAATATTTTCGACGATGATGAAATATTCAAAAAATTCATCCTTCTAGCTACAATGTATACTCATACATTAATGGTCTATAATCTCAAATAATCAAATACAAAAGTCAGAATGTTGTAAAATTATGTTAAGAAAAACAATGCAAATACTATGCGGTAAGCTATAATTTATTTTTAATTCATATATCGAGTCATTTCATATCCGTATGATTTCTTGTATTTCGTTTCGGCAAGGCATCATTTGCAGGGAAATCAGGCTCATTTCATATTTAGTATGCGGAGGCTTCGTCCTTGGATGGTGCTTTCTCAGCTACAACGCTGTACTGAGCAGGTCACACCAAAAGGTGAAAGCATTTCGACAAAAACAATATATAATTCACATTAACGAACTTATAATTGTGTTTTCGATAATAAAAAAAACCCACGATGTACTAATACATAATACACAAAGCTAACTAACAGTGTAACTGGAAGACCATTGCATATATACACTTTATATTGACTATTTAAATATGTATTCTGTTTTTCATGTGTATATTGTCCATTCTTTTGTATGTACAGGTTGTAATCTCTATGATGAATTGAATTGAATTGGATTTTATATTCGCACCAACAGCTAAGGTCATATGGCGACTTTCCAGCTTCCACTGGTGGAGGAAGACCCTAGGTGCCCCTCCGGGCAATTTTCGTGCACGGGCGGGCACCTGGGTAGAACCACCGACGTTCCGCAAGCCAGCTGGATAGCTTCCTCACATAAAGATTCCTAGGCCCCTGAGGGATCGAACCTACAGCGGTGAGGGGCAAATGATTGCAAGTCAGAGACTATAACCACTCAGCCACGGACGCCCCTCTCTATGATGAGGAAATAAAGATTGAATGAATTGCTGCCATGTTCAACCGACGCAGTTGTCGTTGGATGCACGTGTCGATGCACGATTTGACAGGTTTTGAAGCACACATATTAAATGGCACAGTTCTCGAATTGTCTTTCAAACTGATACTTAATTATCACCGTTTTTGGTAAAACTCCTTCACCAAATATTGCTCTCCTGTAGTTTCTGCTCTTTGGTCAGATGCACTGATTTAGAGCCTGCCTACATTTTTGGCAGATCAACATACTTGACATCAGAAATCATCCTTGGGTAATATGACTGAACTTGCGAAGCAGGCGATTTTTTCATTATATATTTGCTTTAAATGCTCCTTAATTGCAAAATATTTAGTCAAACTCAAGCTGCATAGGCATGCTCTCATCTCATCTATGAAAACAAGTGTTCTACTACATATGTCAGGAAACATTTCATTATAGATAATAATATTTCCAAAAAATCAGGTCATGGGAAAGTAAGCACTTAATGTTCCCTAGCATTATGTCAATGTTCCCTTGTTCCTGGTAAATAACAGACAATACTCCCGTCTATCTATACATATATTTTGCGTATATATGTATATACGCAAAATAAACATTATAATATCGTGTTCATTTTCTTTATTTGTCTTGTTCCAGTTATAAGTTTGAATTGACATTATCTATGGACCCTCCCACGCTCCCATTTTTTAAAGCTCTTGACAGAGATGTGAAAAGCATTGCATTAATAATTGATTGGACCATACTCGTTCGTTATCTATATACGCAAACACGTCCAGTCTGTCACAGACGAGAGTACCACGTTGCCTAAGGCTAGTGCACCTGGAGACATAGACAAAGAGATGCGCCACCTGATATCCCAGTGTGTATCAGTCAAAGTGTGTGTGTGTGTGTGGTGGGGGGGGGGGGGGGGGGTTGCGTCTTTAACCGACGTGAGGACGGACTTCGAGGCCACAATAATTAATATTGAAGCTGTAAATAACGGGCGCTCGGGTGTGGCCATGTTTATTACAGAGCAGATGATTATAAACAAAGACGTTCAGCTGCAGTGTTGTGTAGTACCCATGTTCTATAAACAAAGCCGTACAGCTGCAGTGTTGTCTACTACCCGTGTTCTATAAACATAGCCGTACAGCTGCAGTGTTGTGTAGTACCCATGTTCTATAAACAAAGCCGTACAGCTGCAGTGTTGTGTAGTACCCATGTTCTATAAACAAAGCCGTACAGCTGCAGTGTTGTGTAGTACCCATGTTCTATAAACTAAGCCGTACAGCTGCAGTGTTGTGTAGTACCCATGTTCTATAAACAAAGCCGTACAGCTGCAGTGTTTTGTAGTACCCATGTTCTATAAACAAAGCCGTACAGCTGCAGTGTTGTGTAGTACCCATGTTATATATGTTCTATAAACAAAGCCGTACAGCTGCAGTGTTGTGAAGTACCCATGTTCTATAAACAAAGCCGTACATCTGCAGTGTTGTGTAGTACCCATGTTCGTACAGCTGCAGTGTTGTGTAGTACAGCTGCAGTGTTGTGTAGTACCCATGTTCTATAAACAAAGCCGTACAGCTGCAGTGTTGTGTAGTACCCATGTTCTATAAACTAAGCCGTACAGCTGCAGTGTTGTGTAGTACCCATGTTCTATAAACTAAGCCGTACAGCTGCAGTGTTGTGTAGTACCCATGTTCTATAAACAAAGCCGTACAGCTGCAGTGTTGTGTAGTACCCATGTTCTATAAACAAAGCCGTACAGCTGCAGTATTGTGTAGTACCCATGTTATATATGTTCTATAAACAAAGCCGTACAGCTGCAGTGTTGTGTAATACCCATGGCCGTACAGCTGCAGTGTTGTATAGTACCCATGGCCGTACAGCTGCAGTGTTGTGTAGTACCCATGGCCGTAAAGCTGCAGTGTTGTGTAGTAGTACCCATGGCCGTACAGCTGCAGTGTTGTGTAGTACCCATGGCCGTACAGCTGCAGTGTTGTGTAGTACAGCTGCAGTGTTGTGTAGTACCCATGTTCTATAAACAAAGCCGTACAGCGGCAGTGTTGTGTAGTACCCATGGCCGTACAGCTGCAGTGTTGTGTAGTACCCATGACCGTACAGCTGCAGTGGTGTGTAGTACCCATGACCGTACAGCTGCAGTGTTGTGTAGTACCCATGGCCGTACAGCTGCAGTGTTGTGTAGTACCCATGACCGTACAGCTGCAGTGTTGTGTAGTACCCATGGCCGTACAGCTGCAGTGTTGTGTAGTACCCATGAACACGCCCAAGTGTTTATGACATCCAAACAAAATATGCAGTCGATAAGAAATCTCAACAACCTGTTGGAGATTGTTGTTAATACTTCTAATTTAAAAAGGAAAGAGTCAGAAGATTGCAAAATTAGAAAGAAAAAGATCGGAGCATTCCGGTGATGTATATATCAGAGCTAACGAGTATCCGGAGACTTGCTGGATAACCAGACGAATTTCCAACATCGACATCATGATACATTTTGTCAGTTCTTGTTCCAACATCAGAAAATAATTGCTCATATTCATGTATTTACTGTTTCAGCTCATGTCTCTGTGATCTAGATGTGACAGCTTCTCGTCAACATTTTTTTCAAAATGTCACTGATTTATAGTTTAGCTAAACCAGGATCGTGTTTGTCAGGATGTTCATTCTCAGTGTGTAACCCGTCGATGGCATTTTCAAGTGTGACGGAACAAACTACATCAGGATCCCATGTTTTAGTAAAACAACAAACTGGAGCTTATGAAGCTTCATTTTCGCTAACCGTGTACCAAACTACTGAACTAAATACTGGACAACACCATTCTCACAAAATACATATGTTCATATACTCCCTTTTTCTTCTTCTTCTTCTTCTTCTTCTTCTTCTTCTTCTTCTTCTTTTTCTTCTTCTTCTTCTTCTTCTTCTTCTTCTTCTTCTTCTTCTTCTTCTTCTTCTTCTTCTTCTTCTTCTTCCATGGTAAGGACCAAGTTCTTCAAAAAACGTAATCGGTTCTGCGGGGTTATGCATGGCGGACGAGCTCAGCAGGTGCCCTAATTGGTTATTTGCATTTAAAACCAGTAAAAGAGAATGTTTTTAAAACTATGTACACGGAGACTGCTGACTATAGTCTATGTAGAGTAGGTCTGGCATACAGCCTGACTCTGAACTCCTCTAGGGTGTCTGCAGAAGTGACATGGAGCGGTAGTTGGTTCCAGTCCCTGATCGTTCTAGGGAAGAAACTGTTGTGGTATGCCTCATGTGTGGTTCTTTCTTGAAAGAATTTCTGTTGACCTCGGGTTCGACTGTCACTTTGTCTGAGGAAGTTTTCTTTATTAACGTCGACAAGTCCATGCTGAATCTTGAAGAGCATAAGCAGTCTACTTATGTGTCCCCGTTCTTCAAGGCACTCCCATTTAAGCTCATGTACCATATTTGTTACGCATCCAGGGGTTCTGTCTGAATAGCTGTTGCATACATAGCGAGCAGATCTACGCTGGACCTGTTCGATAGCCTTGATGTCACATTTGCCGTATGGGTCCCAGACTGGTGCGGCCTACGCCATGGCGGGACGTACCATAGTGATGTATGTGGCTACTTTCACAGATCTGGTGCACACCTTAAATTTCCTTCTTAAATATCCTATAGTTAGGTTGCCTTTATCAACGACATTGTTTATTCCAGCTCATGCTGTTAGACAGTGTGACTCCTAGGTAGCTTCGAGCCCGTGTCCGTTTAGTAGGTACGTAGACTGTATCAGTCGCTTTCTGTTGCTTGGCGATATGCGGATTACATTGCACTTTGTCGTGTTAAAACTCATCTGCCATGTATTTTCTCAGTCGTCCAGGGCAGTGAGGTCTTGCTGCAGTAGGTGACTGTCATTAGGGAGTATTTATGGCACGGTAGAGTAAGCTGCCATCTGCAAATAAACGGGCATCTGAAGATTTGCACAAGTCTGGTAAGTCATTGATGAAGGCTAAGAATAGGAGGGGACCTAGTACTGTGCCTTGGGGGACTCCGGAGAGTACATCAGTCTCGGTTGAGTGTATTCCTTCTAACACAGCTGTCTGTTTATGGTTTCCAAGAAACGCCTGGATCCATTTGCTGGTGTTTCCTCTCACTCCGTAGTAGCCTAGTTTGAAGAGCAGTCTGGAGTGGGGAACTTTATCAAATGCTTTCGCAAAGTCGAGCAGGATCACGTCCTCTTGCTGGCCTTTCGCTAACCGAGATGCAATCCCTTGAATGGTTGTTATTAGCTGTGTTTCACAGGAGCGATGTTTTCTAAAGCCATGCTGGTTGTCCTTAAGTATGCTATGCTTGTCGAAGTGGGTTATTATGCTGCTGTGGATTATGTGCTCTAACAGCTTACATGTAATGGATGTCACGGATACAGGACGGGAGTTTTCTGCCTTGTGTTTCTCCCCTTTCTTGAATAATGGGACAATCCATGCATCTCTTCAGTCCTGTGGCACTTTGCACTAATCAAGGGAGTACTGGTTTATTGCTGTTAGTATTGGCGCTAGTTCTGTTGCAGCTGCTTTAAAGACAAAGGCTGGGATAGAGTCCGGTCCTGTAGCTTTGTGGCTCTTCAATCCTACCAGTAGCTTGTAAACATCTTGCCATGTGACCCTTATTTCCGGCATAGTATGGTAAGGGCTTGATCCCTTGTCTGGAGTGGAGCTTGTATCCTCCTTGGTAAATGCTGAGTGGAACTGCTCATTAAGGATGTTTGCATTGCTTTGGCCGTCGCTCTTTAAAAATCCGTCTGAGTTTTTAAGTGGTGGTACCCCCATAGACTCCGTCCTTTGCTCTTGATGGAGGACCAACATTGTTTAGGGAATACTGTCATAGAAGCCTCCATAATTTTATGCACCAGAACATTCCAAGCAAGAATACAACATAAGCATAAACATGCTATTTATTTAAATGACACGGAATGACAAAATCAACAATATTAATTAACATTAAAATTTACACACACCATTAAGCAATGTATCTTTTATGGGATAATACATATCTGTTTATAATTAAAATTATTTAGTGTTTACCCTACTTTTTCAACCAATCAGTTGTCTCAGATTTTCAAATACTTGCACCAGGTATCCATGAAGATTTTACTACAAGCAGTCTTCGCGGTGAAAAGCATGACCTATATAGAGACTATCGATAAAACCTATGGCAAACACTAAGTCGATTTTCTTAATGGTGGAGATTTTTTCTTCATAGCTTTTATCCTATACATAGACTCTATCCGGCTTAGTGTTTACCATAAGTTTACCGATAGTCTCTATATAGGTCACGCTCTAAACCATGAAGAACGCTGGTAGTAAATTCTTCGTATAGGATAGAGGCTATGAAGAGAAATCTTCACCATTAAGAAACCTAAAGGGAGGGAACGTAACGACCGACTGCAGTTTCTTAATGGTGAAGATTTCTCTTTATAGACTGTTATCGATAGTCAAATTAGGTTACGCTCTAAACCATGAACGATGTCAGTAAATTCTTCATGAATAAATTTAGTCAGTATTTGAAATTCTGAGCCATCTGATTGGTTTGAAAAGTAGGGTAAACACTAACTTATACATGGTTAATACAAAGCCGGACAGAGTCTATTCATGAAGAGAAATCGTCACCATTAAAAGCATAACGACCGACCTGTACAGAGAATCCGTGAATTACACTTGTGTAATTTCCCGCGGTTTCAGAAATAATCACATGACTCACACGTGACATAAGCGAAAAAATAAATGAAACCAATTAACTATTTTATCGCAAATTTTCAATGAAAGCATATTATAATATAATTGTTTTATAATGTATTTTTGTAGTAATACCTTTCACCATTCTGTTTTTAAACAAATATGCAACCATCATGCTCTCCCCTCATACACACAAAAAAAAACATGGCCGCCGTGACGCCAGCCATGTCGAACTTGACAAAGACATAAAATTCAGGATAATTCCTGATGTGGCCCTCTAAATTTCCGCAAAACTGTTCATATATATTATTTAACTTATATAGTGTGTCGTTTTTTACAAACGGGTTAGAAAGCTTCAAAGAAATTTGGAGCTTTCGCAGTTGAATTTATGGATTAATATGAATCTTGACTCGTTATCATTTGCTTTAGCAGAAATAAGTTATTCAGTGTCAAATCTCACGAAAAAAAACTTTAGGTCGAGTGTCAGTGAAATCAATCATGTAAGTATATTTTTCAAGAGGAATTTACTGCACCCTTCAATCATTTCATTTGACCTGCTTTTACTCTTTTAGCCACAGGCAGTCTCATTTATTTGACTTCTGGGCTGTTTTTGTTGTTATTCTTTTACATATGGACGTCTCTAATATGAACCACGTGATATCTCATTGCCTTTGACCACAAACAGTGTGGACAGTTTCTGACTGCACACTACTAATTTAAACTGATACTCAATAAACCACAACAAAAACTAAACGCTCTTACCTATTCGTGGAGCGCTGTGGTCTAGTGGTAGAACGTTGGACCCATGATCCAAAAGACGTGGGTTTGATTCCCGTCATTGCCATAGGCGTTGTGTCCCTGAGTAAGACACTTAATCTGCATTGCTAAGTACTGGTTCTACCCAGGAAGACATCGAGAGTGATTAAAATAAGTTCATAGAGCTTTCGTTACAATCGATGTAAAATAAATAAGTTTAAACTATAACTGGGAGGAAGCGGTCCATCGGAACACCCCAAATCACACCAAATTCACCCAAATCACACCAAATTCCCCCAAATCCCACAATAACACCCCCAAAAGCATCCTTCAACCGTCAAAAGTCTCCAAACGTGACTATATATTGTTTTAAGTATAAAAAATATTAATTTATTGCCTTAAATGGTTATTTCAAGCGTACCTGATGACATCACGGTTCTAAATGACCATATATGGACTATTTATAAATATGAAAATTTACTGATTTATAGGGAAAAAATGACAGCAACTGTATGAAAAATATGTAATACTTAATGGCAATAATGCTTCATATGACCATTAAAAATTTATGGGGCCAACACGCCAACGCACATGGACTGCTAACCACTTTGTTCCTGTGTTTACTATTAAGCTTACAGTGGTAAATAGGAAAGTCGCTTTCTCCCTTGAAGAATCTGTCTCCCTTGAAGAATCTGTCCCACCCCAAGATCGTTTTGATCACTCAATTATAAGTACACCCGTCGTACGGGAAAAGAATAGAGTGTTTGTCTCCCTTAGTACAGAACCTGGCCCACCCAAAGAACAGTTTGATTCAAAAAGTATTAGTACGCCAGTGGGTGGGAAAAAGAGAAAAATCGCATTCTCCCTTAATGACGATCTAGGCAATGAGTTCAAGATATTTAAACATTCAAACGGTTGTGAAAAAGACGACTTGGACATATCGGACATTAACGTTCCAACAGAAGACGACTTGGACATATCGGACATTAACGTTCCAACAGAAGACGACTTGGACATATCAGACATTAAAGTTCCAACAGAAGTTCCAAATCAAACTATACACACAACACAGTCAGACATCAATATAACAACTCAGTCACAAAATGCAAATAATATGTCTGATAGCTATACCGAATCCCTTTATAATGAGGAGTCTGACTCACACTTTACAACAGAAAATCAAGAATTTTCGTTAAAATCGGTTGAAAATACAAGTGTCCTTCCCACACCAGATACGGTTAAACCTTTACCAGCAGGTAGATGGCTCTCTGCCCATGACGTGTATGAACTCATAGTTAAACCAGAGGCGGTCAATACAGATGTTCCATCTGGCAATAAATCTAATTGTTTAATGTTAGTGGATAATTCCAGAAATATAACCAATTTGAAAACGCACAAAAAATGCGATTTCTTTGACGATTGGCAAAATATCCACCAACACCCACCACCACCCTGATAAAAAGAGGGTAAGTTTCCTCAGACAGACACCCCTCTCCTGAAAAGTCTAGACTACAAGCCCCACCACTCCCCAGCCAACATGGCTATATATCGATATACCGATATGGATATATATCGGTTATCAGGGCTTCCACTAAGGTTCAAATTTAGGAAGTTCGAACTTCCTGTGTATCAAATTTGGAAGTTCATGGGGAAAATTTATGAAGTTCAAGTGTTTGGGCATGGCATTCATACTCCGTCTTTGAGTCAGTGATTCCGCGTGGTGGTGAGGGAAACAACACATCTAAATTGTTAAAAACTAACAAAGGATATTTATAATCATCTATATGTTTATAAAAGAAAATATTTGATGACATTATATAAACGGTTTCAAACTAAAAATACTTAATTTGCGTGCAATACCCCACCCACAAGTTTTATACAGTGAATTGCATTTTGCAAACAGTTTTCAATTTATCAGTCCAGGAAAGCTTTTAAATTGGCATACATTTATGAAAGGTATGTAAAACTGTCAAGTGTAGAAATAAATGTAACAGATTCTTTAATTTATTATCAAAGCAATCGATTGTTTTTGCCAGTGATAATTTCACTTCCGTGTTTAGTCTCCATTGGCGAAGAGTTCTTTCCCCTAGGTTAGAGATTGTTAAATATTGTTTGTCTATCAATACTTCGTTACTATTTGTAACTTTGATAAATACATAGAAAAATGACACAAAGATATAAAAGAAATAGCCTAAAAAGTATAATCTGTTTGTGTAAGGAGTTTCAACTTTGTGGTTAATGAATATAAATTAAGCAATTTGGCATCAAGATTATATTACAACTCATTTTGTGAAATGCGCGGCTAGGCCAATTATCTAATTAACTCCTCTCACCAGCCATGCGTGTGACCCTTGATAAAAACTGGACAAAACCGGTTTCACCTGTCAATTACAGGCTCCAATGACTTTTAATTGCTTTACAACTTAGGCAGTCTCAAATGAAATTAGATTAGATGGGCGGGGCTATAATCAGTAATTTACAGATTATCGGACGTCCTTAGTAAAGAATCGCGGCATACTTTGAAGTTTTTAAAAGTACACTGTACGCCTTTGATGTTAATTTTCGCCGTACAACTACGATTTTTGGACGTAATTTACGGCCGTACGCCCGTTAACGGAAGCCCTGGGTAATTATGTTTTGAATGTCGGCAGATCGGCCCGATGTCTATCCGTTATCTGTCATTGACAGCGGACCGTTATGCAGACTGCTGCTCCGTTGCTGATATCTATCCGATATCGGTAAAAGAGCGGCAAGGTCCGATGTCTATCGTTATCTGTATATAGGAAACCAATCGGTCCGATATAGGCTTGCTGACTGGGTTTGTGTGTTCTTTTTATGATTTGCTGAAAAGATGTCGGCTAAATGTTGGATATGCCGACGTCGGGCCGATGTAGAGCCGATTAATTCTCAATATTTTCCAATGTTTGCGTTTTTTGTTTGTATGGCATGCTAAATTGATCGTTCAATGCATTAATCTTAATGAATTTAGCACATTTCTTCTAATGTCTGTTATTACATCTCGGGCCAACGTCGGGCTGACGTAGTTTGTATCAGTTCAGTTGATACCATATATTGGGCCGCTGTTGGCCATAAAGGGAGGTAATGACATATCATTTTGAATATTGTATATTTATTGTTTATGTGAACAGATATTCCTCGCAAATGTCATTTTTTACATTGCAAAATGATGCTACCTACATTCACAAGAGTTTTATTTATTGCTAATGAATATTTTTCCAATCGAGCTAATTGAGATAAGCACCAACAAAAAGATATATATAAGGTAGTCGGTATTCATTAAATCGATTTGATAAAAAAAATCAGACGGAGTTAAACGCCGATAACCTTGTATGTTGCGAAACATATACATGTATTTTGGATTGGTAATCCGATGCTCTAATTACATACTGACACTGTGCTAGCTGGATGGTGACAGTAGAACGAATTTGATGTTTATCTGTCATAATGGGCCCATTTCGGGTCGAAACAATATCGGATACATATTGGATAGATAACTAACCGATATTGGACTCAGGGCCTTCCCAAGGAAATTTTTAAGGGATAGTGGCATTTAGCGCGCGAGGGTGTGGGGTGGGTGCGGAAGGGTGTCCCCTCCTGCATGTCGATTTTTTTTTCAGGTTTTGAAGTAAAATACGGATTTTTGGCATACACCTGACACATTTAAAACATTTTTTAAATATATCTACCAGTCTGCCATAGATAGTACATGTATTTATTTTTTACTGTTTTTTTGGAAAAAGATAACACTCAACTATATACATTGTTTCCTTTGCTGTTCTAGATTTTTTTTATCTTGTAAACACTTCATTATAGATGTGGTGAAGTTAAGCAGGAGTAATTATATTATTTTTAAGTGAATAACATTTAAAAAAAAAACACTTGAAAACTCAGTGTCGTGTGTTTTTTAAGCATCCGAAATAAGGACTATCCGGATTTACATCAACTTTTTACGCTGACATTGTCTTACAATAACTTAACGTCTAAGTCATGTTAACTGCATCAAGTCATTAGCGTTTTCAAAGGAAAGGAAGGTAGGAAACGGTTATAAGTTTATTTAAATGTTGTAAAATTGCTGTCTTTATTCATAATTAATCATAATTAATCGTTTTCGTCGAAACACGGAAGCAAATTCAAAACCGGAAGTAACATAAATTTATAATCTGCAACCCCGAGATTCTTATAATTTTATGTGATTATCGATTAATTTGCGTTTGTGAGATTATTTTCTCATCATTAACTATTTAAAAAGCGATAAAATGGATGGAGGCACGTTAATTCAACGCTACAATAAAATATAACATAAGTAAATTGTTTTCACATTTGATGACGTAATACGTTTACAGGTCATGTACGCATGGTTGAATTCTTGAATTAGACCCTTATCACGGAGGTAATTAACACCTCTGCCCCTCTAATCCTTATGAAAACACTCCAATCAGGAGCTAAGGACGTATGCTTGTCAGGAGTTTATGCCTCAAGGCGTTATTTGATCAGATATGTGATTAATTAACACTGGGAAATGAATGTTTTGACCCACTTTTAAGGGATCGCGGCATGGTTTTAAAGGGTCGCGGTCAGATTAAGGATCGCGGCATGTCTGTTTCAAAAGTTAAGGGATCGCGGCGCCGCTACGCCATAAATGGCTGGGGAAGGCCCTGGGACTGATGATGGATTGTAAACTAAAACGATGTCTGACCGATGATGGATAGTAAACTAAAACGATATTGGACCGACGTGCAGCCGACAAGATATCGGTCCGACTTGAAGCTGATGGGCACGCCGATCTCGGGCCGATATCGTTTACGATACTGGTCCGATATAAAAAAATATCAGGCCGGTGAAGGCTAGATATAATATGATTACTGGCTGGGTCCTCACCCCCTGGATTTGTTCATTTAAAAATACCTCCCCCCCCCCACACCCCACACACCGACCGACCCACACAACACACACACACCTGTGTGTACTACGGTGTGGTATTCCAGCGTGGCAGCACTATAGACTGTAGATAGATGTATTACACTACATTTGCTAATGTTCCCCAAAATTATTGTTGCAACACTCTCATCACAAAAATATTGTTTGAAATGTTAACTTTTTGTGATTTTTTTTTTTAATTTTAAAACTAGATGTTAGAATTTTATTTCCTGTAAAGTCATGTTCCATTGTTCCCTAAAGGTCGCCTCAAGGTTTTACCTTAGTTCATATTAGATTTTATTAAAATCCAAAAAGTCCTAGTCACACCTCCACGTGGTACCAGCTGGAAACTATAGATGCTATATCTATAGGCTAACTTGACAGGGCGAATTAAATATTAAATATTACCCTATATAAAATATTATTATTCTTGTATTTTTATGATGCATTGAATAAAATATCAATACGATTGTAATTTATGTATCCATACTGGTTAAATTGCTATTGTCATGAAGGTGTGAAAAAAACGTAAACCGATGATATGCTTGAATTATCCATTTTAAGGCAATACATTACTCATTTTGATATTGATTTATGGACTGTTGTACCTTACATTAATACCTTTTAGCATCTTATGTCCAGTTTGGGCGGTTATGGTGGGATTTGGGGGAATTTGGGGGAATTTGGTGGGATTTGGGGTGTTACGACGGACCCGGGAGTAAGTATACAGGGAAGAGACACGGGTTCATAAATGCTCTAGTTTATCAATTTAGGTCGTCGCGCTAAAACACCACCATTTACTATTTTATTGATACAGGTAAATCGATCGTAAGCGCGTTACATTTATAAAAAGTTAAAATTTCAGGCAACATCTCAAAATAGGCAGTTTTTACTGACTCTCTTTTACGGCTTTTTGTTAGTGTTATAATCAACATCATGAAATTAGCTTCTTGACAAAGATGAATATGTCTACTATTCTATATATAATATTGCTTGCCCCAGAGTGCATGACTCAAACCATGTTGCAATGTTTCTGTAGAAAAACTAGTAGTCGTATGAAAATCTTGTGAGCATGAAGGTCTACAGACTTAGTACTCTACTTTTAATACTGCTGTTAATTGTTGCTTATAATTAAGTTCAATTAGTTAAGTTCACGTGTTCTAGGTTTAGCTTCCTAATACATGTAATCTACCAACGCTGATGGGGTCATTGTCGTACCGGGTACTACAGAAAGACACCCGGGGTACATTTATGTACACAGAAACATACCCGAAAATCATCGAAATCCTGAAAGGCCCCCAAATATACATAAATTTACCCGAGACTCAATGCAATGTCATAAAACGCGGCCGTTACGCGTTCTGTTACTTCACGGAAACGAAACTTTCATTGTTTACAGGGTTTGACATTAACGGTTGTCCGCTTGTCCGACGGACAACTAAATTTTATATCAAACAATTAATTTTACATCTTTAAAAATGAAAAATCGCAAGTGAAAAAATGTTTTTATTGGTTTGAGGCGTGACTTTCGTGTAATTACGAGAAAAAACGACTGAACTCGCTCGGTAGGTATTTCCAAAGATACAAACGTCGATTTGGTGGGTTTGGTTTATTTGCCCCAGCAAAGTACTAGTAAACCGTAACAAAAATCGGAAATGGATTGATTTTAAACATATTTTTGTTTAAATTTTATAGTTAAATATAAATATATTTTGTAATTAATTGCGTACAAATCGTACAAACTCGCTCATTTTCGTAGATCATCGGAATAACGAGCAGCATGCTGGTTTTATGGGCGCCGCCATTGTTTATTACACATGATTGAACCCACATGACCGAAAAGTAGTATCCAAGTTGGTGTCTATTCCTTTCCGATATTATTTTTGAAAAAAAATTGGTTGAGGCAGTTCGGATCGCTGAGTTACGAGTTTTGTTTAACCACCATTCATTGTTTAACCAATCAGTTGTACATTAACTGCCGATCTCATGTCGGACATGTGCGTAGACTGTAGGTGGCGTATTTTAAACCATATTTTCTCACAACATTGTCAATATTATAGACAAAGGCAATGACCTAACTTGACCTTGAAAAATAGATAGTCTTTGTCACCAGGACATGCGGCTGGGTGATCGAGTCTAAAAAACAAAAAAATGTGACGATATCTTGTCAGTTGAAAACCCCCTAGAAAAAAGATAATGATCTTGTTTTTGTATCACTTTTACATGAAGTGCGGGGACAAGTAAATTTGGCTGGGGATAAGTCAATTTATAAAGTTACTGTCAAACCCTCGTTTACAAAGTTTAATTGATTCACTTTTTAAAAGCCGCTCCTAGTTGCCTCGGCCTTAAAGGAATGCAGTTGGTCTAAATATTTGACCAATTCTTCTTGAATGACGAGCTGCATATTTGTTTACTTTTTTGCGCGGGGTTTGATGATTTACAACTTCCGGTTTTAGGACAATACGTTCCGTATTTTATTACTAACTATGGCACCCTAAATATGTTTTTAAGAACAATAACGCAATAGGGTGATTTCAAAAAAAATGAAGCCAATGTGTGACACAGGGGGTCAAATTTAAATATGGAATATTGCTATCAATTACTATCACATTTTAAGCAAGCGACATTCAATTTTCAGGAAAGATTAATGACAAATAAATAGATTATAAACAACATTTAAAAAAAATTACATTTTATTTTATTTCAATGAACTTTTTGTTAAACTGGTAGAATATTTGTAACTATACATAAAAAGGAAAACAACATTAATTAAACTGTTATTAGTTTATAATCTATGTACTACATATATACAAGTAACGTCTGATATCAAAACACTTTATTTAACTTCAATTTTTATTAGCTCTACTGATCAGAGATCAGCAGAGCTTATGCCGTGGTGCGGCGTCCGTCGTCCGTCCGTCCGTCTGTCTGTCCGTCTGTCCGTTAACTTTTTTTTTGTAGCGACTACTCCTCTGAAACTACTGAATGGATTTTCATGAAACTTTACAGAAATGTTGCCCATGAAGTCTAGTTGATCCTAGCAAAAATTCATGTAGATGTGAAATCCAAGATGGCCGCCAAATCTAAAAATAGGTTTTTAAAAAACAAGTTTGTAGCGACTACTTCTTGAAAACTCTAAGGGATATTGCTATGGGACTTTTTCTAAAATGATCAACATGACATGATGTTGGTCCTTGTCGAAAATCGTTTTGATTCGACGTTAAACATGGCTGCCAGCGGCCATCTTTGTTTACATAGAGTTATATAATGAAAACTTGTAGCGACTACTCCTCTGAAACTACTTGACGGATTTTCATGAAACTTCACAGGAATGTTGCTCTTGATGTCCAATTGATCCTAGCAAAATTTCAGGTCGGCCGAAAATTCAAGATGGCCGCCACGGCTAAAAATAGATTTTTAAAAAATAAGTTTGTAGCGACTACTTCTTGAAAACTATAAGAGATATTGATATGGGACTTTTTCTAAAATGATCAGGATGACATGATGTTGGTCCTTGTCGAAAATCGTTTTGATTCGACGTTAAACATGGCTGCCAGCGGCCATCTTTGTTTACAAAGAGTTATATAATGAAAACTTGTAGCGACTACTCCTCTGAAACTACTTGACGGATTTTCTTGAAACTTCACAGGAATGTTGCTCTTGATGTCTTATTGATCCTAGCAAAATTTCAGGTCGGTCGGAAATTCAAGACGGCCGCCACGGCTAAAAATAGTTTTTTTTTAAAAATAAGTTTGTAGCGACTACTTCTTGAAAACTATAAGAGATATTGATATGGGACTTTTTCTAAAATGATCAGCATGACATGATGGTTATCCGAGTCGAACATTATTTTGATTCGACGTTAAACATGGCTGCCAGTGGCCATCTTTGTTTACATAGAGTTATATATTGAAAACTTGTAGCGACTACTCGTCTGAAACTACTTGACGGATTTTTATGAAACTTCACAGGAATGTTGCTCTTGATGTCTAATTGATCCTAGCAAAATTTCAGATCGGCCAGAAATTCAAGATGGCCGCCACAGCTAAAAATAGATTTAAAAAAAAATAAGTTTGTAGCGACTACTTCTTGAAAACTATAAGTGATATTGATATGGGACTTTTTCTAAAATTATCAGCATGACATGATGGTTATCCGAGTCGAACATTATTTTGATTCAATGTTAAACATGGCTGTCAGCGGCCATCTTTGTTTACATAGAGTTATATAATGAAAACTTGTAGCGACTACTCCTCTGAAACTACTTGACAGATTTTCATGAAACTTCACAGGAATGTTGCTCTTGATGTCTAATTGATCCTAGCAAAATTTCAGGTCGGCCGGAAATTCAAGATGGCTGCCACTGCTAAAAATAGATTTTCAAAAAACAAGTTTGTAGCGACTTCTTCCTGAAAACAAAATCAATCAGTAGAGCTTCAAGGTCATTGACCTCTTGTTTTTTTCACATTTTCCACATTTTTGTTAGCGTAACTTTTGTGTTAACACCTCAAAAAGTTTTTATAATTTTTGAAAATGATCACAAAAAGAGATAAAAATACTACTTTTACAAAATTTAGAGCGATTCTGAGAAATGTTCCAAATTTCATATATATAGATCACATTGTTGTTGTCAAATTGATGATGTGAAAAAGTAGCTAATTCTCACAAGTTTTGTTACACTTGGGACATATTATTGTTTTTAGCTCTACTGATCAGAGATCAGCAGAGCTTATGCCGTGGTGCGGCGTCCGTCGTCCGTCCGTCCGTCTGTCCGTCTGGCCGTCTGTCCGTCTGGCCGTAAACTTTTATTTGTAGCGACTTCACAGCTGAAACTACTGGATGGATATTCATGAAACTTTACAGAAATGTTGCCCATAAAGTCTAGTTGATCCTAGCAAAAATTCATGTTGATGTGAAATCCAAGATGGCCGCCAAAGCTAAAAATAGAGTTTTAAAATACAAGTTTGTAGCGACTTCTTCTTGAAAACTATAAGTGATATTGATATGGGACTTTTTCTAAAATGATCAGCATGACATGATGTTGATCCTAGTCAAAAATCGTTTTGATTCAACGTTAAACATGGCTGCCAGCGGCCATCTTTGTTTACAAAGAGTTATATAGTAAAAACTTGTAGCGACTACTTCTCTGAAACTACTTGGCGGATTGTCATGAAACTTTACAGGAATGTTGCTCTTGATGTCTAATTGATCCTAGAAAAATTTCAGGTCGGCCGGAAATTCAAGATGGCCGTCACAGCTAAATATAGATTTTTAAAAAATAAGTTTGTAGCGACTACTTCTTGAAAACTATAAGTGATATTGATATGGGACTTTTTCTAAAATGATCAGCATTACATGATGTTGATCCTAGTCAAAAATCGTTTTGATTCAACGTTAAACATGGCTGCCAGCGGCCATCTTTGTTTACATAGAGTTATATAGTAAAAACTTGTAGCGACTACTCCTCTGAAACTACTTGGCGGATTGTCATGAAACTTTACAGGAATGTTGCTCTTGATGTCTTATTGATCCTATCAAAATTTCAGGTCGGCCGGAAATTCAAGATGGCCGTCACAGCTAAAAATAGATTTTTAAAAAATAAGTTTGTAGCGACTACTTCTTGAAAACTATAAGTGATATTGATATGGGACTTTTTCTAAAATGATCAGCATGACATGATGTAGATCCTTGTGGAAAATTATTTTGATTCGACGTTAAACATGGCTGCCAGTGGCCATCTTTGGTTACATAGAGTTATATAGTAAAAACTTGTAGCGACTACTCCTCTGAAACTACTTGACGGATGTTCATGAAACTTCACAGGAATGTGGCTCTTGATGTCTAGTTGATCCTAGAAAAATTTCAGGTCGGCCGG
Source organism: Cyrtodaria siliqua (assembly GCA_037043455.1). NCBI lineage: Eukaryota > Metazoa > Mollusca > Bivalvia > Adapedonta > Hiatellidae > Cyrtodaria > Cyrtodaria siliqua. The sequence goes on along the minus strand of JAWPHD010000416.1, from coordinate 242,798 downwards.
AAATTCAAGATGGCCTCCACAGCTAAAAATAGATTTAAAATAAATAAGTTTGTAGCGACTACTTCTTCAAAACAATAAGTGATATTGATATGGGACTTTTTCTAAAATGATCAGTATGACATGATGTTGGTCCTTGTCGAAAATCGTTTTGATTTGATTTTAAACATGGCTGCTTTGTTTACATAGAGTTATATAATGAAAACTTGTAGCGACTACTTCTTTGAAACTACCTGACGGATTTTCATGAAACTTAACAGGAATGTTGCTCTTAATGTCTTATTGATCTTAGCAAAATTTCAGGTCGGCCGGAAATTCAAGATGGCCACCACGGTTAAAAATAGATTTTCAAAAAACAAGTCTGTAGCGACTACTTCCTGAAATCAAAATCAATCAGTAGAGCTTCAAGGTCATTGACCTCTTGTTAATATTTCTATTAAATTTTACAACTTAAGATATTGTTAAAATGTTTAAAATGTACCCATTAGCTGCAGAAATGATGAAAGTTCTGTTTAAAGCACAACTTTCTATCAGATTTCATAAAATGCATAAAAATGAAGATGTGCATCCAATGTCATATAGTTGGACAGTAGAATGAAACAAAATAGAGAGTATAATTATACATTCAATATAAATTTCAGTAGTGTACTCGGCTTTGATTAAATGTAGAGGATATTTCAAAGCATTATTTACACACAAAACAATATTTGGCATTATATTAATCTAATTAAGTAAACATGGTAAAATGTTACACTTGGGACATACTTCAGGACATAATCATTCAAATGTCTTATTTTAAAGTATACATATTTCAATACATTTCAAATTAAGTGGAACACTGTTTGGTTCACAAATGATTGTAAACAACATGGATATCTAACTGTAACATCATAATGGTTAGAAATATTTAGAAAATATTTTAACAATTTAACAGTAACATTAAAATGATTGAACAGTAACCTTAAAACAAACACTTCGAAACTGTTAATATGATTTTAACAAATTTTATATGGTGTTCTTCCACTGCAGGAACCAAACATTATTAAAATATAAGGTATTGAGCTGATAAGAGTCATAAAACAATATAAATCATAACCTCTTTAAATGTTACACTTGGGACAATATACAGGAATATGCCCAAAATGCAAAGTAGCGAACAATAACTACATTTAGTCATAAGTCAGTCATTACTTTTATATCGTTTGGCCCAGGATTGTTTCTTATGTGCGAAATCAAATGGGTTGTGTACACACAGACTGCATCTAAATACACATAGACTGCATCTGAATTATGGCTAAGAGAGTCGGATATAATACACCCCTTCATTAGATTGGGGCTGTCGGTGGTGCTATCAGGTGCATGCCGTACTATAAATATTGGATGGAGTGTCACTTGTTTCATGGTCCAGTGGGCCGACTCTATTTCGTCTTGTGGCTGGAGTGATCTATTCTCTGAAAAGTCCATTACTGCAATACAGTGGTCTTGAGGCAAATCAGACATCAGTTGTAACTCTATCATGTGTTGGTAGTCAGCCCTAACCAGATGCCCTGTAAAAGACTCCAAATTGTCGGCAATATCATTAACTAGATCTTCAGCCGTAGCAGTTTTCTGTGACTGATCCATCTATTTGTCTTCTGAAGTTCATCGTTCTTGTTGGTGTATTAGTCTCAGGAACAGATTCCCACTGATGACATTTCAGCTTTTCTTCACTCAAACACTTTTCAATCAGAGGTCTGTAAAAGGTTTTGACTGAATCTGTTCCACAACTGCTGCATTTTCGGTCAACACAGGGGCAGTTAGGTTGTCTATCAAAGGGGCACACTATAATGTTCGATATCAAGCGTGAGGTTGCTTTCATTTTAGGCATGGATTCTATTTTGCCATATTGTTCAAAGTTTCTGCTTTTTGGATCTAAGTTGTAATCTTTGCTGCAAATGCAAACTCTTCTGCATGCAAGGTTCAAGTTTCGAAAATTCTTTGGTACCATTTTCCAAAAGATGACAGATTTTCGATCATAGTTTGGATACAATTTGATGAACTTTTTATAGAACTCTAGCTTTGAACCCAACAGATGACGCTTTGCTACACAGGTTTCGACACTAACTGTCCCAAGATCCCAGATTTTCAGGTGGGATCCCTGCTTCTAGAAGCTGGGGATTCCACTGGGAACCCTGATTTTGCCGTCAGGTTCTTATTCAGAACACACTTAACAGATTATTTAATTGAAAATCCCCCAAAATTCGAGAACAAAAATTGTCCGAAAAGGTAATTCAGTTTGTCTTTCGTTCTACCTCTGTTATCGAGGATCCCTAATATTAATCGCTCTCGCTAGGCGCTTATTAGGCCAGACAAAATTGCTCTTCGTTTTATGTGGGGCCCTAATGTTGAAGTGGGCACCCAGATGTACAAAGTAAGGATTCCAGTCGGATCCCAGTCGGATCCCAGACAAAAAATGTTAGTGTTGAACCCTGCTACAGGTGTCCCATTTATCAGTATTGTGTCCTTCTTATTTGGCATAACTCTAGAGTTGTCTGTGAGGAATGATTCTATTTCATTCTTCCATGCAGCCTTATACTGTGTATGCTTGGATAGCTTTTTCACCTGAGTTTTCTTTCTAATCTCTTTCACTGGTCTAGGCTTTTGTTTGATTTCCAGATCAGACATTTCTGTAAAAGTGAGCTGCTTTTTCACACTTTCATGGGATTCAGATTCTTTAACATTGATGTTCTCTTGGGTGTAGCATTTCTTATCATAATATTGACGGCTTTTACCCACGCTTCTGACTCTTTGGGCATTGATTCTTGTACACGTTGTTCACGCTTTCGTATCGTTCCAGCCTTTCGGTCTTTTGCAGGTGTTTCTGTAATTTATTGCAGGGTTCTTGATGTACATCTTGATTTTCTTTGCTTTTTTGTTCTGCATTCTCTTTGCTTTTTTGTTCAGCAATCTTTTTTCTCAATTTTTGTTTTCTGATTCTGTCTATAGCTTTAATTTCTTCATCATACTTTGGATTTTGCTGTCGTAAGTCCTTAACTTTCTGGCTGTACACCTGATTTTCAAGTTTTTTCTTAGCTTTCGACTCTTCTAACTTCTTCTTTAGAGTAGGATATTTCTTCAGTTTTTATATTTGTCTATATATGCCTACCCTGTATTTTGAGGAGACTGTCACTTTATTTCCGTCATTATTTTCACATTTTCGCTCCGTAATGTAGCTAATCTCCCCCATTAAAGGGGAGCTTTACTACCAATTTTGGCACTTCTCTTTAATTTATGACCCGTATGAAGACGAATTGAATTGAATGCTGTTTAACGGCTCATCAACACAGTATAGGTTATTCAGAGCTGCCCCAGAGAGAAGGGGAAGGATACATAGGATTCGGGAACCGTGCCCTACTCTTATTATTGAATAGATTCCTATGGTTCTTTAACGTGCTCGGAGGATAGACCGATACACGGGACCGCCCAGTGACTTGCTGTATGAAGATGAAGCGGTATATTAGTTTATATCATAAATTACTATATTTGTGTCCCAAGTGTAACATATTATGGCATTTAAACAAATAAGACCAAAATACAAGTAATATTAATACTGTTATCATAATTATGGTATTCTCTCATAATGTTATCACCAAATTTAATTTTGAACATGCAACATTTTAAATCATATCATCCAGGAAATAAACGTGGCTTATTAAATTTGCATAATATGTTGTAATTGCAACATTTTGATATTTACTTACTCACTTATATTATATTCCATGGTGAAAACGTATTTAAATGTGAAAGTAACCTACATCTTAACTAAACTGACAATGTAAATTGTGTTATTGATTATTTTATGTCACCGACACCTGACAATGAAACATGCCAAAAATGTGTTACACTTGGGACATCACTCATGCTCCTACAAGAAATGTACATGAGTCTCTACTAAATCATATCTATTGCAGCTGAACTTCTGTGGACATGCTTCTATGAAAAATAAAACAAATTGAAGATTTATGCATGGTATACATACATATGTGTTCATTATAACACAAAATGTTACACTTGGGACAATCTTGGGTCATGAAATATATATCACTCTTATTACTTTAAAACAACCATATGTGTAAATATGTTAGGTATTTTACAAAGCCAAAACATTACTTTTAATTAAAATACAGTGATACACACCAAGAATACCTCCACTTAGCAATATCAAGTGTGTACTTTCAAAATATGCATTTTTTCTGAGGCAAAAAAAATAGTGGGTGTTCAGCCCATTGCTAAATTTATGCTTGATAGAAATTAAACATTTCTCGCCAGACATAATGTTAATGATAGACGAAATGTCAAAGTGTTAGTAGAAGAAAGAATTATTGAGATAGGGCAGGTATTTTTTATTATATTCAAATTTCAAATTTAATTTTGAACATGCAACATTTTAAATCATATCATCCAGGAAATAAACGTGGCTTATTAAATTTGCATAATATGTTGTAATTGCAACATTTTGATATTTACTTACTCACTTATATTATATTCCATGGTGAAAACGTATTTAAATGTGAAAGTAACCTACATCTTAACTAAACTGACAATGTAAATTGTGTTATTGATTATTTTATGTCACCGACACCTGACAATGAAACATGCCAAAAATGTGTTACACTTGGGACATCACTCATGATCCTACAAGAAATGTACATGAGTCTCTACTAAATCATATCTATTGCAGCTGAACTTCTGTGGACATGCTTCTATGAAAAATAAAACAAATTGAAGATTTATGCATGGTATACATACATATGTGTTCATTATAACACAAAATGTTACACTTGGGACAATCTTGGGTCATGAAATATATATCACTCTTATTACTTTAAAACAACCATATGTGTAAATATGTTAGGTATTTTACAAAGCCAAAACATTACTTTTAATTAAAATACAGTGATACACACCAAGAATACCTCCACTTAGCAATACCAAGTGTGTACTTTCAAAATATACATTTTTTCTGAGGCAAAAAAAATAGTGGGTGTTCAGCCCATTGCTAAATTTATGCTTGATAGAAATTAAACATTTCTCGCCAGACATAATGTTAATGATAGACGAAATGTCAAAGTGTTAGTAGAAGAAAGAATTATTGAGATATGGCAGGTATTTTTTATTATATTCAAATTTGAAAATCATGTTTTAGTTAAAATGTCACACAAAAAGTGTTACACTTGGGACATTTTTGGCAATGTTTTTTAACATAACTTTTGAACAAATAATGCAATTAAAATGAAACTTTGCAGCATCAATAACAGTCCTAAAAACAAAGTTTGGGTATGAACATTTTGCCTTTAAAACTTATGGTATTACGTATTTTCTGATGTTAAAGAAATGGCTTCATTTTTTTTGAAATCACCCAATAGTTAATGATAAACAATATTGTTTAAGTAAATGTTTTATCAAGTTCTAAATTGTTTCAATTCCACCAATGAGATCTTGTTTGTCCGAGTACGTTTCTGTATATTTGGGGGCCGTTCTAGAATTCAAAGATTTTCGGGTACGTTTCTTTATACATAAAGGTACACCGGGTACCTTTCTGTAGTACCCGATACAACAATGACCCCCATCAGCTCTACTAACCTTGTTCGTCGTCTTTGCCATGATACTACACACACACATTGTTGAAATAACATATCGTGATTAGCCGTATAACAGTATATCGAGATTAGATATTTCCAATGATACCCATCCCTACAAGTGATACATAACTGTTTTCACCTTGATTTTAATTAACATGTTCATTCTCGAATACTGAAATACATGTATCTTTGTGATGGCACAATGAAAAACGATCAGGGAAATCCAGTATCTTTGTGATGGCACAATGAAAAACGATCAGGGAAATCCAGTATCTTTGTCATGGCACAATGAAAAACGATCAGGGAAATCCAGTATCTTTGTGATGGCACAATGAAAAACGATCAGGGAAATCCAGTATCTTTGTGATTGCACAATGAAAAACGATAAGGGAAATCCAGTATCTTTGTGATGGCACAATGAAAAACGATCAGGGAAATCCAGTATCTTTGTGATGACACAATGAAAAACGATAAGGGAAATCCAGTATCTTTGTGATGGCACAATGAAAAACGATAAGGGAAATCCAGTATCTTTGTGATGGCACAATGAAAAACGATAAGGGAAATCCAGTATCTTTGTGATGGCACAATGAAAAACGATAAGGGAAATCCAGTATCTTTGTGATGGCACAATGAAAAACGATCAGGAAAATCCAGTATCTTTGTGATGGCACAATGAAAAACGATAAGGGAAATCCAGTATCTTTGTGATGGCACAATGAAAAACGATCAGGGAAATCCAGTATCTTTGTGATGGCACAATGAAAAACGATAAGGGAAATCCAGTATCTTTGTGATGGCACAATGAAAAACGATAAGGGAAATCCAGTATCTTTGTGATGGCACAATGAAAAACGATAAGGGAAATCCAGTATCTTTGTGATGGCACAATGAAAAACGATCAGGGAAATTTAGTATCTTTGTCATGGCACAATGAAAAACGATCAGGGAAATCCAGTATCTTTGTCATGGCACAATGAAAAACGATCAGGGAAATCCAGTATCTTTGTCATGGCACAATGAAAAACGATCAGGGAAATCCAGTATCTTTGTGATGGCACAATGAAAAACGATCAGGGAAATCCAGTATCTTTGTGATGGCACAATGAAAAACAATAAGGGAAATCCAATATCTTTGTGATGGCACAATGAAAAACGATCAGGGAAATCCAATATCTTTGTGATGGCACAATGAAAAACGATAAGGGAAATCCAGTATCTTTGTGATGGCACAATGAAAAACGATAAGGGAAATCCAGTATCTTTGTGATGGCACAATGAAAAACGATCAGGGAAATCCAGTATCTTTGTGATGGCACAATGAAAAACGATAAGGGAAATCCAGTATCTTTGTGATGGCACAATGAAAAACGATAAGGGAAATCCAGTATCTTTGTGATGGCACAATGAAAAACAATAAGGGAAATCCAGTATCTTTGTGATGGCACAATGAAAAACGATCAGGGAAATCCAGTATCTTTGTCATGGCACAATGAAAAACGATCAGGGAAATCCAGTATCTTTGTCATGGCACAATGAAAAACGATCAGGGAAATCCAGTATCTTTGTCATGGCACAATGAAAAACGATCAGGGAAATCCAGTATCTTTGTGATGGCACAATGAAAAACGATAAGGGAAATCCAGTATCTTTGTGATGGCACAATGAAAAACGATCAGGGAAATCCAGTATCTTTGTGATGGCACAATGAAAAACGATAAGGGAAATCCAGTATCTTTGTGATGGCACAATGAAAAACGATAAGGGAAATCCAGTATCTTTGTGATGGCACAATGAAAAACGATCAGGGAAATCCAGTATCTTTGTGATGGCACAATGAAAAACGATAAGGGAAATCCAGTATCTTTGTGATGGCACAATGAAAAACGATCAGGGAAATCCAGTATCTTTGTCATGGCACAATGAAAAACGATAAGGGAAATCCAGTATCTTTGTGATGGCACAATGAAAAACGATAAGGGAAATCCAGTATCTTTGTGATGGCACAATGAAAAACGATAAGGGAAATCCAGTATCTTTGTGATGGCACAATGAAAAACGATAAGGGAAATCCAGTATCTTTGTCATGGCACAATGAAAAACGATAAGGGAAATCCAGTATCTTTGTCATGGCACAATGAAAAACGATAAGGGAAATCCAGTATCTTTGTCATGGCACAATGAAAAACGATAAGGGAAATCCAGTATCTTTGTGATGGCACAATGAAAAACGATAAGGGAAATCCAGTATCTTTGTGATGGCACAATGAAAAACGATCAGGGAAATCCAGTATCTTTGTGATGGCACAATGAAAAACGATCAGGGAAATCCAGTATCTTTGTCATGGCACAATGAAAAACGATCAGGGAAATCCAGTATCTTTGTGATGGCACAATAAAAAACGATAAGGGAAATCCAGTATCTTTGTGATGGCACAATGAAAAACGATAAGGGAAATCCAGTATCTTTGTGATGGCACAATGAAAAATGATCAGGGAAATCCAGTATCTTCCTTTTTTTTGGTTTTCTCAGTATTTCTTTCGAAAAATTGCATTTGAATTAAAAGTGATCTGTCTCACATGGGTTACATGCTTGACTTGTAACCAAAACAGCTGAGGTGTAACCACTGTCCCATCTTGACAGAAGAGAACGCTAACTGGAGGCTATATATATTTGTAAATCTGGAATGTTCAAGAAGCAAATAAATCTAACATGATGCTAAAAATACTACCCCCTTTCCATGTACTTTTTTCTTGAACAGCTTTCAAAACCGTTAAACAATGATTCTATTACAGTTGGTAAGTCAGCACGGCGCAGAGGCAGATAGGCACCTATTCCGGTGCTTGTTTTCTCACGTGGACTTCACCAGTGATGGTAAAAGTGCCGGGAAAGACTTCCATCAGGTAAACTTTCATGACTTTATCATGTATTCTTATTATTAATATGTGTTTATTTTGATTTTTAGCTCGACTATTCGAAGAATAAGAGAGCTTATGTAATCACCCCGGTGTCGGCGTCCCACATCAAGGTTTGCGTGTAAGCTGTGTTTACAAGTCTATATCTCTTACATTTCGTATCCTAGCACAACCAAATTTGGCCAAGGGCTTCCTTATAGCATTATCTTAAGGGCTGCATAAGCAATTTTGGTTCATGGAACCCAAATTATGATAGCCCGTAAAATGTGTCCCATTTCACATCAAAATTTGCGTGTAAGCTGTGTTTACAAGTCTATATCTCTTACATTTCTTACCCTAGCATGAACAAATATGACCATGAGCTTCCTTATAGCATTATCTTAAAGGCTGCTTAAGTAATTTTGGTTCCTGTAACCTCTGGGCTCCCATGGAGCCCAAATTCTGATAGCCCTTAAAATGTGTCTATTTCACATCAAAGGACTAGATATGATAAGAGGACAAAACTGGCCCCCATTATTGAAAGTTATAATGCACAAGTTTTGAATATCTAGTTTAGCTACACATGAACTGAATCAATATTAAAACTCATTACAAGTACGTTTGAAGGCTCTAAATGAGTTTAAGAGCCTCACAAACAAGGTCTTTTTGAAAATTATAAGTGATATTGATATGGGACTTTTTCTAAAATGATCAGCATGACATGATGCTGGTCCTTGTCAAAAGTTGTTTTGATTCAACGTTAAACATTGCTGCCAGCGGCCATCTTTGTTTACATAGAGTTATATAGTAAAAACTTGTAGCGACTACTCCTTTGAAACTACTTGGCGGATTTTCATGAAACTTTACAGGAATGTTGCTCTTAATGTCTTATTGATCCTAGCAAAATTTCAGATCGGCCAGAAATTCAAGATGGCCGCCACAGCTAAAAATAGATTTTTAAAAAAGAAGTTTGTAGCGACTATGTCTTGAAAACTATAAGTGATATTGATATGGGACATTTTGTAAAATGATCAGCATGACATGATGGTTATCGGAGTCAAACATTGTTTTGATTCGATGTTAAACATGGCTGCCAGCGGCCATCTTTGTTTACATAGAGTTATATAATGAAAACTTGTAGCGACTACTCCTCTGAAACTACTTAACGGATTGTCATGAAACTTCATAGGTATGTTGCTTTTGATGTCTAATTGATCCTAGCAAAATTTCAGGTCGGCCAGAAATTCAAGATGGCCGCCACGGCTAAAAATAAATTTTCAAAATACAAGTTTGTGGCGACTTCTTCTTGAAAACTATAAGTGATTTATATGGGACTTTTTCTAAAATGATCAGCATGACATGATGTTGGTCCTTGTCAAAAATTGTATTGATTCAACGTTAAACATTGCTGCCAGCGGCAATCTTTGTTTACATAGAGTTATATAGTAAAAACTTGTAGCGACTACTCCTTTGAAACTACTTGGCGGATTTTCATGAAACTGTACCGGAATGTTGCTCTTAATGTCTAATTGATCCTAGCAAAATTTCAGATCGGCCAGAAATTCAAGATGGCCGCCACAGCTAAAAAATAGATTTTTAAAAAAGAAGTTTGTAGCGACTACGTCTTGAAAACTATAAGTGATATTGATATGGGACTTTTTGTAAAATGATCAGCATGACATGATGGTTATCGGAGTCAAACATTGTTTTGATTTGACGTTAAACATGGCTGCCAGTGGCCATCTTTGTTTACATAGAGTTATATAATGAAAACTTGTAGCGACTACTACTTCTCTGAAACTACTTGACGGATTTTCATGAAACTTTTCAGGAATGTTGCTCTTGATGTCTTATTGATCCTAGCAAAATTTCAGATCGGCCGGAAATTCAAGATGGCTGCCATGGCTAAAAATAAATTATCAAAAAACAAGTCTGTAGCGACTACTTCCTGCAATCAAAATCAATCAGTAGAGCTTCAAGGTCATTGACCTCTTGTTATTCAAGTAATAACGGGATGTAAATTCTGTTTCAAAATAGTGTTTTAGTATATGTAATACGTTTATTATGCGATAACTGACGATATACTAGACTGTCACTGTACAGTACTGTTTACTGCACTGTTTCATTTGTTTGTTATAATTCATTATTGTGTTGATGATAAGGTAATTTTCCTGTATGAAACTATGAATTGTGAACCTTACCTAATATTTATATGATTATTAACAAGACACATATCAGAGTTCTATTTATTTTATCAACAAAACAATTGCTGCATAAATGTACATAAATGTTGGACACACATTTCAACATAACACAATTCAAACTGACAGTGATTTTGCGAGCAGACGATTCTGCGATGATAATTGATTGTGTAAAAGTCCCGCGTTATCTTACCGGAAGTTGATATCGATTCATTACGTATAGACGCTTGCACTAGTCTTGTTTACTGGATAAGCTTTGATCTGATACAGACTGTATTTACTTATTTTCGTTTGACACTTAAGTTACGCAAATAATCATGTGGAATTGGAGAGAGGTTTGACTACATATTATGTTGTCGGACCATTTGTTGGTTCTGTCAGTCTGTCATGGGTGATATTTAATCAAGTGTGTGCTATTTATTTCTACTCGCAGAAAAAAGCAAGTGCTCGAAATTTTCTGTAGCAATCTGAAAAATCAACTCGCATTTTGCGAGTCCGTAAGAGTGAAATTCGACCCCTGAATGATCAAAGAGACTATCGACGCATGTCGTAATGAATAGGTGTGCGTCCGTTTTTATTTCAAAATGACGGATGGCGTGCTTGAAGCATGTTTGCCATTGTATCCAAGATCTGCTTCGACCTTGGGTAATCTCGATAATTATTCGAAGAATTGGCATCTCATAAAAGATATTAACAGAAAAGCAACTGCATACATGTACCAGTCAGATTTAGGCATAAACCATGCTAATAATTTCCAACATAGAAAAATGAGCTTGCTTGTTCCTCTACTTGAATTTTATAACGAAAGTGAAAGTAGGAAAAAACTTCTGTTTGACCTAATGCATTTTATTTTTTTTATCTGGAAAGTGGGCAAGAGGATTTTCAAAATATTTCCAGACCCCTGTCTTGTTTTACATATTTCTTGTTTTTGTAAATTCTTACACATAGCTTCTTACACATATGTTGCCCCCCCTCCCTCCCCCTCCCCTCCAATTTCTGTGTTGTTTTGGTCAATTCTTACATACACTGATGAAATAATGAAAAAATGCTCCCACCCCGCGCCAAAGGCCAGCAGAGCTTATGGGATGCCGAGTTGTCCGTCCGTCGTCTGTCGTTAACTTTTGTCTCGTTAAGACGATAGAGCATTATTTATCCGATCTTTACCAGATTGTTAATGTCAATGATAGGTCGGGACAAGTTCGAAAACCAGCCAGATCGTACCAGTAACAGCGGAGTTATGGTCCTTGATTAGTCAAAAATACTATATTTTGCCTCGTTAAGACAATAGGGCCTTAATTTTTCATCCGATCTTTACCAAACTTTACCAGATTGTTAATGTGAATGAAAGCTCAGACAAGTTTGAAAACCAGCCAGATCGGACCAGTAACGGCGGAGTTATGGCTCTTGATTTATTTAAAAATGCTATATTTTGCCTCTAAGAGTTAGACGATAGTCACTCGCTTCATTGATGTTATAAGAGCCATATTAGCCAGTAGAGCTTCCACAGGCCCTCTTGGGCCTCTTGTTTTTACATATTTCTGTGTTGTTTTGGTCAATTCTTACACATATAGCTATGTTGCCCCATCTTCCGCCCCCGCCCCCACACCCCACTCGAAACTCAATTTTATTTTTTAACATAATTCTGTGTTATATTTGGTCACTTCTTACACATATAGCTATACATATAAAACAATTTAGATTAAATTCAGATACACAGATGGAATATCATTAAAAAAATGAAATGAGGCCACAATAAAAATTGCCAGATATCAGTGCCCTCCCCTAGTTGCCTTTCGACCACAAATCTTCTTTTTTTAAATGACAGCAATTTTAGATTAAAACAGATGAAAATAATAAAATTTCACACATAATTTTATATCAGCCCGAGTTTCTATACAAGCCCCGTCCCCCAACCCCTACCCACATTGTTTTAGCCTTGTTTTCTGATGGTATATACTAGCTATATAATTTATTATTGTCTGAAAAATCGAATAGTCGAGCTGCGCTGTTCTCCGACAGCTCTTGTATAAAACTGGTCTAATTTGTGCAACACTTTTCTGATGGCTGCAGCTGCATTTGCAGTATGTCTTGAAGAGATATTACACTTTTATCTCAATGAAATTCAATCTGAAGTCATCCAGTTTCCAAGCAGATCGTGATTATCGTTACTGATGTAACCTGTCCCATTGTACTCCGTGTCTTCCACAGGGCGTTTAAGAGCGTATTCCCCCTATCCCATAATTCTACTAATTTCCCCCTATTCCTTAACTAACCCCCTATCCTTTGATCTCTCTGTCCTATCCCTTTAAAACACTAATAAACCTCAAAATACATTATTCCTGTCTATAAATAGCTCTTTGTAGGCTATACTTCTTAAAAATCCTTCCATTAACAGTTGAAATATACTTAAAATTGCATCAACAAATTATGATCCCGAAAATATTGATCACCCAACGGGTTATTCCCTCTCACACCCACCCGATGATATTCCAAGTTTATTTCCCCTATCCCTTAAATTATTTCTGTGGAAGACCCTGTTACTACTCTCTCTGAAGAACACTTTCATTAAAGGTGTTATTTAAAATTGTAGCACATTTTGACATTATAATATAGAAAGTAAAAGGGCCACACAGAAATCTTGAAGTTTTTATGAAGCATTAAGTAACATTCGTGTCTCGATTTATATTAATAAATACGGGGGCGTCCGTGGTCGAGTGGTTAACGTCTCTGACTTGAAATCACTTGCCCCTCACCGCTGTAGGTTCGATCCCTCAGGGGCCTATGAATCTTTATGTGAGGAAGCTATCCAGCTGGCTTGCGGAACGTCGGTGGTTCTACCCAGGCGCCCGCCAGTGCACGAAAATTGCCCGGAGAGGCACCTGGGGTCTTCCTCTACCAATGGAAGCTGGAAAGTCGCCATATGACCTTTGCTGTTGGCGCGACTATAAAATCCAATTCAATATTAATAAATCGAGACACTCATGTTACTTATTTCGACTTGAGCATCCATGTAAACCGACCCTTAAATTACCTGTATTATTTCTAATTGAGATTTACGTTTTGTTTTGCAGACTCAGTTTTTAATTCAGGAGTGTGGTACACTTCTAAGTAAACCCAATTTTGTGTCAACGCTGTGTTACGCTATTGACGGTCCTCTACATCATCAGAAGGTAGCTTCATTTTATATTTTGGATTATTTACCAACGTTTGTTGTATTTTGTATTTTGTGATGCTTGTTGAGAGTCTAAATATTTGTGTTCATGTCTGCTTACATAGCAGTTGCTTTGTAATAAATAGTCTACATTGTTTATGTCAACAAGATCATAGAATTTTAGTATTAAAAGTTCAACATTTATATGTACATTTATTTACCGGTAATATCAATTATTTTAAGTGCCTTAAAATAACCTTTATGTAACCAAATGCATACATATGTAAACATACATGTATTATATATTTTTTAATGTATTTTTCAGACTTTGAAGCCATCAATCCACTTATTTCCTCAGATTACTAAGCTCCTACGCCTATCCCGTGTTCAGGAGGTTGTCTTCGGACTAGCACTGCTCAATTCTTCCAACGGAGAAATCCGATCACACGCCACCCAGTTTGTCAAACAGAAATTACCAGATCTCCTAAGATCATATGTGGATGCAGGTTAGTTAAAACTGGGTTTATTAAATAAATGAAGATAGGGTTCTAACATAATAAGTTTGCCAATTTGCCATTTCTGGATCAGTTATGGGATTTCGAGTTGTCCGTCCGTTAACTTTTGCCTTGTGAACACGATAGAGCCTTCATTTTTGATTTGATCTTCATCAAACTTTATCAGTGTCTTTATATAAATGTAAATTCGGACAAGTTTGAAAACCAACAAGATCAGATATGTAACACCAGAGTTATGGCCCTTGTTTTATTGAAAAATGCCATATTCTGCCTTGTGGACGCTAAGTGTATATTGCCTTGTAAGATGGCACTCTTGTTGTGTCATAGCAGACATAAGTTGACATTTGGCTGAAAGTAACAGAACGCATAATTACACCTGCCTGATGGGTATGTAAGTAATAAAGTTTTGAAGTTTATTGTAATTATAAACACCATGTGCTTATTTCAGACTCGACAGTAAGACAGGAGGGAGGACTTCAGGACATTGCAATTGAAGTTCTCCATCTTCTCCTAGCTCACCTTGTTCACTCAAAGGAACAGTTTGGTATCGGTGTCGACCAAAAAGAAGCATTCCTCAAGACACTAAGAAAAGGTAGAGTGTTTGTATTGTACTAATGTTGATAGTCCCTCCACGCGTGGACGGCACAATAGAGTATCTGTATACTGCTTCTGATCAAGTTATGATCATCGTGACATTTTATCTCTACATATTTTACTTCTGACAGATAGAACTGTTGTGTCAGTCTCTTGGATTACAAGCAGAGTTCCACATTAAGGGAGGCGCAGGGGCTGGTTGCCCGTCATTTTCACATTGGGGATTATAACCATATAAGTTGGGAGCCCTGCTGGCCCCTTGAAATTGCGGTGTTAATAAAGAAAGAAACTGGAAATCAGAGTTACAAATTAATCTTCAAAAACCTTGACACAGTACTACATTTTTCAGTTAACCTAAACT
Organism: Cyrtodaria siliqua; assembly: GCA_037043455.1. Classification (NCBI taxonomy): domain Eukaryota; kingdom Metazoa; phylum Mollusca; class Bivalvia; order Adapedonta; family Hiatellidae; genus Cyrtodaria; species Cyrtodaria siliqua. The sequence goes on along the minus strand of JAWPHD010000416.1, from coordinate 227,463 downwards.
GTTTTAAACTTGCAGCATGCTTTGTTCTCTTGTTTTGGAACACATTTTGGTTCTATTGAGTAGGTAAGTTTAAGTGGGGTCAGTTAAGGAATAGGGCTGTTCCATTAAAACATACATGGGACCCAAGGAAGGCATTTTCAACAAATAGAATTATCGGAAAATAGGGTTCTCCTATAGATGTTTATTAAATTGCCTTCCTGGGGTTCCGGGTATGTTTTGATGGAATAGTCCTAAATTGGAAGTTTACACATTTTCCTCAAAATTATGTAGTATTAAATATGTTATTTGTGCACGTTAATTTACAGTTATTAATATACATTAATATCCTGGCTTAATTATTAATAATTTGCAATTGATCTAGTAAAACTAATGTGACAACGGGAGTTAACAAAGTCAAGATAGCCTTTTTGTCCATTTAAATGATGTGCAATCCCTTCAAGATCATAATTTTCTCAAATTTTAATGATTGATGAGTTAAGATTATACACTACATTTTGTACATTTTAGATTTCCCACGTGATCGTGTTCCTGTTGTGATAGGCCCGCTACTATACCCTGAAACTGAAGATATAACAGTGGATAAACTAACCTTCATTACCAGTATGCCAAAAACACATGTGAGTCAATCAGAACTTCTTTATTTTTAGAAGTAAAACCAAATGTCGGAGTTTTCATATTCTTGAATTCTGTATTTTTTCTTGAAGAATAACACATTTTACAAACTTTACAATTCATGATATAAAAAAAAGCGTCGTATCAATCAAACTATGGACCAAGCACCTTGGTGTTATAACATTTGTATCATATATTGTAAATGAATAGATTGTTAAATGCTTAAATATGTTGCGTAACCTAGGATAGCACCTGTTACTGCACAAAATTATTTTCCTGGTAAATAAAGGGTCAATCTGAGGCCAATTCATTATGTTAAAGCTCTCTAGAAAAGGACGTGTCGTTATAGCTCCGCACAACTAAAGTTTTAGTTTGAGTATACTGGTTTCGGCTTGTCTGTCCGTCCATCTGCAGACACAACCTTGTCCGCTCTGTATCTCTGCACCTGCTGAAGTAAATTTCATGAAGTAAGTCTGCCTGTGGTAAGAGGATGACCCCTATTTATTTTGAGGTCAGTAGGTCAATGGTTAAGGTTACCATGAAAATCCTTGTACGCTCTGTAACTCTCCGCATGAAGCAAATGTCATGAACTTCATGGGTGGACTGCCTGTGGTGAGAAGAAGACCTACTGATTTTGAGGTCAAAGATCAAGGCCACAGTGACCGTATCATAAAAATTCTTGTCCGTCTCGTTGAAGCAAATTTCATGAAACTTCAGGGTTGAACTGCCTGTGTGAGAGGATGACCCCTATTTATTTTGATCAGTATCAGTATCAGTATCAGAAGGTCAAAGGTTAAATCACTTTTACCTGGTCATGAAACTCCTTGTCGACTCTGTAACTCCTTTCCCCCTGAAGAAAATCTATGAAACTTCAAAGGTAGAATGGTTACTATTTAAATCTTTTGAAATTTGAATCACATTGAATTTTCTTTTAGTCTATGTCTATTTGGATAATGCTTAGCATTAGCCTAGAACTAAGCATTATCCAAGAAAACATTTGATCCTCAAGAGCTTTATAAATACAGAGCCCTGGAGTTAATTTTTACTTGTCATTGATGATTTATCTTTAACCCAAATGTCCAATGAAAAGATGTGCATTTAAACAGTTCTTGTATTACAGTTAGATGCGTCCCTGGCTGATATGATCTTGGAGGCAGGCTACTCCTGTACATCTACGTAAGTACTGAAGTCTTACTATCTGATGTTGTAGGCAGGCTACTCCTGTACATCTGCATAAGTACTCGAGTATTATTTGATGTTGTAGGCAGGCTACTCCTTTACATCTGCATAAGTACTCGAGTATTATTATCTGATCTTGGTGTCGGGCTACTCCTTTACATCTGCATAAGTACTAGAGTATTATCTGATCTTGGTGTCGGGCTACTCCTGTACATCTGCATAAGTACTCGAGTATTATTATCTGATGTTGTAGGCAGGCTACTCCTTTACATCTGCATAAGTACTCTCGAGTATTATTATCTGATCTTGGTGTCGGGCTACTCCTTTACATCTGCATAAGTACTCAAGTATTATTATCTGATCTTGGTGTCGGGCTACTCCTTTACATCTGCATAAGTACTCTAGTATTATTATCTGATCTTGGTGTCAGGCTACTCCTTTACATCTGCATAAGTACTCAAGTATTATTATCTGATGTTGTAGGCAGGCTACTCCTGTACATCTGCATAAGTACTCAAGTATTATTATCTGATGTAGGCAGGCTACTCCTTTACATCTGCATAAGTACTCGAGTATTATTATCTGATGTAGGCAGGCTACTCCTTTACATCTCGGAAGTACTCAAGTCTTACTATCTGATGTTGTAGGCAGGCTACACCTGTACATCTATGTAAGAACTGAAGTATTATCTGATCTTGGAGGCAGGCTACTTCTGTACATCTATGTAAGAACTCAAGTATTATCTGATCTTGGAGGCAGGCTACTTCTGTACATCTATGTAAGAACTGAAGTATTATCTGATCTTGGAGGCAGGCTACTCCTGTACATCTATGTAAGTACTCAAGTATTATCTGATCTTGGAGGCAGGCTACTCCTGTACATCTATGTAAGTACTCAAGTATTATCTGATCTTGGAGGCAGGCTACTCCTGTACATCTATGTAAGTACTCAAGTATTATCTGATCTTGGAGGCAGGCTACTCCTGTACATCTATGTAAGTACTCAAGTATTATCTGATCTTGTAGGCAGGCTACTCCTGTACATCTATGTAAGTACTCAAGTATTATCTGATCTTGTAGGCAGGCTACTCCTTTACATCTCGGAAGTACTCAAGTCTTACTATCTGATGTTGTAGGCAGGCTACACCTGTACATCTATGTAAGAACTGAAGTATTATCTGTCAAGTATTATCTGATCTTGTAGGCAGGCTACTTCTGTACATCTATGTAAGAACTGAAGTATTATCTGATCTTGGAGGCAGGCTACTCCTGTACATCTGCATAAGTACTCGAGTATTATTTGATGTTGTAGGCAGGCTACTCCTTTACATCTGCATAAGTACTCGAGTATTATTATCTGATCTTGGTGTCGGGCTACTCCTTTACATCTGCATAAGTACTAGAGTATTATCTGATCTTGGTGTCGGGCTACTCCTGTACATCTGCATAAGTACTCGAGTCTTACTATCTGATGTTGTAGGCAGGCTACTCCTGTACATCTGCATAAGTACTCAAGTATTATTATCTGATGTAGGCAGGCTACTCCGTTACATCTGCATAAGTACTCAAGTATTATTATCTGATGTAGGCAGGCTACTCCTTTACATCTGCATAAGTACTCGAGTATTATTATCTGATGTAGGCAGGCTATTCCTTTACATCTCGGAAGTACTCAAGTCTTACTATCTGATCTTGGAGGCAGGCTACTCCTTTACATCTGCGGAAGTACTCGAGTATTATTATCTGATCTTGTTGGCAGGCTGCTCGTGTACTTCTACATAAATTCTTGAGTTGCTATCTGATCTTGGAGGCAGGCTACTTCTGTACATCTATGTAAGAACTGAAGTATTATCTGATCTTGGAGGCAGGCTACTCCTGTACATCTACGTAAGTACTCGAGTCTTACTATCTGATGTTGTAGGCAGGCTACTCCTGTACATCTATGTAAGAACTGAAGTATTATCTGATCTTGGAGGCAGGCTACTCCTGTACATCTATGTAAGAACTCAAGTATTATCTGATCTTGGAGGCAGGCTACTCCTGTACATCTATGTAAGAACTCAAGTATTATCTGATCTTGGAGGCAGGCTACTCCTGTACATCTACGTAAGTACTCGAGTCTTACTATCGGATCTTGTAGGCAGGCTACTCCTGTACATCTGCGTAAGTACTCAAGTATTATCTAATCTTGTAGGCAGGCTACTCCTGTACATCTATGTAAGTACTCGAGTATTATCTGATCTTGGAGGCAGGCTACTCCTGTACATCTACGTAAGTACTCGAGTCTTACTATCTGATCTTGTAGGCAGGCTACTCCTGTACATCTGCGTAAGTACTCAAGTATTATTATCTGATCTTGGAGGCAGGCTGCGCATGTACATCTACATAAGTTCTTGAGTTACTATCTGATCTTGGAGGTAGGCTACTCATGTACATCTACGCAAGTACTCGAGTATTGTTATCTGATCTTGGAGGCAGGCTACTCCTGTACATCTATGTAAGTACTGAAGTATTATCTGATCTTGGAGGCAGGCTACTCCTGTACATCTACGCAAGTACTCGAGTATTATGATCTGATTTTGGGGGCAGGCTACTCCTGTACATCTAAGTAAGTACTCAAGTACTATTACCTCATCTTGGAGGCAGGCTACTCCTGTATGTAAGTAATCAAGTATTATTACCTCATCTTGAAGGCAGGCTACTCCTGTACATATCTACATAAGTACTCAAGTAGTACCTCATCTTGGAGGCAGGCTACTCCTGTACATCTATGTAAGTACTCAAGTATTATTATCTGATCTTGGGAGGCAGGCTACTCCTGTACATTTACATAATTACTCAAGTATTATTATCTGATCTTTGAGGCAGGCTACGCCTGTACATCTATGTAAGTACTCAAGTATCTGATCTTGGAGGCAGGCTACTCCAGTATGTAAATACTCGAGTATTATTATCTGATCTTTGAGGCATGCTACTCCTGTACATTTACAAGTTCTCGAGTATTATTATTTCATCTTGGAGGCAGGCTACTCAGAAGTTCTTATTTCTATGTCCAGTTTTTGCAAGAGGAGACATATGAATCCATGGATTTCTTGTATTGTTTTTCACTATAGATTAAGAAAATGTGTTATACTCCTGGAGTTTTTTTTAAACTTTTTTAATACTTTAGCTATATCGCAATACGGTTTTGACCATATTGTTGCATCCCTACAAGTAAACTTGTTTCATTGTTACGTGTACACTTCGTTGCAGTATTGAAGAATGTCGAAACATGTTGATTCAGTTTGGGCAGCGGGACATTACCCCCGGGGTGGTGGCTCGGGTGTTGGCTATGATGGCCAAAACACCGTCAGCCCTGACAGACCAATCAACTGGACAGGTATGTTAAAAATTTTAGGTGGCAAATATATTTCCGCAAACAGTTGTATTGAACACATATTACAAAACTAGAAAGAAAAGGTTGCAAGTGTTCATATATTTTTGTTTTAGACAAACAAGGTAGTCTTGAAGAGTTAATATAAAATGGTAATATTGTCACACTGATGACTCCCACTCCAGTAGTGAGCTTAACTCTCTCCCACCAGTAATGAGATACACACACTCTCCCACTTCAGTAGTGAGATTCACATTCCCACTTCATTAGTGAGATTCTCACACTCCACTCATTAGTGAGATTTACAATGCACTTCGGTAGTGAGATTCGCACGCTGTCCCACTTCAGTAGTGAGATTCACACACTCTCCCACTTCAGTAGTAAGATTCACACACTGTCCCACTTCAGTAGTGAGATTCACACACTCACACTTCAGTAGTGAGATTCACACACTTCAGTAGTCCGATTCACACACTCTCCCACTTCAGTAGCGACACTCTCCCACTTCAGTAGTAAGATTCACACACTGTCCCACTTCAGTAGTGAGATTCACACACTCACACTTCAGTAGTGAGATTCACACTCTCCCACTTCAGTAGCAACACTCTCCCACTTCAGTAGTTAGATTCACACACTCTCCCACTTCAGTAGTTAGATTCACACACTCTCCCACTTCAGTAGTTAGATTCACACACTCTCCCACTTCAGTAGTGAGATTCACACTCTCACACTTCAGTAGTGAGATTCACACTCTCCCACTTTAGTAGTTAGATTCACACACTCTCCCACTTCAGTAGTTAGATTCACACACTCTCCCACTTCAGTAGTGAGATTCACACTCTCACACTTCAGTAGTTAGATTCACACACTCTCCCACTTCAGTAGTTAGATTCACACACTCACACTTCAGTAGTGAGATTCACACTCTCCCACTTCAGTAGCGACACTCTCCCACTTCAGTAGTTAGATTCACACACTCTCCCACTTCAGGAGTGAGATTCACAAATTCTCCCATTTCTGCTCATGTGAGATAACTATCTTATGACATCTGACATGACGTTACGTCGGCTTATTCTGGCGTTAAATCAACAAAGTCTTTGATTTTATGCCGGCAATAAACACATTATGGGAGAAAAATAATCCATCATGAGTGATCCATGTGAGATAGGGAAATCTCACCCTCGGGATCAGAATTGCAGAGCTTCATCCCTGGTTGCAATTCTAACCCCTCGGGTGCGATTTCTCTATCTCACATTGATACTCATGATGGATTCTTATACTCTCCCACTTCAGTAGTGAGATTCACACTCTGTCCTCTTCAATAGTGAGATTCACTCTCTCTCCTCTTCAGTAGTGAGATTCACACATTCTCCCACTTATGTAGTGAGATTCAAACTCTGGCAAAACATTGCTGTAACAATGGAGGTAAAAGCTCACTTCTAAAACTTGAAACATCCTTCCTTCATTCACTTGAAAGCAAAATTTCACTTGGTTTCATTGTAAAAAATACTTTTTGAATGATTTGATGTTGACTGGTATTTTGTTACAGACAAGTGCAACTCCTGGATGGGGCGATGTCAAGGACAAGACAGAAACACCTGGCGTCAACACCTGGAATGTGGAGAACTTTGTTCAAGTAGTGCAGGACCTGGTAAGAGGGTGTTGCATACTGCTGTGCAGGTGTCCACTGTATGCTTAATGGTGGTAATACGTTAACTGTCCACATTTAAACCTACGACAAGTGTCCGGATGCATTGCTTACAGTTGCTTGTATGTTAGTTGTTACATAGACCAATACCCGAGTGCTTAGTCAGTGTTGCCATTAAATGTCACTTGTCCTAGTTGTTAAAGTGGGCATACATGTCTGGCATGTTATCATGGAAATGTTCCTTGGTTGAAAGCCCCACTAGCTAATTTCATTATCAATTGTTAGGTTTTCAACTTGAAGTTATGTGGTTTGAATTTTGGGCTGAAGAAAAACAGCCATATTTCCAGTGCTTTTGTATCCATATTTGCTCAGATGTAAGTAGTTGAGACTCTTCTCTTTAGTTATGTATTGACTCAGAAAGCACCTACATATCTCCTCATTTTGTGAAGAAACGGATAATGATGACTGGAACTCATTAACTAGTCAATTCATTTATACATACATTTAGTTATCTAGTCAAGTCGTAAACGGTTTACCTATAAAATGATAATTAATGAACATGACGCCACAACTTGGGTATCTCCGCCCTATTGTAATGATTGACAGCTTGGGTCATGTTAATTATATGAACATAATTATATAAGGTTTACAATAACTTCTTGAACTCATTTCCTCGTATTAGTATTTTATTTTACGTAATTTTCTTGATTATTAGGCGTCGCACCTAAACTGGCGTGATGTGGTCGGTGAATTGGACAACCCCCAGTTTGCCGTCATCAACAAGAAGGGTCTGAGACTGCTGATGAAAGGACTCATACAAGGCTTACAAGAGATCTTCCCAGTCGAGTACATCTACAGGTCGTGGAAAAACACAGAGGGACAGGTAATTAGTAGTTCCACACAGAGTGTCTGCATAGAGATGTACTTTAATGATGTATTGTAGGATTTAATGCCTTGGTAATTCAGTATAACAGAATAATGAAAGTACTATAAAAGCTTTTTACAAGGGTATTGTCATATACATGATAAGGCTTCTTTACGTTGCAGTTCAATCTCGGACATTCAATGTTGGATCTTCCATATCATTGTGCTCTGAGACTAAACAACATGTAAATAAAATGATTAATAAAACAAATACTTGCTGCATGAAGTGGAGATTGTCTGTCCCAATATACATGTATTGTCCCCTGAAGCGCAAGAAGGAACAGGCTGTCTGTGCAGGCAGCCATGTTCCCTGAAGTCAGAGGAGGAACAGAGCTATAGGAACGGGCTGTCTGTGCAGGCATCCATGTTCCTTGAATCCAAAGAGGGAACAGAGCTATAGGAACAGGCTGTATGTGCAGGCATCAATGTTCCCTGAAGCCAAAGAGGGAACAGAGCTATAGGAACAGGCTGTCTGTGCAGGCATCCATGTTTCCTGAAGCCAAAGAGGGAACAGAGCTATAGGAACAGGCTGTCTGTGCAGGCATCCATGTTCCCTGAAGCCCATGGAGGAACAGAGCTGTAGGAACAGGATGTCTGTTCCCTGAAGCCCAAGGGAAAACAGAGCTATAGGAACAGGCTGTTTGTGCAGGCGTCCATCCTGATAGTTTCTAGTCTGTTGTACACAATTATTGCAATCTGTTACAGTTGTCCTTCATCATACACTCACTGCGTAACCCCGACGTGTTCTGTTTTGCTGACTATCCATGTCATACGGTTGTGATAGATATCCTGAAGACGGCCCCAGATGATGAGAACAGGGACATAGCAACTTGGTAGGAACATCTTACTTGTACCCACTTCCTAGTGTTTATATAAAGGCAAATTATATTGTTATGAACATAGAATTTTTAAATATTCTATTTTTCATCTCCAAATCTATAAACATCCATATCAATTCAATCAAACTTGACACATAACTGTGTTAGGGATGTTCCAGAAAAACATACATAAGTGGTTGGGGAAGGCATTTTGAAATAGACACCCCCTATAGAAGCGATTTACCCAAAAAGGATCTACCTATAGAAGCGTTTTAAAGATCAACGGCTCCCCCAATTGAAGCATTTTTTTTGCCCCACCTATAGAAGCGTTTTAAATAAGCAATTTTTGCAATTTTTTGTGTGTAACATAATTATATAAAAATATTTATTTACGATGATACTATTACCGTATTTCCTTTATAGTGGTAAATAAAATAAAAATTGTAAAATTAAAAGATATATAATATATATAGATTTATACAAAACAAAAAAAGGTTGAATTTCGAACGATTAATTCTAAAGATTGAAACATTATTGTTGTGGTGAACAGAAATACCCCTGCCCAGATAGCATTTAAAAAAAGGAAGAAAAAACAATGATTTGCTTCCGGTTTTATTTCACTGCACATCCTTTGAATGTAAAGTCAAGATCAGGGTAGGATGTGGGGTGGGGCTTGGTATGAAAGGTAAAACTGGCCCCTATGTTTACATTAAGTAACAAAACAATACCTTCACAAAATTCCCTAATTATTCTGTCTAAAGTCAATGTTAAGATCGCAGTCGGCGCCATCAACGCCCCCGCAGGAAGCTTTGTTTTTTTCTAAATGGTGAGACAAAACTTCCCCTCTGAAATATAACCGATAGTACGAATCAAAATGGGTACAATGTACAATAGTACGAATCTGAGTACGAAATTTTGTAGGAGTTGTTGTTCTTGAATCCATTCTATTTTTAGAAGCATTGAAAACAAGCTGCTCTCCGAAGATTTAACAAATTCTTATTTTTTTGATTTTATTTGGGTTAGATTTTAATCAAATAAATTACCGCTAGAAGCATTTTTTTCCACCCAATATTCCCCAGAAGCATTTTTCCCAAAACACACCCCACCATAGAAATGTTTTTTATATTTACCCCACCCCTACATATGCAAATTATTGTACGGGGTTACCCCCTATAGAATTTTTTTTATTCCCGTCCCCAATGGGTATGTATGTTTTTCATCATGATCCCTGCATTGATTCAGGTGCCATCTCGCTCACATCAAAAGAGCATTGGCAGAAAAACAATAAACGTGGCTCCAGCTTAAATTGAGTTTCTACGATAGAATTTGCAGCAACTCTGCAGTTCAGGGTGGGAAGGTTCTAGGCCCATTTTCCATATTTTATCTCGATGTACATGGAGGATGAGCCTGGCATGTTCATGCCTGTTAGGCGCCATATAACCCTTCATGTGTTGGTGCGCAAAACCCAATTCAATGTATGTTTTTCTGTAAAAGCCCTTATACATTAAAGCAGGATAATTCGAAATTTTCGGGGAAGCATATAATCGTCGCTTTGTCCGTCCTTCCGTCCGGAGCATATCGTCAAAACTACTGATGAGACTACAATGAAACTTAACACAATGATAGAGGGCAATGAGAGGAAGTGCAGAATGCAAGAACTGTAACTCTTCCATCATTCAAATTAGTTATTGCCCTTTGTAATTTTATACTTAGAATATTGTCTGGGGCATAACTTTAAAACTACTGATGGGACTGCAATGAAACTTAAACAATGATAGAGGCCAATGAGAGGAAGTGCAGAGTGCAAGAGCCGTAACTCTGTCATCAGTCAAATTAGAGTTACTGATAGTTCTTGTCCGCAGCATAACTCAAAAACCACTAATGGGACTTCAATGAAACTTCACAATGATAAAAGACAGTAAGAAGAAGTGCAGAGCACAAGAACCATAACTCTTTCTTCATTCGAATTAGAGTTATTGCCCTTTTTCATTTTATACTTACAATTCTTGGCCGGAGCATTATTTAAAAACAACTCATGGGACTTTAAAGGGAATGTAGCCAAATCATCTTTATTATTGAGAGTTTTGAAATACTTGAATAAGGGTGAAAGAATTATCAAAATCGGATGATAAACAAAGAAGATAAGATCATTTAAAGATCCTGTTGAAATGGATATGGAAGCGGCCATTTTGAGAGCTATGACATCACGGTTCTAAATGACAATATATGGAATATTTATAAATATGAAAATTTACTGATTTATAGGGAAAAAATGACAGCAACTGTATGAAAAATATGTAATACTTAATGGCAATATTGCTTCATATGACCATTAAAAAAATTCATTCATTTGCAATGATTTTCTTCGTTTTAAATGATATTTTATCAATATTCCATATATGGTTATATGGAACTATGACATCATAGTTCTAAAAATGGCGGCTCCCATGTTCGTTTTAGAACAACCTTTAAATGGTCATATCTTTTTTGTTTATCATTCGATTTTGCTAATTCTTTCACCTTTTTCAAAGTTGTTCAGAACTCTCAATAACAGAGCTTGTTTGGCTGTGTCGCTATATTCCCTTTAATGAAACTTCACACAGTGATAAAGGGCAATGAGAGGAAGTTTCGAGCACAAAACAATAACTCTACTTTAATTCAAAATAGAATTATTGCTCTTTGGAATGTTATACATGTAATTCATGTCCGTAGCATAACTCAGAAACTACTAATGGGAATGCAGTGAAACTTCACACAATGATAAAGGACAATGAGAGAAAGTGCATAGATCTACCACCAATCTTTGTTCAAATTAGAGTTATTGCCCTTTGTAATTTTATACTTGTAATTCTTGTCCGAAGCATAAGTCAAAAACTACTAATGGAACTGCAAATTGAAAACTTCTGGGTGATTCAAGGCCATACGATAAGTTGATACATTCTGGGGAGCATCCATCGGTTCTACCGACTTTCTTGTTTACTTAAGTTTCCAGTAAATTAATATGACCTCAAAAGTCCAGCCAGCAGCTGTTGTTATTATATATCAATTAAATATTTGTCTGCATGGCCAATCTGGCTATCAAAAGCCTGTCATTTTGCTCTTCAAGGTCTTTTTTTTTTTTTACACAATCATGTTGAATGTCGTAATCTTCCCTTCAATAGGAAGTCCTTGGATCTAGTGGAAGCCCTACTGCGATTGTCAGAAGTGGGTCATTATCAACAAGTGTCGGAGCTGTTCAAGTTTCCCGTGCAGAACTGTCCAGATATGCTGGTGCTGGCACTGCTGCAGATCACAGTAAGATTTTCATGTGTCCAGATATGCTGGTGCTGGCACTGCTGCAGATCACAGTAAGATTTTCATGTGTCCAGATATGCTGGTGCTGGCACTGCTGCAGATCACAGTAAGATTTTCATGTGTCCAGATATGCTGGTGCTGGCACTGCTGCAGATCACAGTAAGGTTTTCATGTGTCCAGATATGCTGGTGCTGGCACTGCTGCAGATCACAGTAAGGTTTTCATGTGTCCAGATATGCTGGTGCTGGCACTGCTGCAGATCACAGTAAGGTTTACATGTGTCCAGATATGCTGGTGCTGGCACTGCTGCTGCAGTAAGGTTTTCATGTGTCCAGATATGCTGGTGCTGGCACTGCTGCAGATCACAGTAAGGTTTTCATGTGTCCAGATATGCTGGAGCTGGCACTGCCGCAGATCACAGTAAGATGATTTGCATTTGTCCAGATTTGCACTGCTGCAGATCACAGTAAGATTTCATGTGACCAGATATGTTGGTGTTTGCACTGCTGCAGATCACAGTAAGAATTTTATGTGTCCAGATATGTGGTGTTGGCACTGCTGCAGATCAGAAAAAGACCACGGCTAAAAATTGATTTTTAAAAAACAAGTTTGTAGTGACTACTTCTTGAAAACTATAAGTGATGTGATATGAGACTTTTTCTACAATGATCAGCATGACATGATGTTAGTCCTTGTTGAAAATCATTTTGATTCGACGTTAACATGGCTGCCAGCGGTCATCTTTGTTTACAAGAGTTATATGGTAAAAACTTGTAGCAACTACGTATACACCTCTGAAACTGCTTGACAGATTTTCAAGAAACTTCACAGGAATGTTGCACTTGATGTCTAGTTGATCCTAGCAAAATTTCAGTGGCCAGAAATTCAAGATGGCCACCATGGCTAAAAAAAGATAAAAAAACAAACAAATTTGTATCGACTACTTCTTGAAAACTATAAGTGATATTGATACGGGACTTTTTCTAAAATGATCAGCTTGACATGATGTTGGTCCTTTGATTTGACGTTAAACATGGCTGCTAGCGGTCATCTTTGTTTGCAAGAGTTATATAGAAAAAGCTTGTAGCGACTCCTCCTGAAACTATTTGACAGATTTCAGATATTCATGAAACTTCACCGGCATGCTGATCTAGATGTCAGTAGAGCTTCAATGTCATTAACCTCTTTGTTTTAAAAAAAGCTATCCAGTGACATAGGAACTATTGCATTTAAATGTGTACTACTGCTATCTGGCAAACTACCCACTAACATGACAGAAACTATTTAAGTGACTGTTTTTAAGTCAGAGAAAAATGCTTATATTTTACAATATATAATAATTCCATATTACCTTTTCATATATAAACTCTGTATTATTTTTGATTATCAATTTCTGTGTCTTTGAAAATTGAATATGTGTTCAACTATGTGATATTTTCTTCAGCCCACATGGAACACTCTGAAGCAGGAGCTCATCTCCACCCTCATGCCTCTCTTCCTCGGTAACCACCCCAACTCTGCCGTTGTCCTTCACTATGCCTGGCACTGTCAAGGTCACTCGAGCACCATCCGCACCCTCATCATGCACTCGATGGCTGAGTGGTACATGCGGGGGGAGCCTCACGACCAAACGAGATTATCGCGGATTCTGGATGTGGCTCAGGATCTGAAGGCTTTGTCAATGTTGCTGAATGCCACACCATTTGCATTTGTCATAGATCTGGCATGTCTTGCCTCCAGGAGGGAGTATCTCAAACTGGATAAATGGCTCAGCGACAAGATCAGAGAACACAGGGTATGTGAAACAAGTTTGTCATCTCAAAAGAAAATGTTTTGAGTCATATATTTTCTATGCCATTTTTCTGATGTTCAAAGCCAGCAAACTGGTTGGGTTAAAATGAAAATTAAAGATCAGCAGGTTGGGTATAAATATATCTTAAAGCAGCTGCTCTGTCCTAGTCATCTAAATGCAGCTAATTTAAGGGGCCATTTATACAAACCTGTGTGACATTCTAAATGCACCTAATTGCAGGGGCCATTCATACAAACGTTTGTGACATTCTAAATGCACCTAATTTCAGGGGCCATTCATACAAACATGTGTGACATTCTAAATGCACCTAATTTCAGGGGCTATTCATACAAACGTGTGACATTCTAAATGCACCTAATTTCAGGGGCCATTCGTAAAAACCTGTGTGACATTCTAAATGCACCTAATTTCAGGGGCCATTCGTACAAACCAGTCTGACATTCTAAATGCACCTAATTTCAGGGGCCATTCATACAAACCTGTGTGACATTCTAAATGCACCTAATTTCTGGGGCCATTCATACAAACGTGTGTGACATTCCAAATGCACCTAATTTCAGGGGCCATTCGTACAAACCAGTCTGACATTTTAAATGCACCTCTTTTTCAGGGGCCATTCGTACAAACCTGTGTGACATTCTAAATGCACCTTATTTCAGGGGCCATTCATACAAACCAGTGTGACATTCTAAATGCACCTAATTTCAGGGGCCATTCATACAAACCAGTGTAACATTCTAAATGCACCTAATTTCAGGGGCCATTCATACAAACCAGTGTGACATTCTAAATGCACCTAATTTCAGGGCCCATTCATACAAACCAGTGTGACATTCTAAATGCACCTAATTTCAGGGGCCATTCATACAAACCAGTGTGACATTCTAAATGCACCTAATTTCAGGAGCCATTCATACAAACCAGTGTGACATTCTAAATGCACCTAATTTCAGGGGCCATTCATACAAACCAGTGTGACATTCCAAATGCACTTTATTTCAGGAGCCGTTCATACAGACCTGTGTGACATTCTTGAAGCGTCGATGTCCACAACTTGTGGGCGGTTTTCCGAAAGAGGATTTACAAATGAAAAGTCAACAGCTTCCTCCAGATACCATAGCAACCATGCTTACCTGTCTACAAGTGTGTGCAAAGTAAGTTTAAAGGGAAGCAATCTGGAAGCATTGTGCAAGTCGATCCAGTCAGATGCAGCCATCATAATGTGTTTCAGATTCCTGTTCAACTCGCATATGCGGGGGAGAGACATATTGTTTTTGTGCTGTCTGTCTGTATGTCACAAACTTTGTCCGAATTTTTAGTGGAGTTGTGTCCCTTTAAAGGTTTTAATACACAAACTTTGTCCGAACTAGTTTTCCTGAACCCCTGGCTGGATTTCAACGAAACTTTGCAGGGATGATAAGTACCAAGTCTAGTTGCGCATATCATCAACATGTTCCTGTTGAATGTTTTTTTGGCAGAGTTATAGCCCTTAAAGGTTTTAATACACATACTTTGTCCGAACTAGTTCTCCTGAACCCCTGGCCAGTTTTGAAGGAAACTTTGCAGGGATGATCAGTACCAAGCCTAGTTGCGCATATCATTGCTGTGTTCCTGTTGATTTTTGGCAGATTTATGGCCTTTTCCCCAGGCATCTGTTTTTACTAAAAACAACCTCTAGTTATTGTTAATGAAATTATTGTTAATGAAATAGTTTGATCAGGAAAACGAGGCGACTCGGCTAGTTTTGTTGTATAAATCAATAATAATGATGCTTTAAAGCTATTGTAAATTCTTGTTTTATGATAAAAGTACACTTTATTTGAATTATATGTAAAACTGCTAAAGGCTATTCCATTTAACAAACCTTGACCCCACGATACCCTGACCCCACGGATGGCAAAATAAAAAAAATGCATGGTCTATAAGACACAATAATCACTTCTACACATGGTCCGCATTACACAATAATAATAATAACTTTTATTTCGAGAAGGTAACATATTAAGATATAGGATTTACAAAAAAAATACAAGTCTTGTTTACAATATGTTCATCTATAAAACTACACAATGTTAATCACTTCCATGCCATGTCGTAAATTTTCGAAATTATATCAGCAATGTACATTCGATGTCGTAAAATGGACGAATTTAAATTCATGGATCTCCGGAGAGCAATCCGCAATCGAAATATCCGTTTCTCCGGAAAGTTTTCGGATGCAGTCAGATGCAGGGAATCCCTAAAAAAAATGGCGGAATTGAGACCTCCCGACACAATCATGGTCAGTCGGAGATGTTGGAGTATGGCTGGCTTCAGTCGACTTAAGAGTCATTCGCCTTGCCGAAATATATCTAGGTCATATGGACTTTTGACCAATCAAATACAGAAACAATTCATTAATTTACATATTTATTGACACCACTTGAGCTTTTTTTTTACGACATCGGTAAATCATAACAAAATGTGCGGCCCTGGATTGTTTTGCGAGAAAAATGCGAACGTTTTTAATAAACTCGAAGTACTCGTTTATTAACATGATTTTATGAGGTATTCAGTGTATTTCATTGATAAAGTTTGAAATTAAATGTATATATATGGATGTGCATCTTTCCCCAAAAATGTTGCAAAACTTAGCGATATGCTTCTTTTTTCATATGTCACCGGTTTTCTCGATTCCAAAAAGAATGCAAGAAAAGATATTTGTTTAGTTCTAAAATACATTTAATTGATACATAGGCCTTACACTACTGCTTAAACAATCAAAAATAAGACCAAGTGGACTTAAATGTCTGGCAATTATATTGAAATTTATAAAATGTGAATTAATGTTATCGTTATATATATGATGAAGCAGCCAGCTGATATGGGTCAATATCAATTTTTATATTTTTGGTTATTTAAACCCTTTACCTTCTGTAAGAGAGTACTATCATTTATATTTTATAAAATAAATAATGCTACAAGGTAAAAAACTAGACATTTTAGATAAAAAATTACATGACCATTGATTTATAATTTGCCTTTGTTTTATAGCATTTTCATTTTTATCCAGCCTTGGTTTAGTCTTTATATCAACTTGTGGTCCTTGGCTTATTGAAAACTGCTATATTTGACCCTGGCACATCCATTTTAGTGTGATCATTACCAAACTTGGTATTAACCTTTATAGTGTTTAAAATAAAAACATTGATAATATTCTATAAACCAGCCCTTTGTGACATGAATGGAATGATCCAGATGGAAGAAACAACAAATCATATATATTATATATTAACTATCTTTAATATTAATAACATCCATTGCATTATTTCTGACTTTTAATAACACTAAGTTAATATCAATGATAAAGAATTATATAAATTCACTTCTTTCGAAAAACAAACACTTCTATGCAAGGTCATGAATTTCCAAAATTCACTTTTATGGGTATCCAAAATTCACTTCTATGGGTATCATAAATTCACTTCTATGGGTATCCAAAATTCTCTATGGGTATCATAAATTCACTTCTCTTTGGGATCCAAAATCGCTTCTATGACGGGTATGAAAAAAGTCACTTCTACGGGTGGTCAACCATTTTTGAAAGTGCCTTCCCCCTATGGGTATGTTTAAATGGAATAGCCCAACAATACAATCCCCATGTAATTAAATATTTAAGATATAGCAACAAAATGCATCTGCGCTTTACAGGCTGAACATTTGTCATATATTGCTGCACTGACCTGGAACAAGTCACTGCAACCCTCTTATCTAGCAGTCAGATTGGGACTTGGGACTATTTAGTCACGTTCATATAAATCGGACAGATTACAAATTCAGATGTTTTTGAAACAAAGTTTATCCTGAAGTCCTCTCTCTGGACATGACTATACGTTAGAAGACCTTAAAATTTACATTTCAATTGAATTTGTTTCTATCCATGATATTTGATGTTTATAGGATCAATGTTACGGTGATATGATGGTAAGCAGGGTTTGACACTTACTTTTTCACCCAGTTATCCCAAAGGAATACCTACTTGGATCTTCCCCAGAAAGTTTTGAAAACAGTGGTGCAATTTGGTGCATTTTAGATGTATTTTCAAGGTATATTTTAGGTTAGCCAAAAGAGCAATTTTGAGATGGCAAATTTCAACGCCCCACCCCAGTGTAAATTTAGGCCACATACAATTAATATCTAACATCTTTGCTTTGTCCAGTTTATATAAATTAACATATAATCCATAAATTGTTTTCCTGTTGTGGCCACGTAATGAGCATTCTTAACAGATAAGTAAGCTTACTGAAAGCTGCTTTGTTCAGAAGCTGTACAGATATTTCTCCAAATGATGTACCAGCGGAACTTTCCTCAGCTTTCCACTTGCTTGCATTTTTCAAATGTCCTTAAAATCTTAAAATATTGCAACATGTAACAAAGGTTCCAACAGACTCCTATTTAGAACATGTACTTCATGTCATAATTTTCGTGTCACCATCGTATTTCGGCCATTTGAACTCCAGTTTCCAATTACTTCGAAATGTCCTGTCCCATGTTCTTGTCATATAAACGTTGAACTTCAAGTCTGTGTTCTTCGGATTTCATTTTCTTTTCCGGCAGAGGTGAACCCCCAAAATATCGCCACTTTTCAACGACCAACAAACTGATGACAAATTGTAATGGTTAGCGCTTGGATTTTAAGCGTGATTAAAAATCACGTGACACCATTGGGTCATATAACACTATTGCATTTCCCACAGGCCTCCATTATAGCCTTTTGGCCTACAATCCCTGTTCCTATATCCAAACGGATGATAAAACCTAACTTCTTTAGCTCTTCTGATCAAAGGTCCGTCGTCCATCAACCGGCCCCGTGTGGTTCCCGGGGGCCCCATTTGGTCACGGGGCAAAAAATAGGGCCACTGCAGATCCCTTTCATATTCATTTGTCATTTTTTGTTCATGCTCATTAAAGGTCTTCATCATGACCCCTGCATTGTTTCAGGTGCCATCTCGCTCACATCACAAAGAGCAGTGGCAGAAAAACAATAAACGTGGCTCCAGCATAAATGGAGCGTCTACAATAGAATTTGCAGCAACTCTGCAGTTCAGGGTGAGAAGGTCCTAGGCCCATTCTCCATATTTTATCTCGATGTACATGGAGGATGAGCCTGGCATGTTCATGCCTTTTAGGCGCCATATAACCTTTTCTTGTGTTGGTGCGCCTTAAAACCCCAATTCAATTCAATTCAATTGTTTACTTTTGAAAGCGTTTGCGTTGTGCAGACAATTAAAATGTCGAAACTGGGACATAAACTGACAAGCGAGTTAACGTTAAAAAACACTTCTGAAATTAACACATGTGGTAAGTGTTTTTATGGAAATTAATCATTAATAATGATTAATCATTGACAGAACACTGCCATGAATAACAAGTCAATAAAGGCGGGTAAGTTACCTTGCTCGTTTTACATTTGATCCCCAAATCACCCTATTATTTTTGAAAAATTTGAAATTCACTCAATTTTAATTTCATGAGTGAAATACCCAATAGGTCTAAAAGTTATCTGGGGCACTGTCTAACACCTTCATTTATTATTGATTGTTACCAAACTTGCACAAATTGTTAATAACCATGATAGCTTGGACAAGTTCGAAAATGAGCTAAATTGGGTCAGTAACACCGGAGTTATGGCCCTTGTTTTTTCTGGAAAATGCCATTTTCTGCCTTGTGAACACTAGGGCCTTCAATATTAATCGGACCTCTACTTAACTTTGCCAGTGTCTTTATATCAATGAAAGCTCGGACAAGTTCGAAAACTTACAAGATCGAAATAATTTCACCGGAGTTATGGCCCTTGTTTTGCTGAAAAATGCCATTTTAAGCCTTGTGAACACTCTAGCACCTTCATTTATTATTTGATCTTTACCAAACTTGCACAGATTTTTAATATCAATGAAAGTTCAAACAAGTTCGAAAACCAGCTAGATGGGACCATTAAAAGTGGAGTTATTGCCATTGATTTAGGTAAAAATGCTATATTTTAACCTCATTAAGACGATAGGGCCTTCATCTTTCATCCAATCTTTACCAAACTTTACCAGATTGTTTATATAAATGAAAGCTCGGGCAAATTTGAAAACCAACTAGATCGGACCATTAACAGCGGAGTTATGGCCCTTGATTTAGGTAAAAATGCTATATTTTGCCTCATTAAGACGATAGGGCCTTCATCTTTCATCCAATCTTTACCAAACTTTACCAGATTGTTTATATAAATGAAAGCTCGGACAAATTTGAAAACCAACTAGATCGGACCATTAACAGCGGAGTTATGGCCCTTGATTTAGTTAAAAATGCTGTATTTTGACTCGTTAAGACGATTGGGCCTTTATCTTTCATTCGATCTTTACCAAACTTTACCAGATTGTTTATATAAATTAAAGCTCGAACAGTTTCGAAGACCAGCCAGATCGGACCAGTAACAGCGGAGTTAAGTTGAAAGCTCGGACAAATTTGAAAACCAACTAGATCGGACCATTAACAGCGGAGTTATGGCCCTTGATTTAGTTAAAAATGCTGTATTTTGACTCGTTAAGACGATTGGGCCTTTATCTTTCATTCGATCTTTACCAAACTTTACCAGATTGTTTATATAAATTAAAGCTCGAACAGTTTCGAAGACCAGCCAGATCGGACCAGTAACAGCGGAGTTATGGCCCTTGATTTAGTTAAAAATGCTATATTTTGCCTCGTTAAGTTGATGGGCCTTCATTTCTCATGCGATCTTTATGAAACTTTACTAGATTGTTAATATCAATGAAAGCTCAGTTAAGTTCGAAAACCAGCCAGATCAGACTAGTAACAGTGGAGTTATGGCCCTTGATTTAGTTAAAAATCCTATATTTTGCCTCGTTAAGACGATAGGGCTTCATCTTTCATCCGATCTTTAAGAAACTTTACCAGGTTGTTAATATCAATGAAAGCTTGCACAACTTCGAAAACCATCCAGATTAGACCATTTACATCGGAGTCATGGCCCTTGATTTTCTGAAATATGCTATATCTTGGCCTCATTAAGATAAAAGGGCCTTCATTTGGCCGGATTTCATTGAAACTTTGCAGGGATGATCAGTACCAAGCCTAGTGGTACATAGTTACCATGTTCTAGTTGAATAATTTTAGCGGAGTTATAGCCCTTTAAATGTTTTAATACACAAACTTTGTTCTGACTAGTTCTCCTGAACCCCTGGCCGGATTTAAACGAAGCTTTTTAGGGATGATCAATTCCATGTCTAGTTGTGCAAATCATTGCTGTATTCCGGTTGAATGATTTTTTTATGGCCCTTTAAAGGTTTTAATACACAAACTTTGTCTGATCTACTTCTCCTGAACCCCTCGCCAGACTTCAGTGAAACTTTGCAGGGATGATCAGCACCAAGCCTAGTTGTGCATGTCATCGTCTCGTTTCGTTTTACACCTATTTGGCAGAGTTATGGCCCTTTAAAGAATTTTGATACCACAATTTTTTTCCGAGCTATTACTCCAGAACCCCTGGCTGGATATAGAAAATATAAACTTGACAAGGATGATCAGTTTCAAGCCTAGTTGTGCATATCATCGCCATATTTCGGTTGAATGATTTTTGGCAGAGTTGTGACCCTTTTAATGTTTTAATACACAAACTTTGTCCAGATTAGTCTCTTCTGAACTCTTTGCCAGATTTCAGCGAATCTTGGGTGAGAATAATCAGTACTAAGCCTAGTTGCACCTATCATTGCCATGTTCTGTTTGAATGATTTTTGAAAGACTTATGGCCCCTTGTAGATAAACTTTATCTTGAGCCAGTAGGGCGTCCACAGGTCCTCATGGGCCTCTTGTTTTATGATTGAAATATAATATTTTGATGTTTTATGGAGATTTGTTATGATTTGGGTAATTTAATCCAATCAGAATCTACCTTACAATCTGACAATATGCCCTAATAGACCCTATACTTTTGTCAATCAATCAGAAGCCCCAAATCAATAGTGGTATCTGACCATTGACACTGTCAGCGGTGTCCAAGTGGACACAATTACACAATTTGAAGGCATTTTAAGAGTTTTATTAAGTCGGGGAAATTAAGTTTGTGTTTTCACCATTTTATTGTTTCCTCATTTAATGTAGGGTACAAATGCCTCCAAATTATTGTATTTAGTTTACGGTAATATCTACACGGACACCGCTGACCTGCCCGTTGAATCACATGACTCGTCCATTAGATCATTCCTTGCAAGCTTCATTCAAAAAAGAAACTGGAAGGCATTTAAACAAACAAAAAGGCGGAGTCAGAGAAGGCTCTGATTACTACTCTACCGAGGTCATAATATTTTTTTGTTACAATGAGTATGGTCTTGGCAATTGTCTCGATCTGTATTATAGAATTGATTATTAATCATAGTTTCATTACTTTACTGACTGATAAAATAGGTATCCCGACGGAATCCCAAGCTTTTAGAAACTGGGATTCCTCCCCAAAATCAGGATCCTCGGAACCCCGTTAATGAACCATGGTAAGCCAGTGAAATGTGAGCAGGTGGAGTTTATTTTGTCTATCAGCAAAATTTGCTGTTTTCCATACTTGCAGTAATGTCACCCAGGAGTTGTCGGAAATCATCCTAACCATGATTGCCAATGCTAGTGTCTTGATGAAGCAGAGACAACCCCCTGTGGGGCCCAAACCGCCTAATTCTACTGCCCCTGGGCCTCTAACTCAGGTGGGGCCTGTGCCCACTGGACCTGTCGGTGGACCACTTGTAGGTGGTTCATTAGGTGGCACCAACAACACTGGACTAGGTCTAGGACCAAATATGGCTCAGACATCTATGGGAACAGTTCTTGGGGGAACATCAACACAGGTGATATATTACGGAATTTTTTCTTGAAATGAAAATTGTATATAACTTTATGATATCCATTTGCTCTTTACATATTTTGGTTTCTTTGACCAAGCATAACTACAATAAAGAGCCTTTGAGGGCATAATTTACTATTTATTGAAAATAATTGAGGAGAAATGTTAAATAACTTGCTTGGACAAAAAGAAGAATTAAACAAGAAATATCACTTTAATTTTCGGGGGCATAAACATGAGTTGACAGTTTACTGTATAAATGCCTATCTCAACAGCTTTATAAATTTATATTTTCCTTTTCATTAAT
This sequence comes from Cyrtodaria siliqua, assembly GCA_037043455.1. Classification (NCBI taxonomy): domain Eukaryota; kingdom Metazoa; phylum Mollusca; class Bivalvia; order Adapedonta; family Hiatellidae; genus Cyrtodaria; species Cyrtodaria siliqua. Next base: position 204,624 of record JAWPHD010000416.1, on the reverse strand, counting down.
TTTAAATTGACTCACCATGTCTAACATCTGATGTTTTATTGTTGTCACATACAGCTGGATGCTGCAGACACCCTGGGTATACCAAAGTCATGGGGAGTGCCCGGGCAGGCTAACTCTGGGTTTCCTGGTGGAGCCCTGTCATTGGGCTCATCCAACCCGGGCTCACCAGCAAAGGCCTTCTCCTCACAGGCAAACTCTGGCTTTGGTTCAATACAAAATTTAACATCACAACTTCAAAGTAAGTCTACTACATATATTTAAAAAGTTGATTAAATATTAAATACAAACTTTCTTAGATTAAGGAGTAAACTCGATTGTAATGAGATCTTGCACAATGTTATACTGTGTTAAGTTGAAGACAAGATGGGATTCCTGACCGACGGCGGGCACCCTCAGCACTTGGTTAAATTGTCTGGTTAATGTATACTTGACAGTTCATGTCTCCAAAACCGGAACAGGTATTGCTTTGAAACTTGGTACATACATTAACTGGGGTAAGGCCTAACTCCCTGGCCATGCCCTTTCTGACCAGTGACCTTGACATTGACTTTAAAGACAAAATGACTTTGTCCATTTTTGCCCAGACACGGAAGTGAAGCGGGTATATAGGGAGTGACCGTTCAACTACTATAGTATATAGAGGATCTGACATGAGTTGTCATTTCATACAAAATTTTATTAAACTTGTTCAGGAATTTGTTATTAAGCGAGCCTCCGGCGAGCTTAATAACAAATTCCTGGACGAGTTTATTCACATGAATTTTGAAATTTTGAATTTTGAATATTCATGGAAATTGAATTTTTCATACCGTATTTTACCTTGTATAGTACGACCCGTGTATAGTACGCACCCGCTTCTCAGAGGTCAAAACTGGGGTAAAAAAGTTGTTTCCGTGTATAATACGCATCAAAATATTAGTTTTCCTAGATGAACAATACAACGAAAATAAAAGGTTAAAAAAAAAATCTCACGATCGAGAAAATTAGCGCACAAAAGAAAATATAATTACTTCAATCATTAATTGCCAATCTTCAGGGGAGTACCTATCTTATATCATCCCATCAAAGAGCCAATTATAATGCCGCAGATAATTGTCCGTAATCCGATAATTACATCTACTAAAACACAAAGTCGTTGGTTACCGTAATCCATTACGCCGATTATACTAACATTGTGTATTCACGGGAACCAGAGTTTATCATAAGTGAATCAGAAGTGTAACGCGTGATCAGTTACCTGTATCCCTTGGCTAAATCTGGTAAAGGTCCCACGACGTGCCAAAGTGCATCCTCATAAATAGTTGATACTCGCGCAACTTCAAAGGATTATAAAAATAGAATAACCCATTCTACCCGTGTTTATAATGTGTCAAAACTGCAGCCGAGGTGCGATATTGTTCGACCCAATTATCAATCATCAAATGTGTACCGGTAAGCATGTTTTCACAAGCATTATTGAATAATTGCCATTTCAAAGTAGGGTGATTCTGCCTTACTACGCCATCTAAAATATATGTATTTCAAAATAAAGCAAAAACTTCATTAATTTTTTATAAAATATTAAATAAAATCCTATAAATATTAGAATAGAATAGAACTGTAAAAATACTACATGTACCCAGTATGTACCAGTCTAAACAGCTGGAAGTCACGTGATATTACGTCACGCGATATAAACAACAAAATCGAGGGACGATTTTTCACACAATTTATTGAAGTTTTACAACAAACATGCAAACATTTATACAAAAAGAAGCATCATAATACACTTTATTCATTTATAGATCGAATTAAGTCAATATATTACTTATATGAAGCGAGTAAATTACGAAAAAATTGTGTATTATCGGTAATCACAATTTTCTGCCTCAATGTCTGTTTGTCGTCAACGTTTTTCTTCCCAGGCATCGATTTTCTGCAAGAAAAAAAAAGTTCTTTTTATTGTTTCCTTACAGGGCTTCTAAAATCGCCAGTTTATCGGTTCCCAGACCGAAATCTGTGTCTCCAGACCGTTTTCCTTTTCAAAATCTCTGTTTTAATCGGTCCCAGATATTGTATCTATCGGTCGTTAAAAAAATCTGCAATTGCCCTTCACACCTAAAATATGCCTTGCGGCAATACTCTTTGATCCATAACACGATTGTCACTCGTTGTGCGAAAGTAGGTCAATTTGGTCAATTTGGACTAAACCATTACCGATAGTAGGGAGTTTTCCGGAAGAGTCTATAGCCATGTAGCACGCCTTTGATGTGTGATCAGTGAAAGTATATCACGGGTTCTGTCGGTTCACTGAAGCGAGTGTTACCGTCTGTGATTTCTTTGATATACCGTTAGTAGTAAGGTGTTTGCCTGTTTGCTTGTGTCGGTTTGTTTTGTTAAGTGGCCAAAGCTGGGACTGAAATTTGTTTGCGTCATTAAAATACCGAGATGTGTTAATTGTTTGTTAGATATTTTTTTTACAATAACTTTAAGTATAATATTAAGGAAAGTGATCAAACCTGTCACCGTTTTTTAGCTCTACTGATCAGAGATCAGCAGAGCTTATGCCGTGGTGCGTCGTCCGTCTGTCCGTCCGTCAGTCCGTCTGTCTGCCCGTAAACTTTTATTTGTAGCGACAACTCCTCTGAAACTACTGGATGGATATTCATGAAACTTTACAGAAATGTTGCCCATAAAGTCTAGTTGATCCTAGCAAAAATTCATGTTGATGTGAAATCCAAGATGGCCGCCAAAGCTAAAAATAGAGTTTTAAAATACAAGTTTGTAGCGACTACTTCTTGAAAACTATAAGTGATATTGATATGGGACTTTTTCTAAAATGATCAGCATGACATGATGTTGATCCTTTTCAAAAATCGTTTTGATTCAACGTTAAACATGGCTGCCAGTGGCCATCTTTGTTTACATAGAGTTATATAGTAAAAACTTGTAGCGACTACTCCTCTGAAACTACTTGACGGATTGTCATGAAACTTTACAGGAATGTTGCTCTTGATGTCTAATTGATCCTAGCCTAAGTTCAGATCTGCCAGAAATTCAAGATGGCCGTCACAGCTAAAAATAGATTTTTAAAAAATAAGTTTGTAGCGACTACTTCTTGAAAACTATAAGTGATATTGATATGGGACTTTTTCTAAAATGATCAGCATGACATGATGTTGGTCCTTGTCGAAAATCGTTTTGATTTGATGTTAAACATGGCTACCAGCGGCCATCTTTGTTTACATAGAGTTATATAATGAAAACTTGTAGCGACTACTCCTCTGAAACAACTTGACGGATTTTCATGAAACTTCACAGGAATGTTGCTCTTAATGTCTAATTGATCCTAGCAAAATTTCAGGTCGGCCGGAAATTCAAGATGGCCGCCACGGTTAAAAGTAGATTTTCAAAAAACAAGTCTGTAGCGACTTCTTCCTGAAATCAAAATCAATCAGTAGAGCTTCAAGGTCATTGACCTCTTGTTTGTTCAAGGGACATAACCTAATGCCAAAATTACCAAGGTCAAGGTCTATTTTGCGTTATTTTTCCAAAACTTAACCTTGGTTAGGTAACTTAACCTCAGTTAACTGTATGTGATTGCCTCATTTTCTTTGTTTGATACTTGGTCATATGTATTGTTGGCATTGGTGGTCATCACTGAACGACAAAAATTACCAAGGTCAGGGTCATATTTTGCTTATTTCCCCCAAACTTAACCTTGGTTAGGTAACTTAACCTCAGTTAACTTCATGTGATTGCCTAACATTATGTCTTTGATACTTGGTCATATGTATGGTTGGCATTGGTGGACATTGCTGAACGACAAAAAATACCCAGGTCAAGGTTACGTTTTGCGTTACTTACCCTAAACATCAGTTTGGTTAGGTAAGTTAACATCAGTTAACTTTACATCAGTTAACTTTTTCTGATAACTTTAATTTCTTTGTTTGATACATGATCATAGGTATTGTTGGCAATGGCAGACATCACTGAATAACAAAAATTACCAAGGTCATGTTTTGTGTTATTTTCCAAACCTAACCTTGGTTAGGTGACCACCTTGGTTAGGTAACTTAACCTCTGTTAACTTTTATGTGGTTGTCTCACTTTATGTCTTTGATACTTGGTAATATGTATTGTTATACCCCCGCTAAACGAAGTTTAGGGGTATACTAGTTTTACACTGGTCACCGGGACCCGATAATGAAAAACCTTGTTCTCTCCATAACTCCTCTCCCCCTTAAGCAAATCTCATGAAACTTCATAGCTGAACAGCCTGTGGTGAGAGGACGACCACTTCTGATTTTGATTGTTGGCCAAAGGTCAAGGTCACCGGCATCCGATAATGAAAAACCTTGCAACTTCATAGACAAACTGCCTGTGGTGAGAGGATGACCCCTATTGATTTTGAGGTCAAGGTCACCGGCACCGATAATGAAAAACCTTGTCCGCCCCATAACTCCTCTCTTCCTGAAGCAAATCTCATGAAACTTCGTAAGTAAACTGCCTGTGGTGAGAGGATGACCCCTATTAATTTTGAGGTCAGTAGATCAAAGGTCGAGGTTACTGGGACCAGATAATGAAAATCTTGTCCGCTCCATAACTCCTCTCCCCCTGAAGCACACCTCTCATGAAACTTAATGGGTGGACTGCCTGTGATGAAAAGATGGCCCCTATTGGTTTTGAGGTCAGTAGGTCAAAGCCACCATTACCTGATCATGAAAATCCAATTCCATTAAATCTTTACTCAAACGGTAGGGTGGGGAATGGGGGGGACTGGTAGTGGGAGTATATTTGTCGCCCTTAAAAGGCAACAGCTCTAGTTGGCATGGTGGACATCGTTGGATGACAAAAAATACCAAGGTCAAGGTCAAATTTTGCGTTATTTCCCCCAAACTTAACCTTAGTTAGGTGTATTGTTGGCATTGGTGGACATCGCTGAACGACAACAAATACCAAGGTCAAGGTCATATTTTGCATTATTTTCCCAAATCTAGACCCTGGTTAAACCACTTAACCTCAGTAACTTAACTGCTTAAGATTACTTCGCTTTTATTAGTTTGATACTTGGTCATATGAAGTATTGTCTTTGGTGGACATCATTTAAGCACAAATTTAATAAAATATTTCATATGCGGTTTGCTGCTGTGGGCGAGACACCCTCAGACTGAGGTCTTGTTTAGTTTTTGGAAGCTTAATATCTCCAAAACAGTCGATGATATTGCTTTGAAACTCAGTGACTTTGCACTTAAAATAGCTAACCCGCCAACAACAGCCAAATTTTACAACATATGTACGCCGTTTCTAAACCTACAGACGAAGAGGTATATAAAACGGCTTTAACAAGCCAGGCCAAACCTAAAAACTGGAGCGTAAAATTAAGGGTTTCCAACTCATAATTCATTTTACGCATATTCATCCACGTGTATTTTAAGAACCTGTGCAAAAATCCTATTCTTTTAATCTGCACATATACTTTATTATATGACCAGAACACCTGGACAGAGTTTTGTTGTTTAGTTTTGCCGTTATTTGGTGGGTTAGTTTCTTTAACTTTTAAGACAAAAGAACTTCAATTCAAATTTCTCTCTCCTACCACCCCAACCTTACTTGTGAAAGGATAAGGTGGGAGTATTTTAGATATGCATTCTCACTATAATCTACCTCACCTGTGTTGGTTGCCTTGTTGAAATTATTAGCAAAAATTATACAATGTTGTTCAAAGATTTGAGATGAAAAACTTGGCCATTTGAATCACAATACTATCAAATGAAAGAGTTAACATATCATTGCAGCTCTAATAACCACTTTCGCACTTCAGACTTGTCGATGCCGTCATCCATACCGACCATGCCGTCGTCCATACCTTCCATGCCGTCCATGCCGTCATCATTGCCAACCATGCCGTCATCAATGCCGCCATCGTCAATGCCAACCATGCCGTCATCATCTACTATATCTGGGTTGGTACCACCTCGAACCCCAGGTGTCAACACCCTGGGGAATCTGAGTGCTCAACAGGTGATGAAGGGCGGGGCACCCACACCACCACAGCCACCTATACAACCTGGAATGGACAGGCTTAGACTGGGTAGGTTAATTAGGCTTATATGTTGTTTCCTTCATTTGAACCGAAATTCAGTTCAGACAGAGTTTGATTTATTATGGCTCCCCCACACAAAGTGTGGTAGGGGAGCCATATTGTTTTTGTTCTTTCTGTCTGTCTGTAGGTCTCTAGGTCTGTGTCGCAAACGATGTCCAATCAATAACTAGAGAATGGTTGGACTTGGAAGGATGGTTGGTCATGACAAGTAGATGACCCCTATTGATTTTGGGGTCACTAGGTCAAAGGTCAAGGTTGCAGTGACATTGATTATCAAAACGATGTCCGATCAATAACTAGAGAATGGTTGGACCTAGGGTCCTCAAACTTGGAAGGATGGTTGGTCATGGCAAGTAGATGACCCCTGTTGATTTTGGGGTCACTAGGTCGAAGGTCAAGGTTGCGGTGACATTGACTATCAAAATGATGTCTGATCAATAACAAGAGAACGGTTGGACCTGGGGTCCTCAAACTTGGAAGGATGGTTGGTCATGACCAGTAGATGACCCCTATTGATTTTTTTTTAAAAAATTTAATTTATTTTTAGCACGACTGATCAGAGATCAGCAGATGAGATCAGCAGAGCTTATGCCATGGTGCGGCGTCCGTCGTCTGAACGTCCGTCCGTCTGTCTGTCTGTCTGTCTGTCTGTCTGTAAAGTTTTATTTGTAGCGACTACTCCTCTGAAACTACTGGATGGATATTCGTGAAACATTACAGAAATGTTGCCCATGAAGTCTAGTTGATCCTAGCAAAAATTCATGTTGATGTGAAGTTCAAGATGGCCGCCACAGCTAAAAATAGATTTTTAAAAAATAAGTTTGTAGCGACTACTTCTTGAAAACTATAAGTGATATTGATATGGGACTTTTTCTAAAATGATCAGCATGACATGATGTTGATCCGAGTCGAACATGATTTTGATTCAACGTTAAACATGGCTGCCAGTGGCCATCTTTGTTTTACTTTACATAGAGTTATATAGTAAAAACTTGTAGCGACTACTCCTCTGAAACTACTTGACGGATTTTCATGAAACTTCACAGGAATGTTGCTTTTGATGTCTAGTTGATCCTAGAAAAATTTCAGGCTCGCCGAAAATTCGAAATGGCCGCCACAGCTTAAAATAAATAAATTTGTAGCGACTACTTCTTGAAAACTGTAAGTGGTATTGATATGGGACATTTTCTAAAATGATCAGCATGACATGATGTTGATCCTTGTCGAAATTTATTTTGATGCGACTTTAAACATGGCCGCTAGATTTATATAGTAAAAACTTGTAGCGACTACTCCTCTGAAACTACTTGGACAAATTTTTATGAAACTTTACAGGAATGTTGCTCTTGATGTCTAATTGATCCCAGAATTTTTTTTAAGATGGCCGCCAATGCTAAAAACAAATTTTTAAAAACAAGTTTGTAGCGACTACTTCTTCAAAACTGTAAGTGATATTGATATGGGACTTTTTCTGAAATGATCAGCATAACAAGATGTTGATCCTTGTCGAAAATTATTTTGATTCGACTTTAAAAACATGGCTGCCAGTGGCCATCTTTGTTTACCTACAGTTATATAGTAAAAACTTCAACTTGTAGCGACTACTCCTCTGAAACTACTTGACAGATTTTATGAAACTTCACGGGAATGCTGACCTAGCTATCAAAATCTATCAGTAGAGCTTGTTTTAATTTTTTAAATTTTTTTTTTTTGATGTATTTTTTTAAAAAAAATTTCTTTAAATTTTTGCATAAAAAGTTTTAAAAGATAGGGTCGGTCGGGTTACCTGAACCACACATATTTTTTTATGTGGCCTTACTGATACAGTCACAGGGATATTGAATATCAAAACGATCTCAGATCAATAGAGAACGGTTAGACCTAGAGTCGTCATTTATGCCTGTTCGGGCGAGTGGGGGAGCCATATGTTTTTTGTCCCATGGACAATAACAATTTCTAGTTTATATCTGTTTTAATTAGGGAAATGGCTTTTGGGATAGTTAAAAAAACTACCATGATATTATTGCGATAGCAAGATAATTACATGATGAGTGTCGTGAAATTTTAACATAGCATTTAATTTATAATTGAACTGTTTAGATATATCTGCAAACTACTTTCGTATAGTTACCATTGCCATACTCCTTTACGTATCAAAAGTGCACCCGAACTCTTTGATTTTGCCATTTCATTTGGCACTGTTTCAATGGCATTCGCAGTTATTTATTATGGTGATGGAAAACCTGACCTGGGTCATTAAACCCAATTCAAATCAAATTTTCTTTTGTAAAACGTGTAAATAGTTAAATGCCTCAATACTGGAATGCATTTGTATTGAACCTTGTATACCTTGTACACGTCGATGACAGGAACTTATTTTAAAAGGCAATGGAGGTGATCTGAATGTATTATGAAAAGTATTTTCAAAAGAAGTACATCGCTGAGTTGTGCAACATTTTGGTGGAAGATGCACATCCATATACGTTTAATTTCATACATTATCATTTGAAATACACTTAATTCCTCATCAAATTGCGTTAATAAACGTGTGCTTCGAGTTTTTTTTTAAAAAACGTTCACACTTTTTCGCAAACATTCCAGGGCCATGCATTTTGTTTTGATTTACAGTTGTCGTAAAAAGTAACATCACATGGTGTTAATAAATATGTACAATGTAAGTTTAATGTTTTTTGTCTGTATTTGATTGGTCAAAAGTCCATATGACCTAGATGTTTTTCGGCAAAGTAATGGTCAAAATAGTAACGATTTTATTTCCAATACCAGCTGTACAGATTATAAACAGCCGCCCGCTCTTAAAATGACTCCCATAGAAAAAATACCCCACCACCAAGATAATTTTAATTAAATTTTACCCACACCCACAAGAATAAAAATTCCAATTTTACCCACCACGACCATAAAAAAAAATATAGGGTTGCGTTCCGGCCCACCCCTGAGATTTTTTTGCTGAAATAGCCCTTATATATTTTTCCTGTTTTAGTAAAAGCAGATTTAAAGCATTTATTTTTAAATATGCCAATGAAAAACTGCACAATTCTAATATTACTTAGAGAATTTAAAAACCTAGCGGAATGTAAAATAAAACTTGCTTGTCATTGGACTATTATTTTTTTTCATAATTCATATCTGTCACCTGAAAATCCAAAAAGGTCAATTCCTCCTTAAGCATGTATTTCTGTCGGAACAGCCCAAGCTACGGAGTTGTCAAGTATATTCCCAGACATGAACCAACAGTTCACCAAGGAAGTGGAGGATGAGGCGAACTCCTACTTCCAGCGTATTTACAACCAGCCTCCACACCCTACCATGTCTATAGATGAGGTGCTAGAGATGCTTAAACGATTCAAGGACTCACAGAACCGCAAAGAAAAGGTAATGTGTGTGATGAATGGTAAATAAATCAGTAAATCAGCATTAAAACTTCACACAGAGAAGCTTTGCTATTAAAGAAATATATATACCAGGGTTAATTTGTATATTAGTTCAAGGTTTTGTCTGCTTCAAGTGTAGAATAAGGCTGATAATTAATGTATGCCACCTGATTGCTTTATCTTTTCTTGTGTAATGTGTGTTTGTGTGTCCACAGGATGTGTATGGGTGTATGTATGTCTGTGTAATGTATGTTTATATGTACACAGGATGTGTATGGGTGTATGTTTTTCTGTGAAATATATGTTTTATATATCCACAGGATGTGTATGGGTGTATGTTTCTCTGTGTAATGTATGTTTTATATGTCCACAGGATGTTTATGGGTATATGTTTCTCTGTGTAATGTATGTTTTATATGTCCATAGGATATGTATGGGTATATGTTTCTCTGTGTAATGTATGTTTTATGTGTCCACAGGATGTGTATGGGTGTATGTTTTTCTGTGTAATGTATGTTTTATATGTCCACAGGATGTGTATGGGTGTATGTTTTGCTGTGTAATGTGGGTTTATATATCCACAGGATGTGTATGGTTGTATGTTTTTCTGTGCATTGCGGTGATATCCTAGCCAATAAGCTGTATGTGCCAATGGCCCCATACGCTAGAGTTTCAATTCGGCCATTTGCGGTTCTAATGGGCCATGTTCAAATGTGTCATTCAGACATCCATCTTAGAAATAAAAAAACACCTAACTTTAAAGGGACTCTTTTACACACATATACTGTAACTGTAGAACAAAGAAGGATTGGTAGAATAAATAATAGGAATATACTGCATGTACCTTCATTCATCTGTCTATGGAGATCTATCATTCTATGGAGGGTGTGAATACGATTCTCAAACACATCTTATTCCCGTATGGCCTATATGAACAAATGTGTTTATGGCATATATGAACAAGTGTGTTTTGTTTTCCGATTTGTAATAGCTAAACAATTCAGTTATATGCAGAAGTTTTTTCTCTATTCAGTACTGAAAATTCAGAAGAAATATCGTCAATTACAAACTTTTTTTAGTGCCAAAAGGTCTCGTCTTATCAAAAAATTAAGAAAACGCAACTGTTAATTATTATTCGTTGGTATCAGTTATAATCACTCGGGTCAATTATCTTCAACTTCGATACATTTTTCAATCGAGTGTCAACCATATTTCCAACATGCATTAGTCTGACTGTAATGGAGGCTATGATTGGTCAGTTGTTTAGCTATACGCAATCTCATTGGATAAGGCGTGTATATTCCCAGTACAGTCTAATTTATAAACAAGAATGGCAAGGTGCGAAATTTCCCTCGAGGGTATATCATAACAGTAGACAAGCATGCTCCCCGCGGGGTTTCCGCTGGGATGGATCAAAATATTCATATAATCCCTTCCCAGCGACGGCGGGTAACTGATTGATTGACAAATTATATTTGCTGCGCACAATAGATCGGTGTCGATGCGCCGTTTGTAATTTTATGCGACTATGGGGCAAGGCGCGTTCCTGTCCCAATCACTAGCATTGTACGTGTTCACAGTATGTGTATGGGTATGTTTTTCTGTGTAATGAATATTTTATGGGTGTATATTTTTCTTTGCATTGTATGTGTTCACAGGATGTGTTTGTGTGTATTTTTTCTGTGCAATGGATGTGTATATGTTCATAGGATGTGTAGGGTTGTATGTTCGCCTGTAGTGTATATGTCCACAAGATGTGTATTAGTGTATGCTCCTCTGTGTAATGTATGTTTAAATGAATGTTAACTTATCAGCTTGTATTTGAAGCTGTTCTTTTTTTAGTCGGATTGCGTAGCAAATCCAGGCTCGTAGTTTGACAATTTCCATCTACGTGTTTTGGCATTTTGGTTGAAGTTTTTATTTTTCCTCATTTCTCAAAAACAAATTGTCGGAAAGCTTTCAAACTTGGCACACATGTTAGTCCAGGAGGGTCGGTAATCCTAAAAATACAAAAGATACTGGCCTTACAGGAGGTGTACCCGTGTATATATCTGTGTTACATGTTATCAACAGGAGGTGTATGAGTGTATGTTACGAAACCTGTTTGAGGAATACCAGTTCTTCCCCAAGTATCCTGACAGAGAGCTACATACTACGGCTGTGCTGTTTGGGGGCATCATTGAAAAAGGGCTTGCAACGTAAGATATGTTTTGCTTTTCTATGCTCTGTCTTTCTATAGTGCTTTACAGCCTTCCACCATGGTGACCTGTGGGATAAAGATTATTCGCTTGGCATGAACAAAGTACTAAAGCTACATATATTTTTGATTGTATTATTTAATTATTATTGACTCTTTATGCTCTCCCTCTCTCAGGGAGAGGCACTAACTAACCGTTTATAATTGGTCAATGTTAACAATCCAGTTTTGTTACAAATTTTCTTTTTCACCCAATAGTTACATGGCCCTGGGTATTGCCCTGCGATATGTGTTGGAGGCCTTGCGGAAACCCCACGGCAGTAAGATGTACTATTTTGGTATCGCTGCCCTGGACAGATTCAAAACGCGCTTGAAAGACTACCCGTCATATTGTCAACATCTGGCTGCCATACAACACTTCCACCAGTTTCCACAACATCTCATTGAGGTGAATAAAAAGCCTTAATCATGCGCTATGTTCTTAATATTTATTATTTATAATACTGTATCTGATAATTCATATTGCATTTGATCTCTTAATGTTGATAATTAAACTTTTTAGTAATTAATTTTTATGAAACTTAGTTAAGTTAAATTTAAGGATTAGAAATGGACCTGATCTTTCATTTACATTGTTCTAATCTGTTTCCCTTTTTCTCATTGTAGTTTGTGGAGTATGGTGCGAGGTCACAGGAGCCCCCCCACATGACCGCCCAGACCACCACACGCAGTATTACACCCGTCACCTCCAGCTTGAATCTGCTGGGGGGACCGTCCATGTTTGGTTTACCCAGCATGCCCAGTAACATGTCAAACATGTCGTATACTGGATCGGGAACATTAGAGACATTTAATATCACCAACATTGCACCCATGCCAAGTTTGTCGTCAACAACAACAGCTACATCTTCCTCCCCCATCACTACCACAACAGCACCTCAGAACGCCACCTCAGCCAAGACACAACCAATGCCCAAGGTCAGTTAATGTATCTGCATTTCATAGAAATATTAGGGTTCTCCACAGGCCATTTAAGCATGGTTGCCACTGCATTTAACTTCCCACTGCGGTGCCTAACTGTGACCCCAAATGTAAAAATACTCAAATATCCTGTACAACAGTAAAAGCAGGAAGTGCTCCGATCAAGTTCGAAAAACGTGTAGAGGTTTTGTTGCATTTTAATAAAAAAGAATTATGATTGATTTTGATTCATCTAGTTAAAAAAGTTTTTAACTTCTGGTTGAAGATATTAACGATCCTGTATCATAAAATCATCAACTAGCAATGAAAATCCTAAAGCTAAAGTATCAATTCGCACAATGGCTATTTGAATGAATTTTATCTATCTTTTTCTGCCAAACTTTACATATAAAAAAGAGCACACTAACTATTAAATATAGAATTTTGAAGGCAATATTAAAATCTTAGAAAATAATAAAAACAACAAAAAAAAAGGATATGACTTGCACATTTTATGGTTCAATTTTCATGATAATAGCAAATCCTAAAACCACCTAAAAGAATGCCCCGTCGTCAATAATTAAATGCATAAAAAAGCGGACACAAAAGCAGGATCTTGAAAATTGGTCCATTAAATATAACCAACGAATCAGTCGACAATGAAAATACATTATTGTTTAATGTTGCTTAGCTTATTGGCAGTAAATAAGGGGAAGCAGTAGGGAACATGTATTGTTGTCACTAATTTGTGTATTTACTAATGAATAAATCGTCATGTCATGACTAAACAGAATAAAGTTAACCACTTTCCATTATTTCAGCCGTCAATTGCGAGTGCGACCAACATTGACACATTGTTGGCGGGTCAGGGTAAGGAGGAGATAATTGTACCATCGGAGGCCATACAAGATAAGGTCTTCTTCATCTTCAACAATCTATCCATGTCAAATATGGCACAAAAGGTGAGAACTTTGTTGTCAGGATTTGATCCATGTCTGACAGGGTTTTACTTAATAGCCAGTCACCTCCTACTTTGGTTAGCTACTTTTAGCTGTCCCTCAATACAATTGCAAACAGAAGAAACAAATAACCACTTTTTAGCTCGACTTCTTGAGAAAAGGCAAGCTGTTTTACTCGCAAAGCATCAGCGTCGGCGTTGCTGATCATTTTTCGTAGCTCATATCTCAGAAACTACTTGACAGAATTCAGTGTCACAAAGGCATAATGCTGTTATATATTGCCTGTAGCATGTATGCTTATAGTCCTCTTCCAAGTTTGTTCCAAGTTTGTTCAAATGGTGACTGGGGTCAAATCTGGCCCTGCCACAGGTCTCACAGTTTTATGTAGACAATTGAGAAAACCTTCTTTGAAATTGCAAGAGCTATATTGGAGTTATATAGGAAAATCTGAAACAAAATCTTCTCTGAAACTATAAGGGCTAGAATTCTAATATTTCACATGTAGCATAAGCTTATGGTCTGTATCAAGTTTGTTCAAATGGTGACACCGAGTTTAACTTTGGCCATACCCAAGAGGTCAAATGTTTTTTCAATGGACTTGTAAAGGGAAACCAGCTCTCATATATTGCATGTAGTATAAGCTTTTTGTCCGCTCCCGAATTTGGTTTGAATAGTGGCCCTAGGTTCAACTTTTAGCATGTCCATGGGTCGCAGTTTAATTGGAATTATACTGGAAAAACTTCATAAGATCAGAACTTACCAGACCACTTTTATGTGACCCACTTTGATAACTTGCAAGTGTCTACAATGGACAAAGGTCATAAGGTGAGTAGTTTTAATTTCCCTGTAGCTTAAAAATAAAGGGAAAGCCCTAGTCCAATGTCACAGAATTATAAGACTGCAAACTTTAGTTAGCTGATGGTAATATATGACTAACTATGTATGTATTTGTGACTAGGGGAATGAACAGTTATATAATTAGTTGCTGAAAAGATACTTTAGGTATGTGCGAAATAGTGCCCTCTGTAACATGTCTGGATCTGTGCTCATGCAGTAGGTGAGGTAGCACTGACTAATGTGTGTGGCAAATTATGAACCCAACTTACTATGTCTGGGAATTAGGGATAGGGATGGTTTTACAAATGGCCTATATTATACAAACATGTTTGTTTGGTGACAGTGCAAGAAGCTGAAAGAAGTTACAAAAACACATGTATTGAGTGTAGCCAGATCTGAATTCTCTTCAGGACATTCAATCTCTAGAGCATAATTTCCTTGTAGTAGTTTTGCCACCATTGAATTTCATGGTGTTGTAACTGTTGGAATTGCTTTCATACTTTTCTTCTGAAAAAGTGTGTACATGATCAAGGCTTGAACATATTTATGGAGAGAGCTCCTTCCTAGTATCCTATGTCTCAGGATGGTGGTAGAAGTGCTGGTGCTGGTGATGCAAATTACCCCTGTTTAGCCATGTATGGTAGTATTATGTGTAAAGAACTGAAGAAAACTATAGGGGAAGAATTGAATTGAGCTTTATATGGCATCAGCACTATAATGTCACACTTATGGCGAAGAAGGAAGAAAAATAACATGCAGCAAATTTAGTACCTCTGTGTTACCATTTATTATATGTAAAATTACAGTGTGAAGAACTAAAGAAGGAAGTAGAAGAACACATGCAGTGGGTTTCCCAGTACCTAGTGATGAAGCGAGCAAGCATAGAGCCTAACTTCCACAATATGTACGCCAATTTTGTAGACTCTTTGAATATCAAAGAGATCACAGACCTAGTCATACTGGAAACATTCAGGAATATTAAGGTCAGTCATGTGTTTTGTGTTTACTAGCTATGTCATGGCACTTTGTTTATTTGTCATCAGTCTGTCATCGTCCGTAAGCATTGTCTGTCTCTCACACTTTAACCTGCAACCTGACCTTGGTCATAACTTGAAAAGTATTTGACCTATGTTCATGAAATTTCATAAACATAATCTTATCCCAAGAAATGTTGTTACACATGTTCAATAACTCGGGACTTTCAATTTGGCAGAGTTATGCCCCTTTTCTTAAAACTAACCTGCCACCTGACCTAGCTCACAACTTTAAATAAGCACATGGCAGGTGACACAGGTGTTACATGGAACACCCTTCTAGTTAAGTGATCAGCACTAATTTCTGCCGGTCCTAATTGAGTCGCACACTAACCTTCTTATATTGCAACATGTTTGTTTGTACGGTGTTACGTCATTTTCAACACGTGAGATATTTTTTGTCATTAACCCCTCGGCCTCGAAGATGCTATATGCAACATGTAAGAAGATAATTTTAAAATGAAGGAGCCTGTCATATTCTATGTTTTCAGGTTTTACTGAGAAGTGACAAGGGTGATGCAAATTTCTCTGACAGAACCTTACTGAAGAACCTGGGGCATTGGCTAGGCCTGTTGACCTTGGCCAAGAACAAACCCATCTTGCAGATTGTAAGTATTTTTCTAAATAACTACTTCTCTATCAGTTGAATTGATAATTTGTTTGTCTCTGGAGATTTTTTGAACGACAAACAAACAACTGTTGGCAACTATTTCTGCATTGGTTGACTGGATGATATGTATGTGTTTTCAGGATATTGGCATAAAGTCCCTTCTATACGAGGCCTACCACAAGGGGGCTAGGGACCTGCTGTATGTTGTACCATTTGCTGCCAAAGTGCTGGAATCCTGTGCTAAAAGCAAGGTAAATACTCCCAGATAAAAATGCTGATATATATGTTATGTTGCGAAATAACATTGCTAATGTTATTGCTTAATGGCACGAGACATGAAGTGGAAATGTGAATCAGTAACTGGTCAAATACAGGTTAAATTTGGATTGGAGAAGTATAAATATCTTTCAAATACTGGTCGAATACTGGCTAAATTTGGATTGGGGAAGTACATATATACAAATGGATCAAATACTGGTCCGATACAGGCTAAATTTGGATTGGGGAAGTATAAAGATGGATCAAATTCCGACTTATTTAGGAATATAAAAATGGATCAAATACAGGCTAAATTTGGATTGGGGAAGTATAAAGATTGATCAAATACAGGTTAAATTTGGATTGGGGAAGTATAAACATGGATCAAATACAGACTTAATTAGGAATATAAAAACGGATCAAATACAGGCTAAATTTGGATTGGGGAAGTATAAAGATGGATCAAATACAGGTTAAATTAGAATTGGGGAAGTATAAAGATGGATCAAATACAGAGTAAATTAGGATTGGGGAAGTATAAAGGTGGATCGAATACAGGTTAAATTAGGAATGGGAAAATAAAAGATTGATCAAATACCGACTAAATTATGATTGGGGAAGTATAAAGATGGATCAAATACCGACTAAATTAGGATTGGGGAAGTATAAAGATGGATCAAATACCGACTAAATTAGTATTGGGGAAGTATAAAGATGGATCAAATACCGACTAAATTAGGATTGGGGAAGTATAAAGATGGATCAAATACCGACTTAATTAGGAATATAAAAATGGATCAAATACAGGCTAAATTTGGATTGGGGAAGAATAAAGAATGATCAAATACAGGTTAAATTAGAATTGGGGAAGTATAAAGATGGATGAAATACAGAGTAAATTAGGATTGGGGAAGTATAAAGGTGGATCAAATACAGGTTAAATTAGGAATGGGAAAATATAAAGATTGATCAGATACAGGTTAAATTAGAATTGGGGAAGTATAAAGATGGATGAAATACAGAGTAAATTAGGATTGGGGAAGTATAAAGTTGGATCAAATACAGGTTAAATTAGGAATGGGAAAATATAAAGATGGATCAAATACAGGTTAAATTAGGAATGGGAAAATATAAAGATGGATCAAATACCGACTAAATTAGGATTGGGGAAGTATAAAGATGGATCAAATACTGACTAAATTAGTATTGGGGAAGTATAAAGATGTATCAAATACTGACTAAATTAGGATTGGGGAAGTATAAAGTTGGATCAAATACAGGTTAAATTGGGATTGGGGAAGTATAAAGGTGGATCAAATACAGGTTAAATTAGGAATGGGAAAATATAAAGATGGATCAAATACAGGTTAAATTAGGAATGGGAAAATATAAAGATGGATCAAATACCGACTAAATTAGGATTGGGGAAGTATAAAGATGGATCAAATACTGACTAAATTAGGATTGGGGAAGTATAAAGTTTGATCAAATACAGGTTAAATTGGGATTGGGGAAGTATAAAGGTGGATCAAATACAGGTTAAATTAGGAATGGGAAAATATAAAGATTGATCAGATACAGGTTAAATTAGAATTGGGGAAGTATAAAGATGAATGAAATACAGAGTAAATTAGGATTGGGGAAGTATAAAGGTGGATCAAATACAGGTTAAATTAGGAATGGGAAAATATAAAGATGGATCAAATACCGACTAAATTAGGATTGGGGAAGTATAAAGATGGATCACATACAGGTTAAATTAGGAATGGGAAAATATAAAGATGGATCAAATACCGACTAAATTAGGATTGGGGAAGTATAAAGTTGGATCAAATACAGGTTAAATTAGGATTGGGGAAGTATAAAGATGGATCAAATACCGACTAAATTAGGATTGGGGAAGTATAAAGTTGGATCAAATACAGGTTAAATTGGGATATTGGAAGTATAAAGATGGATCAAATACATGTTAAATTAGGAATGGGAAAATATAAAGATGGATCAAATACCGACTAAATTAGGATTGGGGAAGTATAAAGATGGATCAAATACAGGTTAAATTAGGATTGGGGAAGTATAAAGATGGATCAAATACCGACTAAATTAGGATTGGGGAAGTATAAAGATGGATCAAATACCGACTAAATTAGGATTGGGGAAGTATAAAGATGGATCAAATACAGGTTAAATTAGGATTGGGGAAGTATAAAGATGGATCAAATACCGACTAAATTAGGAATGGGAAAATATAAAGATGGATCAAATACCGACTAAATTAGGATTGGGGAAGTATAAAGTTGGATCAAATACAGGTTAAATTGGGATTGGGGAAGTATAAAGATGAATCAAATACAGGTTGAACTAGGATTGGGGAAGTATAAATATGGTTCAAATACAGGTTAAATTAGGATTGGGGAAGTATAAAGATGGATCAAATACAGGTTAAATTAGGAATGGGAAAATATAAAGATTGATCAAATATCGACTAAATTAGGATTGGGGAAGTATAAAGATGGATCAAATACGGACTAAATTAGGATTGGGAAAGTATAAAGATGGATCAAATTAGGATTGGGGAAGTATAAAGATGGAGCAAATACAGGTTGAACTCGGATTGGCGAAGTATAAATATGGATCAAATATAGGTTAAATTAGGATTGAGGAAGTATAAAGATGGATCAAAAACTTACTAAATTAGGATTGGTGAGGTATAAAGTTGGATCAAATACAGGTTGAATTCGGATTGTGGAAGTATAAAGATGGATCAACTACTGACTAAATTAGAATTGGGGATGTATAAAGTTGGATCAAATACAGGTTAAATTAGAATTGAGGAAGTATACAGATGGATCAAATACAGGTTAAATTAGAATTGGGGAAGTATAAAGATGGATTAAATACCGAGTAAATTACTTTCGCCTTCTTGTTTGTCTATTTGCTACTTTCCCTGTCCGATCTGCATCAGATATGGGTTAAATTTGGGTTTGTGCTTAGATGTAGAACCCAAAAGGAACACTGGAATAACATTCAACTTCCACCACCCTCCATCTTCCCTGAAAAAAAAAAGGTCAACATCCCCTGACATACCAAATTGAGCAACATTAGTCATCAAACTTAACGTTTACTTATTTACAAACACACATTTTACCTATAGATAATTATAGCTAATGGGGGTAAATTCACATTTATATATTAATGTTCTATATATTAAGACAGGGCCACTGTATGGTATTTCTACCACTTAAAGAGGCTCTACCTATATATTTTTGTCCACCAATTACTTAATTATAAAGAGGACTATGAAAAAGGTAAATGGCAATTATTTCACCCAATGTAATATGCGTTTTGCTGGGGAAAAACAGGATTGAAAAGATCGGATTTTTGAAATTGTATTCGTAATTGTTTTAGACAAGCCGATTGCGGTGATTTTCCGATCTTATTCGTTTACAATCGGAACTACCTCGTCTGATTAGCGAAGAGTTCCGATCGATTCGTTTGCTATCGGAACTGCGCCGAATAGTTTGTAATCGCATTGCGCATGTCCGAGAAAATCGTAAAAACTCGTAGTTCTCCCTCCGGCAGGAATAAACGGCTGGGCAGCATTTTATTCAAGATATTGTTTTGATCATAATTTATAATTTACAGAACTGGAATACGAACCATGTTTCTTCTTAGAATACTCATAAAATAGCTTTGTATACATATAAATGCAGTAATATTGAGTATTTAATATTTTACATTAAAAATCGCGTAGATATAGGTAGTGCCTCTTTAACTCCCTTTATCAGTCAATAACATCCAAAACATTGCCAGGTATTTGGGAAGTATAAATATGGATCAAATACAGGTTAAATTAGAATTGGGGAAGTATAAAGATGGATTAAATACCGAGTAAATTAGGATTGCGGAAGTATAAAGATGGATCAAATACAGTCTCAATTAAGATGGAGGAAGTATAAAGATGGATCAAATACAGGTTAAATTAGAATTGGGGAAGTATAAACATGGATTAAATACCGAGTAAATTAGGATTGGGGAAGTATAAAGATGGATCAAATACAGGTTAAATTAGAATTGGGGAAGTATAAAGATGGATTAAATACAGGTTAAATTAGAATTGGGGAAGTATAAAGATGGATTAAATACGGAGTAAATAAGGATTGGGGAAGTATTAATATGGATCAAATACAGGCTAAATTAAGATTGAGGAAGTATAAAGATGGATCAAATACAGGCTAAATTAGAATTGGGGAAGTATAAAGATGGATTAAATACCGAGTAAATTAGGATTGAGGAAGTATAAAGATGGATCAAATACAGGTTAAATTAGGATTGAGGAAGTATACAGATTGATCAGATACAGGTTAAATTAGAATTGGGGAAGTATAAACATGGATTAAATACAGGTTAAATTAGGATTGAGGAAGTATAAAGATGGATCAAATACAGGTTAAATTAGAATTGGGGAAGTATAAAGATGGATTAAATACCGAGTAAATTAGGATTGAGGAAGTATAAAGATGGATCAAATACAGGTTAAATTAGAATTGGGGAAGTAAAAAGATGGATTAAATACCGAGTAAATTAGGATCGGGGAAGTATAAATATGGATCAAATACAGGCTAAATTAAGATTGAGGAAGTATAAAGATGGATCAAATACAGGCTAAATTAAAATTGAAGAAGTATAAAGATGGATCAAATACATTTTTAATTAGAATTGGGGAAGTATAAAGATGGATTAAATACCAAGTAAATTAAAATTGGGGAAGTATGAATATGGATCAAATACAGGCTAAATTAAGATTGAGGAAGTATAAAGATGGATCAAATACAGGATAAATTAGAATTGGGGAAGTATAAAGATGGATTAAATACTGAGTAAATTAGGATTGGGGAAGTATAAAGATGGATCAAATACCGACTAAATTAGGATTGGGGAAGTATAAAGATGGATCAAATACCGACTAAATTAGTATTGGGGAAGTATAAAGATTGATCAAATACCGACTAAATTAAGATTGGGGAAGTATAAAGATGGATCAAATACCGACTTAATTAGGAATATAAAGATGGATCAAATACAGGCTAAATTTGGATTGGGGAAGAATAAAGAATGATCAAATACAGGTTAAATTAGAATTGTGGAAGTATAAAGATGGATGAAATACAGAGTAAATTAGGATTGGGGAAGTATAAAGATGGATCAAATACAGGTTAAATTAGGATTGAGAAGTATAAAGATGGATCAAATACAGGATAAATTAGAATTGGGGAAGTATAAAGATGGATTAAATACCGAGTAAATTAGGATTGGGGAAGTATAAAGATGGATCAAATACAGGTTGAATTAGGATTGAGGAAGTATAAAGATGGATCAAATACAGGTTAAATTAGAATTGGGGAAGTATAAAGATGGATCAAATACAGGTTAAATTATAATTGGGGAAATATAAGGATGGATCAAATACAGGTTAAATTAGGATTGAAAAAGTATAAAGATGGATCAAATACAGGTTAAATTAGAATTGGGGAAGTATAAAGATGGATTAAATACCGAGTAAATTAGAATTGGGGGAAGTATAAATATGGATCAAATACAGGTTAAATTAGTATTTAGGAAGTATAAAGATGGATCAAATACAGGCTAAATTAAGATTGCGGAAGTATAAAGATGGATCAAATACAGGTTAAATTAGAATTGGGGAAGTATAAAGATGGATTAAATACCAGGTAAATAAGAATTGGGGGAAGTATAAATATGGATCAAATACAGGTTAAATTAGGATTGAGGAAGTATAAAGATGGATTAAATACAGGTTAAATTAGAATTGGGGAAGTATAAAGATGGATCAAATACAGGTTAAATTAGGATTTGGGAAGTTCAAATACCGACTAAATTAGGATTGGGGAAGTGTAAAGATTGATCAAATACAGGCTAAATTAGGATTGAGGAAGTATAAAGATGGATCAAATACAGGTTAAATTAGGATTTGGGAAGTTCAAATACCGACTAAATTAGGATTCGGGAAGTGTAAAGATGGATCAAATACATGTTGAATTAGGATTGGGGAAGATCAAATATGGACTAAATAAGGACTGGGGAAGTATAAAGATGGATCAAATACAGGTTAAATTAGGATTGAGGAAGTATAAAGATGGATCAGATAAAGGTTAAATTAGGATTGGGGAAGTATAAAGATAGATCAAATACAGGTTAAATTAGAATTGGGGAAGTGTAAAGATGGATTAAATACAGGCTAAATTAGAATTGGGGAAGTGTAAAGATGGATTAAATATCGAGTAAATTATGATTGGGGAGGTAGAAAGATGGATCAAATACAGGCTAAATTAGGATTAAGGAAGTATAAAGATGGATCAAATACAGGTTAAATTAGAATTGGGGAAGTATAAAGATGGATTAAATACCGAGTAAATTAGGATTTCGGAAGTATAAAGATGGATCAAATACAGGCTAAATTAAGATTGAGGAAGTATAAAGATGGATCAAATACAGGTTAAATTAGGATTGAGAAAGTATAAAGATGGATTAAATACCGAGTAAATTAGGATTGCGGAAGTATAAAGATGCCTCAAATATAGGCAAAATTAGGATTGGGGAAGTATAAAGATGGATCAATACAGGTTAAATTAGAATTGGGGAAGTATAAAGATGGATTAAATACCGAGTAAATTAGGATTGCGGAAGTATAAAGATGCCTCAAATATAGGCAAAATTAGGATTGGGGAAGTATAAAGATGGATCAAATACAGGCTAAATTAGGATTGAGGAAGTATAAAGATGGATCAAATACAGGTTAAATTAAGATTGGGGAAGTTCAAATACTGACCAAATTAGGATTGGGGAAGAGTAAAGATGGATCAAATGCAGGTTAAATTAGAATTGGGGAAGTATAAAGATGGATTAAATACCGAGTAAATTAGGTTTGGGGAAGTATAAAGATGCATCAAATATAGGCTAAATTAGGATTGAGGAAGTATAAAGATGGATCAAATACAGGCAAAATTAGGATTGGAGAAGTTCAAATACCGACTAAATCAGGACCATGGACTGGGGAAGTATAAAGATGGATCAAATACAGGTTAAATTAGGATTGAGAAAGTATAAAGATGGATTAAATACAGGTTGAATTAGGATTGGGGAAGATCAAATACCAATTAAATAAGGACTGGAGAAGAATAAAGATGGATCAGATACAGGTTAAATTAGGATTGGGGGAAGTATAAAGATGGATCAAATACCGACTAAATTAGGACTGGGGAAGTATAAAGATGGGTCAAATACAGGTTAAATTAGGATTGGGGGAGATTAAATACCGATAAAATTAGGATTGGGGAAGTATGAAGATGGATTAAATAAAGGTTAAAGATTGGGGAAATATAAATATGGATCAAATACAGGTTAAATTAGGATTGTGGAAGATCAAATACTGATTAAATTAGGATTTGGGAAGTATAAAGATGGATCAAATACAGGTTGAACTAGGATTGGGGAAGTATAAATATGGATAGAATACAGGTTAAATTAGGATTGGAGAAGATCAAATACCGACTAAATTAGGATTGGGGAAGTATAAAGATTGATCAAATACTGGTTAAATCAGGATTGGGGTAGTATAAATATGGATAAAATACAGGCTAAATTAGGATTGAAGAAGATCAAATACCGACTAAATTAGGATTGGGGAAATATAAAGATTGATCAAATACAGGTTAAATTAGGATTGGGGAAGTATAAAGATGGATCAAAAACTGGTTAAATTAGGATTGGGGAAGTATAAAGATTGATCAAATACGGGCTAAATTCGGATTATGGAAGTATACAGATGGATCAGATATTGGTCAAATATCAAATACATGCTAAATTGGCATTGGGGAAGTGGACAAATGAATAAATATCCTGGAATTGAACAGAGATCAATGATCCAGGTATGGCAAAAACACAACTATTTGAATAGTGGGGAAATATACACGTGTCGCACCATCTGCTCATAATTCTCTAGCATACATGGTGATCTAGTGTGCGATATGTGTATACATTGATAAAATATCTTCATGTGAGTTTAATGACTTCTTGATCTTGGTTCTTTGCTCCTGCTGTCTGGTGTGTTTGGTGAGATTTTCCGACATTTTGAAATGAAAAACAGACCCATTGTTACATGAGTAAACAAGGATTTTACGGCTTAGCATATAGTAAGATTCAGACTGATGTTGTCATTGCATTGTTTTTTAAGCTAAATGTGTGGCTCACTTCTAATTTAATCTCAAGTTCGTTGTGAAAGCCCTATCTTTAATTTCTAGTTGAAGCACTGTAAGCTGTGAGGCCCTTTATGTGTAGTCTCATGTCACAACATGATTAAAGTGACATAATGTATTGGCTTTCATATACTTGAAAACTTTTGAATGGGATGTAAGTTTATTATTATTGGTTGCATTATTATTGTTTGACTTGTGAAGTCTGTTGAAATTCACAAGAAAAAACCAACATGAAATTGAAGCTTCTCATGAATATATACATGTGTATTACAGGTGTTCAAGCCTCCCAACCCCTGGACCATGGGCATTATGAATGTACTGGCCGAGTTACATCAGGAACCCGATCTCAAACTTAATCTCAAGTTTGAAATAGAAGTACTCTGTAAAACACTCAATCTCGACCTTAATGTAAGTGGTTTGAATAGATCAGAATGTTTAGTCATGTAAATCTACCTCCTTGCTTCATTAATTAAATTTCACTAACTTTAAAGCTGGATATAAATAGGAATTTGTATTTTACTTTGTTATTTTATCGTGTTAAGGTATTTATCTGTAATTATGGTATCATTACAGCGGGCCCCATATTCTCGAAACTTTTGGGTTGAAATCTCAGACTCCAGCTCAGCTATACAGAGATAATTCTAGATCAAATTTTGAACGAGAGAAATACTCCCATTTGCCCAAAACGGATGAGAGATTTTAAATTTTGTCATGATTTTTTTCCCAAAGCCCAAATTAGTAAAATATTCTTGTAATAAAATTTGGATAAAAAAGTATTATTATTAATTAACTATATTAGCCTTGTTTTACTTGAAACTCTACACACAATACGAAACTCGGCAATTATGAACCGGAAGTCGGCCAATATTAAAAAAAAAAAGGCCAATATGAAGAAACTCACCAATACGAGATTTAAATGACGTCATTTACGTTAAGTAACGTCATTCGCGCTCGCTTTTTGACATTTAAATAAAATTAACTCTACTATAAATAAATGCAAAGTATGTCAAAACAATTTGGTTAAAAACAAATTATACTGTAATGGCTGTTAATTAATAAAATTGTCATTAAGTGTTTTCATATTGTCCGAGTTATTGGTCCAAAGACTGTCTTATTGGCCCAAGGCCGAAATAACTGGGCCAATATGAAACCACTTAATTAATAACATCATATAACAGGCTTTTGTAACATTTTATTCATCCAATTTCCACAGCGGATGAGTATACACCTTAAGTTTATATTACAAATACCAACTGACTAGAACTGAAATAAAACTTTAACTAAGTATTAACCCAAGTCTCCTCGTCAAATCGAAGCTAACTGTTGAAATGAGGCTTTACATTGTTTGGGAGATGATGGCTCTGGCTCTTTACTATTTACCTGGCTGCCGTTGTTATTATTTTCATCTCGTTTTTGCATAAAATCGAATAATGTTTTCTGTGCCATTTTCGTAAACGCTCAGCAATGTCTCACAAACGATTATTAGATACTGCATGCAAAAGTATCATGGAGACACTTGATTCTAATTACCCCGGGTGCGATTTTTTCTCTCATTTGCATATTTTTAATGTGATTTTGGTAATTTTAGTGTGATAAATCGCGGAAATCGCGTGCTAGAATGATCCCTGGCTATAAAAATTTAAAATCTTACTTAATGGTCATGGAATGACCTGAAACTTTACACAAATCGAGATGATCGTCAATTACAAATGTCCTGAAGTTTTGGGAAGAAAAACAATCGCTGAAAAAAAGTTACAGCTAAAAGAAATACATGAATTTTGAGCTTGAGCATAAGATTTTAGCTGAGCAAGTTTCGAGAATATGGGGCCTGGTCTCCTCGCAGGTAATTATATATAATTGTTGGATTTACAGGAGCTCCACCCCAGTAATTATCTGAAGGACACCAGTCGTCTCGCTACTCTTGAGCCCCAGCTGTCCATTGCCAAGCCAATGGTGCCCACACACCAGAGTATAGGTACACCCCAACCTGAGCCTCCTCCTGTAGCCATGACTGCAGTGACACCCACTGTCACCACAACAACCATCACAGCAACAACCACACCCGGCTCCACACCAAGTTTGCCTCCACAGCCACAATTTGCCTTCGATGATATCAATGTGACATCCCTGGCTGGGCTATCCCCACATATTGTCATCAATGAACAGGTATATCTTCTTCATTTCTGTCTTCCACAATTGTCTGATGCTTTTCACATTGAAATATTAAGCCAGAGTGTTCAACCTCCTGGAGATCATGTGTTGAGCCTCGTCAACACCACTGTGTTTGTTCTGTGTGTTCTTAGCTTCCCTTCCACTTTCCTTAGCATCTTCTGTCGAATGGGGATATTCCCTGTATCGGGAGTCAATCCTCCGAGCACATTAAAAAACTAGGAATCTATTGGATAGTAAGAGTATGCCCAGTTCCCTATGTATCCTTACCTTCTCTCTGGGCCGTGGTGGCCCAGTAGATTAAGATGGACACTGAAGCTGACTGATGCCTCTCAATTGTTTTCGGTTTTATCTTTCTTAAGCAGGGCACAACTCTTTCCTTAGCCTTGTCAGTGGGATGGGGATGCCTTAGCCTTGTCAGTGGGATGGGGATGCCTTAGCCTTGTCAGTGGGATGGGGATGCCTTAGCCTTGTCAGTGGGATGGGGATTCCATAGCGTTGTCAGTGGGATGGGGATGCCTTAGCCTTGTCAGTGGGATGGGGATGCCTTAGCCTTGTCAGTGGGATTGGGATGCCTTAGCCTTGTCAGTGGGATGGGGATGCCTTAGCCTTGTCAGTGGGATGGGGATGCCTTAGCCTTGTCAGTGGGATGGGGATGCCTTAGCCTTGTCAGTGGGATGGGGATGCCTTAGCCTTGTCAGTGGGATGGGGATGCCTTAGCCTTGTCAGTGGGATGGGGATGCCTTAGCCTTGTCACTGGGATGGGGATGCCTTAGCCTTGTCAGTGGGATGGGGATGCCTTAGCCTTGTCACTGGGATGGGGATGCCTTAGCCTTGTCACTGGGATGGGGATGCCTTAGCCTTGTCAGTGGGATGGGGATGTAAACCAAGCAGTTCTGTGTATTGGAGTATATCCTCCAAGCACATTAAAGAACCAGTAAATCATAATAGTAATTAGTAAGTGTAGGACACAGTTCCACATGCTCTCTCTGCATATATGACCTAGTTCTATGTATCCTTCCTCCATGATGTGTTCAGCCCTAAAACAATAAATCACCCTCCCACCTTAATAAGACCTATGTGTTACATGATAAATAAAATGCCAGCGAGTTCTTTAAACCAGAATATTCCATAAAAATAGCTGCACCTAAACAGTATATAAACTAGTGCTGTGTGTTGTGGTCTTGGAATTAGCATCTGTTCCTGTGTAGTATGTATTTATGGAGATTAACAAAACTTGAACAGTCTTCAGTCATATAACGATGGTGTCTACTTGTAGCAGTGAGCTCAATGCTCAACTTTATAGCACTGCCACACTGGAATACCACGCTGTGGATACCCCACCCAGCCACATTATACTGACACCAGGCCATCAAGTCCTAGAACTACCTTTTAAATGCCAAGGAAGTAGAGCTAATACTACTAGTTACATTGTTAGGTCTTTGGTAGGACCTGGCCGGGGATTGGCCACCTGGCCACTACTGTGGCTGTTCCTTTAGAAGATAAGCGATCCAATGCTTGTATGTGTACAGGATTAGATCACATGAGGGCTATTCCAGGAAAAAATATCGGGGGTAGGAACTCAAAATATTTTTTAGGCGACCAACAGAATTTTAATTAGTTTTCATAATTTAAATTGCCTGGACACGCTCCACCGCCAGAATAAAAATTATAAATGTGAACATGTATTTTGTACCAAAAACCCATTATTTCACCTAGAGAAGATGTCTTACGTAATATGTAAAATAAAGAATAAATGCATTGCATTTGTTCCTGTTATAGTGCTGTTATATTGCATGATTTATACATTATTTAAAATACATGTATTTAGAAATTTTATAAATGTACTAGAAGGGTGTTCCACGGAACACCTGCCTGAGCTTGGTTAGGTTGCATATTAAAAGTTTCATAAAAAGGGGCATAGCTCTGCCAAAATGAAAGTCAGAGTTATTGGACATGTGTAACAACATTCCTGAGGTAAGATGAAAATGTGTGTGAAGTTTCATGAACATAGGTCAAATACTATTCAAGTTATGGCCAAGGTTAGGTTGCAGGTTAAAGTACGACGGATGAAGGACATAGTAATCCCTAGGTGTCTGCCATGCTACGCAGACGACACAATAAAAGGAAGATTCAATTTGAAATGGGTTCAGCAGCCCGTTTCATATACCACATGTCATGTCATTTATTAATGGTGATGGGAAACCCGACCCGGGTCATTCAGCCCAATTCAAATCAAATTTTCCTTTGTAAAATGTGTAAATAGTTAAATGCTTCAATACTGGAATGCATTTTATGGTTGTTTTTAAGTGCACACAATTAGTATTTCATTTTTAGCTCGACTATTCTAAGAATAAGAGAGCTTATGTAATCACCCCGACGTCGGCGTCCCACATCAAGGTTTGCGTGTAAGCTGTGTTTACAAGTCTATATCTCTTACATTTCTTATCCTACCACAACCAAATTTGTTCATGGGCTTCCTTGTAGCATTATCTTAAGGGCTGCATAAGCAATTTTGGTTCCTGTAACCCTTGGGCTCCCATGAAACGCAAATTATGATAGCCCATAAAATGTGTCCCATTTTACATCAAATTTTGCGTGTAAGCTGTGTTTACAAGTCTATATCTCTTACAATTCTTACCCTAGCACAACCAAATTTGGCCATTAGCTTCCTTATAGCATTATCGTAAGGGCTGCTTAAGTAATTTTGGTTCCTGTTACCCCTGGGCTCCCATGGAACCCAAATTCTGATAGCCCTTAAAATATGTCTGTTTCACATCAAATTTTGTGTGTAAGCTGTGTTTACAGGTCTATATCTCTTACATTTTTTGTCCTAGCTGAACTAAATTTTGGAATTGGTTTCCTTATAGTATGTTGTAAAGGGTTGGATAAGTAATTTTGTCTTCTGCAAATTCTGGGCTCCCTTGGAACCCAAATTGTGATGGCCCATAAAATGTGCAATAATGCAGATCTAGGTTTGCATGTAAGCATGTATATATCTATAATTTTGGTTTGGGATTTGTTATAGCATTATGCATCTTATTACTTCACCCATATTGGGTCATGGGCTCCCTCCCCCTCCACCCCCACCTCTACCCCCGCCCCCACTCCCCTCCACACCTTTTATTTTTTATTTTTATTATTTTTACATATTTCTGTGTTGTTTTAGTCATTTAGTCAATTCTTACAAATATATGTTGCAACCCTCCCCGCCCCCACCACCCCTCACGCCTCTCACCCCATCACCTCCCCCCCCCCCCCCCCCCCCCCCCCCCCCAACCCAACTTTTTCTTTTTTTTTTACATATTTCTGTGAGCCTTTGATCAATTCTTACACAAATATGTTGCAATCCTCCCCTTCAACCCCCACCCCACACCCCCGCCTCTCACCCAATCACCCCACCCACCACGCCCCACACTTGAATTTTTTTTTTATATTTTTTTAAATATTTCTGTGTTGTTTTAGTCAATTCTTACACATATATGTTGCAACCCTCCCTGCCCCCACCACACCACCCCCCTGCCCCTCACCCCATCAGCCCCCCCACCCGCACCCCACCCCAGACTTGAAACTTTTTTTTTTTTTTACATATTTCTGTGTTGCTTTTGTCAGTTCTTACAAATATATGTTGCAACCTCCCCCCCCCCCCCCCCCCCCCCCAATCACCCCACCCACCACGCCCCACAATTGAATTTTTTTTTTTTTTTTTTAAATATTTCTGTGTTGTTTTAGTCAATTTTTACACATATATGTTGCCCCATCCACCCTCCCCCCCCCCACTCCCCACCCCCGCTCCCCCCCACCTTAAAATCTTTTTTTTTTTTTTTTTTTTTTACATATTTTTGCCGTGATGTGGCGTCCGTCGTCCGTCTGTCTGTCTTGTCTGTCCGTCCGTCTGTCTGTCCGTAAACTTTTATTTGTAGCGACTACTCCTCTGAAACGGGATGGATATTCATGAAACTTTACAGAAATGTTGCCCATGAAGTCTAGTTGATCCTAGCAAAAATTCATGTTGATGTGTAATCCAAGATGGCCGCCAAAGCTAAAAATAGATTTTTTAAATACAAGTTTGTAGCGACTACTTTTTGAAAACTATAAGTGATATTGATATGGGACTTCTTCTAAAATGATCAGCATGACATGATGTTGGTCCTTGTCGAAAATCGTTTTGATTCGACGTTAAACATGGCTGCCAGCGGCCACCTTTGTTTACATAGAGTTATATAATGAAAACTTGTAGCGACTACTCCTCTGAAACTACTTGACGGATTTTCATGAAACTTCACAGGAATGTTGCTCTTGATGTCTCATTGATCCTAGCAAAATTTCAGGTCGGCCGAAAGTTCAAGATGGCCGCCAAAGCTAAAAATAAATTTTCAAACTACAAGTTTGTAGCGACTACTTCTTGAAAACTATAAGTGATATTGATATGGGACTTTTTCTAAAATGATCAGCATGACATGATGTTGGTCCTTATCAAAAATCGTTTTGATTCTACGTTAAACATGGCTGCCAGCGGCCATCTTTGTTGACATAGAGTTATATAGTAAAAACTTGTAGCGACTACTCCTCTGAAACTACTTGGCGGATTTTTATGAAACTTTACAGGAATGTTGCTCTTAATGTCAAATTGATCCTAGCAAAATTTCAGATCGGCCAGAAATTCAAGATGGCCACCACAGCTAAAAATAGATTTTTAGCTCTACTGATCAGAGATCAGCAGAGCTTATGCCGTGGTGCGGCGTCCGTCGTCCGTCCGTCTGTCCGTCCGTCTGTCCGTAAACTTTTTTTTGTAGTGACTACTCCTCTGAAACTACTGAATGGATTTTCATGAAACTTTACAGAAATGTTGCCCATGAAGTCTAGTTGATCCTAGCAAAAATTCATGTTGATGTAAAATCCAAGATGGCCGCCAGATCTAAAAATAGGTTTTTAAAAAACAAGTTTGTAGCGACTACTTCATGAAAACTATAAGTGATATTGATATGGGACTTTTCTAAAATGATCAGCATGACATGATGTTGGTCCTTGTCGAAAATCGTTTTGATTCGACGTTAAACATGGCTGCCAGCGGCCATCTTTGTTTACATAGAGTTATATAATGAAAACTTGTAGCGACTACTCCTCTGAAACTACTTGACGGATTTTCATGAAACTTCACAGGAATGTTGCTATTGATGTCTAATTGATCCTAGCAAAATTTCAGGTTGGCCAGAAATTCAAGATGGCCGCCACGGCTAAAAATAATTTTTCAAAATACCAGTTTGTAGCGACTACTTCTTGAAAACTATAAGTGATATTGATATGGGACTTTTTCCAAAATGATCAGCATGACATGATGTTGGTCCTTGTCAAAAATTGTTTTGATTCAACGTTAAACATGGCTGCCAGCGGCCATCTTTGTTTACATAGAGTTATATAGTAAAAACTTGTAGCGACTACTCCTTTGAAACTACTTGGCAGATTTTCATGAAACTTTACAGGAATGTTGCTCTTAATGTCTAATTGATCCTAGCAAAATTTCAGATCGGCCAGAAATTCAAGATGGCCGCCACAGCTAAAAATAGATTTTTAAAAAAGAAGTTTGTAGCGACTACGTCTTGAAACTATAAGTGATCTTGATATGGGACTTTTTGTAAAATGATCAGCATGACATGACGGTTATCAGAGTCAAACATTATTTTGATTCGACGTTAAACATGGCTGTCAGCGGCCATCTTTGTTTACATAGAGTTATATCATGAAAACTTGTAGCGACAACTCCTCTGAAACTACTTGACGGATTTTCATGAAACTTCACAGGAATGTTGCTCTTGATGTCTTATTGATCCTAGCAAAATTTCAGGTCGGCCGGAAATTCAAGATGGCCGCCACGGCTAAAAATAATTTTTCAAAAAACAAGTTTGTAGCGACTACTTCCTGAAATCAAAATCAATCAGTAGAGCTTCAAGGTCATTGACCTCTTGTTAAAAAATAAGTTTGTAGCGACTACTTCTTGAAAACTATAAGTGATATTGATATGGGACTTTTTCTAAAATGATCAGCATGACATGATGGTTATCCGAGTCGAACATTATTTTGATTCGACATTAAACATGGCTGCCAATGGCCATCTTTGTTTACATAGAGTTATATAATGAAAACTTGTAGCGACTACTCCTCTGAAACTACTTGACGGATTTTCATGAAACTTCACAGAAATGTTGCTCTTGATGTCTAATTGATCCTAGCAAAATTTCAGGTCGGCCGGAAATTCAAGATGGCCGCCATGGCTAAAAATAATTTTTCAAAATACAAGTTTGTAGCGACTACTTCTTGAAACTATAAGTGATATTGATATGGGACTTTTTCTAAAATGATCAGCATTACATGATGTTGGTCCTTGTCAAAAATTGTTTTGATTCGATGTTAAACATGGCTGTCAGCGGCCATCTTTGTTTACATAGAATTATATAATGAAAACTTGTAGCGACTTCTCCTCTGAAACTACTTGACGGATTTTCATGAACTTCACAGGAATGTTGCTCTGTCGCCACGGCTAAAAATAAATTTTCAAAAAACAAGTTTGTAGCGACTACTTCCTGAAATCAAAATCAATCAATAGAGCTTCAAGGTCATTGACCTCTTGTTTTTGTTGTTTTAGTCAATTCTTACACATATATTTTCCCCCCTCCCCCCCAACCCACTCCTGCCTCTCCCCCCGCTCTCCCCCACCCCCCACTTGAAACATTTTTTTTTTACATATTTCTGTGTTGCTTTTGTCAATTCTTACACATATATGTAGCGCATCCAAGTTTGTTCCGGTTTTTACATGCAACTACCTCACGGGAATCCCCTTGTGGGTAGACTGGTGCGCAGCCGACTATCTGCCGCTCTGCTCGCTAGCTTGTGAGTGTTGCAGTCGTACGGGTACCAATCTAGGAGAGTCCGACGCTTGAGACTAGTAGGTGCTACAGAGCAGGTGATTTATTCAAGCGTCTAATCGACAAAGTCTCACAACAACATGCAATAATGGCAGTGTCATCGAGTCGATTGAAGTTCATGCGTGATCTAATACAAATATACGGACTTATTGTGATAGACAGAAGCATAAGTCGGGAAGAAATGGTAAGGTAATGATCGACAATAGAGATGAGCTGATCCAACTGGTTATTGCACATGTATTTCGAGATATTTTGCATCAATACATGTATTGGAATTAAAGTTTGGATAAAAAAAAATCGCCCACGTGTCTGTTGACCACTGTAAAATGTTGACAACTGTAAAATTGTAAAAAAAATCCCGCCCGCATCTCTTCTCAGAAAAAGTGGCCTGAGAACAAGGTAATTTTTGTGGCCTTAGGATCACGCCGCAAATCGCGCCAAAAACATACCGGGTCCCGCAAATTAAACCATCCAAAAACAGGTGCGCGTTCCCAGTGTTATTTAGCAGCTTGCATTTGTGGATAAGCATTCGTTGTAAAGCCTTTTTATGATACAGACTTGCTAAATAGAAAATACAGCAATTCATCAAGAAAAGAGAATATTAAAGATTTTTTCCTGGAATAGCCCTAAACAGGAATGGGTAAGATGTGGACTTTATGAGTAAGATGACTAGGTAAGATGTGGACTTCATGAGTACAGGACTAGGTTAGATGTGGACCATGAGTACAGGACTAGGTAGGAGGTTGACTTTATGAGTACAGGACTAGGTAGGATGTTACTTTTGAGTACAAGACTAGGTTTGAGGTTAGATCAAAGATCAGCAGCTTATGCTGTAGTGCGGCGTCCGTCCGTCTTTTTTATTGTGGCGACCTCTCTGAAACTACCCGACAAATTTTCATTAAACTTCACAGGAATGTTGCCCTTGATGTCTAGTTGATCCTAGCAAAAATTCAGGTCGGCCGGAAATTCAAGACGGCCGCCACGGTTAAAAATAGATTTTCAAAAAACAAGTCTGTAGCGACTACTTCCTGAAATCAAAATCAATCGGTAGAGCTTCAAGGTCATTGACCTCTTGTTAGAAGTGTTTTTAACCAACCCATGTTAAGAACTGCATTATATCAGCAGCTTTCCATTTTCAGATTGCAGTGTTCCAGGCCAACCCTCAGTCCGTCCGTCTTTTTTATTGTGGCGACCTCTCTGAAACTACCCGACGAATTTTCATTAAACTTCACAGGAATGTTGCCCTTGATGTCTAGTTGATCCTAGCAAAAATTCAGGCGGCCGGAAATTCAAGACGGCCGCCACGGTTAAAAATAGATTTTCAAAAAACAAGTCTGTAGCGACTACTTCCTGAAATCAAAATCAATCGGTAGAGCTTCAAGGTCATTGACCTCTTGTTAGAAGTGTTTTTAACCAACCCATGTTAAGAACTGCATTATATCAGCAGCTTTTCATTTTCAGATTGCAGTGTTCCAGGCCAACCCTCAGTTGAAGCAATATGTGCGCGTGTCCGTGGAGAGAGCTGTTCAGGAACTGCTTCCCCCAGTTGTGGAGAGGTCCATCAAGATTGCCCTTACAACCTGCGAACAAATCATCAAAAAGGTAATCATAGTCAACACATTATATTTGATAGCTTAACAAAATTGAATTGCAAGAGTTTACCAAAAAAATAAGCAAATTGGATGAGTCACAAGTATGACAACATTAGATTCGACCATCCTCTGTTCTTTATGATAAAAGGGTCATGAACAATTTATACACCTGTAGGAACGAATTATGTTGTGGTGTTGTCCGTCCATCTGTCTGTCCGTTAAGTTTTACCTGACAACTAATTGTGTCTAATAACTTTCACGGTATAAAGTCTACAACAATAAAACTTTGTAAACATTTCCAGCATGATCCAATGAATACATTTGATAAAGGCTCAACTCTGGTTCATTTTTTTTTTTCTCCTTTGAAGAAAGGTTTAACCTGGAACTTAACCTTGCCTTTTTCAAGTGATTATGGCTAATAACTTTTAAAGTATTATGTGTACAACAATGCAACTCTACACACATCTTCAGCATGATCCATTGAAAACATCTTATAAGGACCCATAACTCTCGGATTTATATTTTTCCAATTATTTCGCTTTGAAAAAGGTTTTACCTGGAACTTGACCTTGCCGTGTACAAGTGATTGTGGCTAATAACTTCCAAAGTATAAGGTGTACAACAATGAAACTGTATACACATCTTCAGCATGATCCAGTGAATACATCTGCTAAAGAACCATAGCTCTCAGATTCATATTTTTGGAATTATGATAATTTACCGATGATTACATTCATGGTAATGCACCGATGATTGCAATCGTGATAATGCACCGATGATTACATTCATGATAATGCACCAATGATTACATTCATGGTAATGCACCGATGATTACATTCATGTTAATGCACCAGTGATTACATTCGTGATAATGCACCGATGATTACATTCATGATAATGAACCGATGATTACATTCATGATAATGCACCGATGATAACATCCATGTTAATGCACCAATGATTACATTCATGATAATGCATCGATGATTACATCCATGTTAATGCACCAATGATTACATTCTTGATAATGCACCGATGATTGCATCCATGTTAATGCACCGATGATTGCATTCGCGATGATGCATCGATGATTGCATTCGTGATAAAGCACCTATGATTGCATTCATTCGTGGTAATGCACCGATGATTGCATTCGTGATAAAGCACCTATGATTGCATTCATTCGTGGTAATGCACCGATGATTGCATTTGTGATAATGCACCGATACTTGCATTCGTGATAAAGCACCTATGATTACATTCATTCGTGGTAATGCACCGATGATTGGAATCGTGATAATGCACCGATGATTACATTCGTGATAATGCACCGATGATTACATCCATGGTAATGCACCGATGATTACATTCGTGATAATGCACCGATGATAACATCCTTGTTAATGCACCAATGATTACATTCTTGATAATGCACCGATGATTGTATTCGTGATAAATGCACCAATGATTGGATTCGTGATGATGCATCGATGATTGCATTCGTGACAACGACCGATGATTGCATTCGTGATAAAGCACCTATGATTGCATTCATTCGTGGTAATACACCGATGATTGCAATCGTGATAATGCGCCGATGATTACATTCATGATAATGCACCGATGATTACATTCATGGTAATGCACCAATGGTTGCATTGGTGATAGATAATGCACCGATGATTGCATTAGTGATAATGCACAGATGATTACATTCATGGTAATGCACCGATGGTTGCATTGGTGATACTGCACCGTTAATTGCATTCGTGATAATGCACCGATGATAACATTCATGGTAATGCACCGATGATTACATTCATGATAATGCACCGATGATTACATTCATGGTAATGCACCAATGATTGCATTCATAAGATGTTGGTTTGTATTGCAGGACTTTGCTCTGGATCCGGATGAGAACCGTATGCGTGCAGCAGCTCACCACATGGTGCGTAGTATGACTGCGGGCTTGGCGCTTTACACATGCAGGGAACCATTGTTCATTACTATCTCAACCAATCTGAAGAATGCATTCATTGGTACACTAAGGGTAAGTGGACTAAGGATTTTTAAATTGGCTATTCTTTTTTTTCTTCAGGTATAATTTATAGTGACAGTTTCAACATTTTCATTTGTCCTTGACAAGTTATGAAAGAACAAACAATACAGTACTTGCCCTTAAAACAAAGTTGATACTTGTTCAGTCTAAAATCTTACGAAGCTATGTTCTCGCTACTTCCACATGCTCAAAATCTCTATTTGATATTTAATATGAGTTCAAACCTAGTCCATTATTTGTGAGATTCGGTTGTCTTAAACTCTTGACTAAGTCTGTGTTTGTATGTATGTACATTTTTGTATAGCTTATGACTATGTAATATGTATATTTGTGTATATCAGGGTGCAACCCAGCAGCAGAAGGACCTGATAGAGCAGGCAGCCCAGGTGATCGCCCAGGACAACACGGAGCTAGCAAGTGCCTTCATACAGAAAACTGCCGTTGAGCGTGCCATACCAGAGATGGACAAACGACTTGCTACAGTAAGGAAACAATGTATTTTATGTAATTAAACTGTGTAATGTATTAACTAATTAAACAATTACTTTTGTATGACATGAGTTAGCAGAGTTGAATTGAATTGGAGCACTAACAGAAAAAGGTTATATGGGTGCCAACAGGAATGAACATTCCAGCCCCATCTTTCATTTACATAAAAATAAAATGGCCTAGAACCTTCCCACCTGCAGAGTTGCTGCAAGTTTTTTGTAGACACACCATGTTTCCACTCAAGTACCGGTACGGTATTACGCGAAACAATACAGAAATGATAATGAAGACCTTGATGAACATGACAAAATGAACATGAATTCGGGGCGATTTTACCCCTCTGTCTGGATAAGCAATGGCTCTATTCTTGTGCATTTTGACCGTTTATTTTTGTTTCTTCATATTTATATACCAGGTAGTGTTATGGGATGGTAAATTGTCCTCCGTCCATCGTCTGTTAACTTTCGCCATGTTAACGCGATAGGGACCTAATTATTAATTGAATTGTTACGAAACTTTGCCAGGGTATTTGTATCAATGAAAGCTCTGACAGATTCATAAACCAGCCAAAGAAGATGAGTAACCACCGAGTTATGGCCCTTGTTTTGCTGAGAAATGCCATATTCTGCCTTTTGAACACTCTAACACCTTCATTTTGATTTTTTACCAAACGTTTTACTAAATGAAAGCTATGACAGAAAAACAGCTATATCAAATCAGTAACACCAGAGTATTGGCCCTTGAATTGTTAATGATGTTAAATTTTGCTTTGTTAATGCTCCAGCATCTTAATTTTTCATCTGAATAAACACCATTTATAGCCAGTAGAACATTTTATGAATCTAAATTATCTTATGTTCAAATGATAACTGCAGATGCCAACATTATTGTTTGGTTGCACTGATATGCGCAGATGCCCATACTGTCATGTCAACAAGGTGCTCTTTTATGTCAACAAGGTGCTCTTGTGAAGGTGTAAACAATGATCACTATCCGTATTGAGATAACAATATGTATTTTTACTGTAGGACTTCGATAGCAGGAAGGCCGCTAGAGAGAAGGGTATCCGTTATTGCGAGCCTGTTGTGCTCACATACCAGGCAGAGAGAATGCCCGAGCAGATCCGACTCAAAGTTGGCGGGGAGACGCCACAGCAGATTGCTGTGTATGAAGAGTTTGCCAGAAATATCCCAGGATTCCTGCCATTGTCAGAACTGTCACTTCCTGCGGGAGTCGCTAAACCAATGCCAGTATGTAGTATAGATATATATAGTTGCTTTTGTTGATAATATTTCGCCATATCAACGTATGAAATGGGTCATTTTGTTCACAAAAAGGTGATAAATAGTGGATAAAACGAGATTTGAAATTGTATATTTAAATTTTTTATCGATCACAAGTTAATTTGATAGATTTAATTTTTATCGAGTTCAGGGTGGACGGTCAAGCCTACCCTTTATGCCTTCTCCTCATTCAATGGCGGGGGCATGTAAACGTCACCTCTTATCAGAAATTCAATTCTGTATTTAAAATATAATCCAATAATTGTATTGTCTGTCACCAAGACATTTATATGAACTGAAACAAAAAAACACCTCGGTATGGTATATATCGAAATTAAATAAGTCACTGTTACCATCTTATTAAAGGCACTATAAACACTATAACAACCATACATGTACCTTCAAGTTACGAGTTAAAGGTACACACGGCAATCTTGAAGAAATAACGCATCTGTCACCTCGCTTTAGTAATCCAGTATCATTTTGACCTTAAATCTGCTTGCATATAA
The DNA here is from genome assembly GCA_037043455.1 of Cyrtodaria siliqua. Lineage (NCBI taxonomy): Eukaryota > Metazoa > Mollusca > Bivalvia > Adapedonta > Hiatellidae > Cyrtodaria > Cyrtodaria siliqua. The sequence continues at coordinate 164,989 of JAWPHD010000416.1, read as the reverse complement.
TTAAATAATATATTCACGTCCTTAAACAAAATCAATATTGCTGTGTGTCTCTCTTTAAAACAAAGAAGACGCAAATAATAATACATCCTATTCAATTAATGAGACTTTTGTTGACAGTTTTGTTAGTCATTTTTTCATACTTTTGCACATTAATTGGTATAATAGTCATCTAATAAAGAGATGCACAGCATGTCAAATGATTTATTTTAAAACTCGGACGTCTTCCGTGGTTTTCGAGTTTGAGTGGGTGGGTGGTGGGTGGAGGGTAACAGGGGGTCAATTTATTTAAAAATTATTTCTCAAGTGAACATTTTGATGAAGGGATTACATTGTATACACCTGTGGTGCTGTGTGTGGGGGGAGGGAAGGGTGGGGTTGGGGGGGAAGTGCCTTGTGTGAATAAACGTTTGTATTTTAAGATGGTCGAATTCGTTCTAGTTGAAATAAAATCAAAGTTAAGCTCACAATAAGTACAAATCGAACAAAATTAATACATGCAATAGTCAGATCATACTTTAATAGAATTATTGTTTAATAAACAAACAGCTCTATATAATTCACCCAGTTTCAGGAATGCTTGAACAATTCCAGCTACCGTTGTGGGGAAAAAAGGCATTTTAACTAAAATAACGTGTTGAACATTTAATGAGTAACTGAATCTTCAACTTGTGTTTTACATTAGAGACACATCCTTTGATCCACTAGTATTCTTTTTACCCCCGAAGGGAGGCATATAGTATTCGCTTCGTCCGTTCGTTTGTTCGTTCGTCCTTCCGTCCGAAACAATCACGTCTCAGCCAAAATGTTAAAAGGAATTTCCATGAAACTTCACACAAATGTTAATCACACTAAAAGGTTTGTTGTACCACAAAGGTCAGGGTCACACTTGGAGGTAATAAATCAAAAGAATCAAAATTGTCGCGGGGCATTTGTCATTTACTGGCGACCTTGTTGTAGCTACCATTTTCAAAAGCATATCTGCAAACAAAACCAGCACTGAACTGGAAGTCATTAACCTCAAAATGCACCGGTTGACTTAACAATTGTAATGGACACTTATCCCAAAATAGTGCTTAACATCGCGACATTTTTCTAAAAATGAAGAAAATGTAGGTTTTCCATTTTAAACCTTGTAACACTATCTTCGTTTTAATAAACTAACCTGTCCTGGCTGAGTACAGTTTCACCAGGAGCAAAATTTCAGGTTGCTGTGACCTATTTAAATTAAATACTAAGTACAGGTAAGGAAGTTATATCAAAATTGACTCGTAGGGACTTGAAGGCCTTCTAGTCCTGACTATATAATTACATGGGTTGCTGTGGTAAAACAAAGTGACTGCCTGGGGTGCGATGTATTACTTATGTTAGGTATTTGATAACTCAGAATGAATGGTTGTTCAACAGCTCATCAACACATTGTTCACGTTATTTCAAGCCGCTCCAGAGAGTGGAATGATACATATGAATCCGGGAACTAATGGTTTTTAGCTCTACTGATCAGAGATCAGCAGAGCTTATGCCGTGGTGCGGCGTCCGTCTCTCCGTCTGTCCGTAAACTTTTTTTGTAGCGAAAACTCCTCTGAAACTACTGAATGGATTTTCATGAAACTTTACAGAAATGTTGCACATGAAGTCTAGTTGATCCTAGCAAAAATTCATGTTGATTTGAAATCCAAGATGGCCACCAAATCTAAAAATAGGTATTTAAAAAACAAGTTTGTAGCGACTACTTCTTGAAAACTATAAGTGATATTAATATGGGACTTTTTCTAAAATGATCAGCATGACATGATGTTGGCCCTTGTCAAAATTCGTTTTGATTCGATGTTAAACATGGCTGCCAGCGGCCATCTTTGTTTACATAGAATTATATAATGAAAACTTGTAGCGACTACTCCTCTGAAACTACTTGACGGATTTTCATGAAACTTCACAGGAATGTTGCTTTTGATGTCTAATTGATCCTAGCAAAATTTTAGGTCGGCCGGAAATTCAAGATGACCGCCACGACTAAAAATAAATTTTCAAAATACAAGTTTGTAGCGACTTCTTCTTGAAAACTATAAGTGATATTGATATGGGACTTTTTCTAAAATGATCAGCATGACATGATGTTGGTCCTTGTCAAAAATTGTTATGATTCAACGTTAAACATTGCTGCCAGTGGCCATCTTTGTTTACATAGAGTTATATAGTAAAAACTTGTAGCGACTACTACTTTGAAACTACTTGGCGGATTTTCATGACACTTTACAGGAATGTTGCTCTTAATGTCTCATTGATCCTAGCAAAATTTCAGATCGGCCAGAAATTCAAGATGGCCACCACAGCTAAAAATAGATTTTTAAAATACAAGTTTGTAGCGACTTCTTCTTGAAAACTATAAGTGATATTGATATGGGACTTTTTCTAAAATGATCAGCATGACATGATGTTGGTCCTTGTCAAAAATTGTTTTGATTCAACGTTAAACATTGCTGCCAGCAGCCATCTTTGTTTACATAGAGTTATATAGTAAAAACTTGTAGCGACTACTCCTTTGAAACTACTTGGCGGATTTTCATGAAACTTTACAGGAATGTTGCTCTTAATCTCTAATTGATCCTAGCAAAATTTCAGATCAGCCAGAAATTCAAGATGGCCGCCACAGCTAAAAATAGATTTTTAAAAAATAAGTTTGTAGCGACTACATCTTGAAAACTATAAGTGATATGGGACTTTTTCTAAAATGATCAGCATGACATGATGTAGATCCTTGTGGAAAATTATTTTGATTCGGCGTTAAACATGGCTGCCAGTGGCCATCTTTGTTTACATAGAGTTATATAATGAAAACTTGTAGCGACTACTCCTCTGAAACTACTCGACGGATTTTCATGAAACTTCACAGGAATGTGGCTCTTGATGTCTAATTGATCCTAGCAAAATTTCAGGTAGGCCGGAAATTCAAGATGGCCGTGACTACTTCCTGAAATCAAAATCAATCGGTAGAGCTTCAAGGTCATTGACCTCTTGTTTAACTTGCTCAGGGAATCGACTCTGTACCTGTGACTGCCAAGTTATCACGGATTCAGAGTCAAACATGCTATACACCTATACACTTGGTCACCAACAAGGATTTTGATTGTTGTACTTGTGTATTTCAGTCATATGCATCATCTGAGGAGGTTGTAATTATCTATGAGAAGGTGGCACGTGAGATAGAGCAGCATCTACAGCTAGTGATGAACACACCTGCAGGCAACCCACTCATGGTGCAGATGACCAGTCTCATGGAGGCGGTACTACTCGCGAGGAACGCACGTGACAACGCGTCTGCTGTCGCCCTCCTTCAGAAGGTAATGAGAATTAATCAGACAATTAGATTTTTTCTTTATTCGGAAAATTTAGTAACTAATTGCTACATGCTGATTGTGCAAGTCAATTCACAGTGTCTTTTTATTCTTCTCCTAAACTTATGCATAATGTTGTGCCACATTATGTCAACAGTGCATCATTTTTAACCAAATTTTCCTTAAGAAAAGTCTGGTTATTAGATTGGCGAATGTCGTTTGTTAGGTGTCTCCAAACTAATGGTTTCCGCTCAATAACTTTAGTAAGCAGTTAGATATTGCAACGAAACTTGCTGTGTAGGTAGCTTATATGGAAAGGAAGCTTGGGATTGCATTTGAGGTCACTGAGGTCAAGGTCGCTGTTACTAAAAATAGAAAAATGGTTTTCTGCTCAATGACTTCTGTTAGGAATGAGGTATTGTGACAAAACTCTGTATAGGTAGCTTATATGGAAAGGAAGCTTGGTATTGGATATGAGATCACTGGGGTCAAGGTCGTTGTTGCTGTTAAATTGTTTCTGCTCAATAATTTTGTTAGGAATGAGATATTGTGACAAAACTGTGTTGGTAGCTTATACGGAAAGGAAGCTTGGTATTGGATATGATATCACTGGAGTCAAGGTCAAGGTCACTGTTACTGAAAGTAGAAACATGGTTTCCACTCAATAAGTTTTGTTAGCAGTGAGATATTGAAATGAAACTTGGTGTGTAGGTAGGTTATATAGAAAGAAATATTGGAACCAACCTTTGTAGAAAACTAATGGAAAACCTGGTTTTCGTGGTATTGCATATGAGGTCATTGGGGTCAAGGTCTAGGTCGCTGTTACTGAAAATAGAAACATGGTTTTCACTCAATAACTTCTTTTAGCAGTGAAATTAAACTTGGTTTGTAGGTAGATTATATAGACAGAAATATTGAAACCAGCCTTTGTAGAAAACTAATGGAAAACCTGGTTTGCTTAGAATTCCCATGTTTCTTGTGTGTTTTGTATATTAATTTTCTTCATTTAATAAGGCTTAAAGGGCTTTTGCAGATTTCTATTCATCTATTCATGCAATTTTTATATTAACTGCAAACTACACAAGATAATAGACAAAAATGAGTAAAAAAAAAAGGTACATTTGGCCACTTTTTTTTTGTCAGTAACATACAGTTCTTACAAATAATTATACTTTTTCCATGAATCTCTGTCTGGTATAACATCAGGCTGTAGAAGGATTACTAGAACACTACACAGGAATGACGGCAGATCAGGAGCTGATGATCCGATTTAGGGAATGTCACCTATTGGCACTGAAAGGTCTTCAGGATGTCCGACCATTTGGCGCGCAGTGGACCACCAGACAAGTTACCAGGTGAGTGTGCAAGATCAGCAGAGCTTATGCAGTGGTGCAGCATCAGGCATCCGTCGGTAATCTTTTTCTTTTTTTTGTGTCAACATCTCCTTTGAAACTACTTCATGGGTTTTCATGAAGCATTATAGGATAGTTGCTCTTGATGTCCAGTTGATCCTAAGTATAAATCAGGTTGTCTGGAAAAGATGGCCACCACAGCTAAAAATAGATTTTAAAAAAACAATTTTATGGCTGCTACTGTTCAAAAATCATAAGTAATATTGATTTGACCTCTACCAAAGTGACTGGCATGACATTTAGTTAGTCCTAAATAAAATTCATTTTGATTCAATGTCAAACATGGCTGTTTTTAGCTCTACTGATCTTTGCTTATGCCATGGTCTGTCCGTCCGTCCGTCTGTCTGTCTGTCCGTAAACTTTTTTTGTGGCGACTACTCCTCTGAAACTAATTGATGGACTCATGAAACTTCACAGGAATGTTACTCTTGATGTCTAGTTGATCTAAGCAAAATTTCAGGTCGGCCGGAAATTCAAGATGGCCGCCACAGCTAAAAATAGAAAATGCGATTTTGTGTCGACGACTAAAAAACCATAAGTGATATGGAATTGGAACCTTTACCAAAATGACTGGTGCGGCATGTACTTGATCCTAACCAAGATTCATTTCGATTCGCAAGTTTCCATCTTTGTTTACATAGAGTTATATAGGAAAAAATTGTGGCGACCTCCTTTGAAACTGCTTGACGGATTTTCATGAAACTTCACTGGAATGTTGCTCTTGATGTCTAGTTGATCCTATCCAAAATTCAGGTCGGCCAGAAATTCAAGATGGCCACCACGGCTAAAAATAGATTTTAAAAATGTGACTGTGGCGACGACTACTCAAAAACCATAAGTGATATTGATTTGGAACCTTTACCTAAATGACTGCCATGGCTAAAAACAGATTTTAAAAATGCATGACTGCCATGGCTAAAAATAGATTTTAAAAATGCTACTGTGGCGACTACTTCTCAAAAAACGTAAGTGATATTGAATTGGAAGCTTTACCAAAATGACTGGTGTGACATGTAGTTGGTCCTAACCAATATTCATTTTGATTCGATGTCAAGCATTGCTGCCAGCGGCCATCTTTGTTTACATAGAGTTAATAGGAAACTACTTGATTGATTTTCGTGCAACTTCACAGGAATAGTGCTTTTGATGTCTAGCTGATCCTAGCAAAAATTCAGGTCAGTCGGAAATTCAAGATGGCCACAATGGCTAAAAATATGTTTTTAAAAATTTTGGAACCTTTACCAAAATGACTGGCACGACATCTTGCAGGCTGATCAGGGTTTACACCGTCTGGGTGCTCATCAGTCATTTGTTCGAAACACCCCTTTGTACTATAAATGGACTGGTCCAAATTAAAAAAAGGACTCCATTAAATACTGGTAGAGTGGAAAGGATTAAGTCTTTGTATTTTTGGCTCTCAAAAGAACAAATTGTAGGATTTTAAGATTTCATTTTAATTCTGATTTTCCAACTTTAACCTGAGACAAGAGAAAATCTACTTGTACTGGTGAAACATAATTCTCAGGAGAAATTGCATAACATGACCTGTGACCTGGTCACACACCTGCTATATTTCTGAATACAGATCATTCCAATTGTGATTTGGAGCAGAAAATAGGATATACTAAGGTTGATGTAAGAGATTCAATTGAAATAGCTTTAAAATTAAAATTTGTGGTAGCAGGACAGATTCTTTAGAGATAGATGAAATTGAATGAGATTATAATGTTGCATAGGTTATGTTGGATAATAAATCATAATATTTAGGAATAGAGGAATGTTGCTCTTCTGATGTCTGGTTCGTCCTAAGTAAAAATCAGGTTGGTCCAAAATTCATATATAAAATTCAAGATGGCCACCATGTCTAAAAATAGATTTAGTAAATACAATTTTGTGGCGACTACTCTGAAACCATAAGTGGTTTCGGTTTGGTACCTTTACCAAAATGACTTTTATAAAACTTTGCAGGAATGTTTGTCTTGATGTCCAGTTAGTCCCAAGTAAAAATCAGGTTGACTGGAAATTTAAGATGGCTGCCACAGCTTAAATACAAGTTTGTGGCAACTAGTACCAACTACATAAGTGGTATTGATTTGGAACCTTTACTAAAATGATTGGCATTACATGGGCTGGTCCTGAACAAAATTCATTGATTCTAAGACTATGTCATGGCTGCCAGTGACCATCTTTTTTTAGAGTGATAATAGGAAAAACTTGTGGCGACTTAACTTCTCTGAAAGTGTTGGTCTTATTTCCATAAAACTTCACAGGTTTCCATGGCTGATGAAGCTATCAACATCTATCAATAGAGCTTCAAGGTCATTGACCTCTTGTTAAGAATACACATTTGTTTTAAAATTTAAATGCGTAATGAAATCATATGTACAACATGCATTGTGGTGAAAGCTTATCTGGAGCGCTGTATTATATTGCACCAGTAATATATTGAAACCTATGCTAGAATAATGAAAAACAACTTAAAACTCTACATTTTATTTAAATATATGCAAGCATGTTTAAAATAAAGTTATAATAAATTGAGATGTTACGTTTAATTCTTAATAGAATGTTAAGGTTGCCATGTGTTTTTTAATAGTTACGAAATATTAATAAAATTTGTTTTTCTAAGATTAATTAGGATGAAACTTCTGCTTGAGTCAAGTTGTCTGCCTATTTGGATTTTAGTATATATACCGAGTCCAAAGAAAGAGTGCTCCCAAACTGGCATAATCATCCTCATTACGAATGTTACATTGCTGTAAACCGTCACATCATACACAAATGTTACATTGCTGTAAACCGTCACGTCATACACGAATGTTACATTGCTGTAAACCGTCACGTCATACACGAATGCTACATTGCTGTAAACCGTCAAATCATACACGAATGTTACATTGCTGTAAACCGTCACGTCATACACGAATGCTACATTGCTGTAAACCGTCACATCATACACGAATGTTACATTGCTGTAAACCATCACGTCATACACGAATGCTACATTGCTGTAAACCGTCACGTCATACACGAATGCTACATTGCTGTAAACCGTCACGTCATACACGAATGTTACATTGCAGTAAACCGTCCCATCATACACGAATGTTACATTGCTATAAACCGTCACGTCATACACGAATGTTACATTGCTGTCAACCGTCACGTCGTACACAAATGTTACATTGCTGTAAATCGTCACGTCATACATGTGTTCAGACATAATACCTTTATGTTTGAGAAGAAATTGAAAGCTTGACATTCATGAGAAATACCAGAAACCAGCAATTAAGATCACAATTATTTTATGTTTTACTATTCAACTTTGTGCATTCCAAACTCTGTTAATGGGGAAGGACCTCTTGTTCGTGTTTTAGATAGTTGAAATTTTAGGGCCAAAATGATTGGGTTAAACAAATAGGTTGTTCAGAAGTAATAAGTCTAAAACAAATACTAAAAAAATATTGCCAAACTTTGAAGGGTGATGTCTAGAGACACAAATTAAAAGTTTGAATGTCCTGCAAAAGAAAGCTGTTATTCTCGTTGTAATGGCCAAGATCATTTATTTAGCAGTTGAGTTTGCATTTTAAAAACCAACTCATCTCCCCGTCCTCAGTTTATATAAAAACACATATAGGATAAAAATGTATATGGTTTTATGTTGTGCTATATTCATATTACGATATCTGTATGTTATTATTTGCCTCATGTACCAGGTGTTTGATCGACTCTCGCGAGGACCACCGATACAACATAGAGGCTGTAGACCTGCTCATCCGTAGTGGACTAGTTAACATGCCCCAGTATGATATGTTCCTAGTACAGCTGATGGAGAACGGTCTCAACATGATAGCCATCAGCTTTGCCATGCAGCTTGTACAGAGGTACTGTGTGGAGGACAAGATCAACAGTGGCGTCACTGAGGTCTGTATCTCTCTCTGTCAAAGTCTCCTGTCTAGAATTGTTTTTTATGGAATGGCGAGTTGTCCGTCCATGCTTGCATTCAATAGCTTAAGTGGTATTTTATATGTCTTCTTTTATGGGTTGTAGAAGGGGTATAGTGGTTAAAAAAATACATGTTACTTTTGACCAAGTTTGTCCAAGTATTTTTGTACCTCCTAAGGCTGTAAAGGACACAGGAAAAAACAAAAACGCTTGAGCAGTGGATGGACAAATGCAGTGACCGCTTAAGGTTACAGACCACTTAAAACAACCACCTTAGACAAAAGATCACTTAAGGTATCAATAGTGGGTACGTCCTTCCGTCCGTTCATCGTCATTAACTTCTTGCTTGTGCATATAAACTTCTTGGTAGAATTTGATGAAACTTCACAGCAAGCATCAGTGCGTGGTCCTCTCTCAGATTTATACAGATCTTCAAGTATGGCTGCCGTTACTAAAAATAGAAAAACTGCTTCTCAATGGCCCATTTGTTGTAGTTTTCTCATAAAAACATTGGTGGGGCAGATTATTCTTTTTTCAAACTTGTTTCATTGGTTATGTTAATCTTCTTTTTTTTAAACCAGGTTTTCATTGGAAAACTCTGATTATTAGATAGGGGTATGTCGTTTGGCGGGCAAGCGTGTGTGCGGCGTCGACATCTTTGTTTCCGCTCAATAACTTTTGTTAGGAATGAGGTATTTCAATGAAACTTGCAGGGTAGGTAGCTTGTATGAAAAAGAAGCTTGGGATTGCATTTGGGGTCACTGGGGTCAAGGTCACTGTTACTAAAAATAGAAAAACTGTTTCTGCTCAATAGCTTTTGTTAGGAATGAGATATTGCGATGAAACTTGCAAGGTAGGTAGCTTATATGGAAAGGAAGCTTGGGATTGCATTTGGGGTCACTGGGGTCAAGGTCACTGTTACTAAAAATAGAAAAACTGTTTCTGCTCAATAGCTTTTGTTAGGAATGAGATATTGCGATGAAACTTGCAAGGTAGGTAGCTTATATGGAAAGGAAGCTTGGGATTGCATTTGGGGTCACTGGGGTCAAGGTCACTGTTACTGAAAATAGGTAAACGGTTTCCGCTCAATAACTTTTGTTAGGAATTAGTTATTGCGATGAAACTTGCAAGGTAGGTAGCTTATATGGAAAGGAAGCTTGGGATTGCATTTGGGGTCACTGGGATCAAGGTCACTGTTACTGAAAATAGGTAAACGGTTTCCGCTCAATAACTTTTGTTAGGAATTAGTTATTGCGATGAAACTTGCAGGGTTGGCAGCTTATATGGAAAGGAAGCTTGGGATTGCATTTGTAGGAATGAGATTTCAACGAAACTTGCTGTGTATGTAGCTTATATTTGCTTTACTAACAAATCTTTACAGTCCTCATTTAGTGTGTGTGCATTTATGTGTGATTTACATGTCATTCCATTTATTCTGTATTTTACACTGTTTATATCACTTTAATACAAGAACTTCAACAACTTCATTTATAAATGTAATTTGCTGATTTGCTGTTATTTTATAGAAAAAACATTCTGTTACATCATTTTCATCTTACCAGTAGTGTAATAGCACATAGTTTTTGTGGAATATCCACGTTTTTTAGGATGGTGTGTTGTCTGTCGTCCGTCTGTCGTCTGTCTGTCTGTCGTCCGTTAACTTTTCTTCAAACGACTTCTCCTCAGAAACCGCTTGGCTAATTTTGACCAAACTTCACATGGATGATCCTTAGATGAATGCTTTTTAGATTTGTTAAAATTAGGTCAGCGCTAGATCCAAGATGGCTGCCATTACCATATATGGATGAAACCTTAAAAAATCTCCAGAACCGCTGGACAGATTTCAACAGTTTTTTTAGCTCTACTGGCCAAGGGCCAGCAGAGCTTATGGGATGGTGTGTTGTCCGTCTTCCGTCGTCCGTCGTCCGTTAACTTTTCTTCAAACGACTTCTCCTCAGAAACCGCTTGGCTAATTTTGACCAAACTTCACATGGATGATCCTTAGATGAATGCTTTTTAGATTTGTTAAAATTAGGTCAGCACTACATCCAAGATGGCTGCCATTACCATATATGGTCGAAACCTTAAAAAATCTTCTTCTCCAGAACCGCTTGACAGATTTCAACAGTTTTTCTTTTAAAATGATCGCCAACGCCTAGACTATCAAGATTGTTCAAATAAAGTCCCCAGGGTCAAAAATGGCCGTGCCCCGGGGGTCCAAAATTTGTATATTGAGGTTTTGCATGTTTTTCATATAGACATGTAGGAAACAACTTTAAAAAATCTTCTTCTCTGAAACCACAAGGCACAGAGCTCTCATGTATTACATGTAGCATCAGCTTATGGTCCTCTACTAAGTTTATTCAAATGGTGACCCTGGGGTCAAATTTGTCCCCGCCCCGGGGGTCACAGTTTTACATAGACTTATATAGGATTTTTTTTTTAAAAATCTTCTTCTCAGAAACTACAACAGCCAGAGGTTTGATATTTTGCATTTACTATAAGCTTATGGTCCTTTACCATGTTTGTTCAAATGGTGACCTTAGGGTCACATTTGGCCCCGCCCCAAGGGTCACATGTTTTACATAGACATGTATAGGGAATTCTTCAAACGACTTCTCGTCAGAAACCGCTTGTCTAATTTTGATCAAACTTCAAATGGATGATCCTTAGATGAATGCTTTTTAGATTTGTTAAAATTAGGTCAGCACTACATCCAAGATGGCTGCCATTACCATATATGGTCGAAACCTTAAAAAATCTTCTTCTCCAGAACCGCTTGACAGATTTCAACAGTTTTTCTTTTAAAATGATCGCCAACGCCTAGACTATCAAGATTGTTCAAATAAAGTCCCCAGGGTCAAAAATGGCCGTGCCCCGGGGGTCCAAAATTTGTATATTGAGGTTTTGCATGTTTTTCATATAGACATGTAGGAAACAACTTTAAAAAATCTTCTTCTCTGAAACCACAAGGCACAGAGCTCTCATGTATTACATGTAGCATCAGCTTATGGTCCTCTACTAAGTTTATTCAAATGGTGACCCTGGGGTCAAATTTGTCCCCGCCCCGGGGGTCACAGTTTTACATAGACTTATATAGGATTTTTTTTTTAAAAATCTTCTCAGAAACTACAACAGCCAGAGGTTTGATATTTTGCATTTACTATAAGCTTATGGTCCTTTACCATGTTTGTTCAAATGGTGACCTTAGGGTCACATTTGGCCCCGCCCCAAGGGTCACATGTTTTACATAGACATGTATAGGGAATTCTTCAAACGACTTCTCGTCAGAAACCGCTTGGCTAATTTTGATCAAACTTCAAATGGATGATCCTTAGATGAATGCTTTTTAGATTTGTTAAAATTAGGTCAGCGCTACATCCAAGATGGCTGCCATTACCATATATGGTCGAAACCTTAAAAAATCTTCTCCAGAACCGCTTGACAGATTTCAACAGTTTTTCTTTTAAAATGATCGTCAACGCCTAGACTATCAAGATTGTTCAAATAAAGTCCCCGGGGTCAAAAATGGCTGTGCCTCGGGGGTCCAAAGTTTGTATATTGAGGTTTTGCATGTTTTTCATATAGACATATAGGAAAAAAGTTTAAAAAATCTTCTTCTCTGAAACCACAAGGCACAGAGCTCTCATGTATTACATGTAGCATCAGCTTATGGTCCTCTACTAAGTTTGTTTAAATGGTGACCCTGGGGTCAAATTTGTCCCCGCTCCGAGGGTCACAGTTTTACATAGACTTATATAGGATTTTTTTTTTAAAAATCTTCTTCTCGGAAACTACAAGAGCCAGAGGTTTGATATTTTACAATTATTATAAGCTTATGGTCCTTTACCAAGTTTGTTCAAATGGTGACCCTGGGGTCATATATGGTCACGCCCCAAGGGTCACATGTTTTACATAGACATGTATAGGGAAAAACTTAAAAAATCATCTTCTCTGAAACTGCAAGAGCCAGAGGTTTAATATTTTGCTGTTGCTATAAGCTGATGGTCCTTTACCAATTTTGTTCAAATGCTGACCCTGGGGTCACATCTGGCCCCGCCCAGGGGGTCACAGTTTTACATCAATGCTTGTTTTAAATTTTTTAATTTCTTTTTTTTTTTTTTTTTTTTTTTTTTTGATTATTATTTTTTTTTCATATTTTTTTTTCCAAATTTTTTTTTTAATTTTTTTTTTTTTTTTTCGAATTTTTTTTTATATATATTATTTTTTTTCATATTTTTTTTTTCATATTTTTTTCGAATTTTTTTTTAATTTTTTTTTTAATTTTTTTTTTTTAATTTTTAATTTTTATTATCTCTACTGGCCAACTTGGAAAACCAGCCAGATCGGACCAGTAATGACAGAGTTACTGCTCTTGATATAGTTAAAAATGCTATATTTTGCCTCTTTAAGACGATAGTCACTCGCTTCATTGATGTCATAAGAGCCATATTAGCCAGTAGAGCGTCCACAGGCCCAAGAGGGCCTCTTGTTTTTTTAAATGATCGCCAACACCTAGACTATCAAGATTGTTCAAATAAAGTCCCCGGGGTCAAAAATGGCCGTGCCCCGGGGGTCCAAAGTTTGTATATTGAGGTTTTGCATGTTTTTCATATAGACATGTAGGAAAAAACTTTAAAAAATCTTCTCTGAAACCACAAGACACAGAGCTCTCATGTATTACATGTAGCATCAGTTTATGGTCCTCTACTAAGTTTGTTCAAATGGTGACCCTGGGGTCAAATTTGTCCTCGCCCCGGGGGGTCACAGTTTTACATAGACTTATATAGGATTTTTTTTTAAAAATTCTTCTTCTAGGAAACTACAACACCCAGAGGTTTAATATTTTGCATTTACTATAAGCTTAACGTCCTTTAACAAGTTTGTTCAAATGGTGACCCTCGGGTCACAAACCGTCACGGCCTCTTTAGCCAGTGGAGCGATACAGGCCCTCATGGACTTCTAGTTCTGACTATGTCATGTGTCTCAGTCTTTAGTCCTCTCTCCCAGTTTGTGGCATGTCTTCAGAAACATTGATTCTCCTATGTGGATTGACAAAAAACAAATATTAATGTTTTAAACATAATTTTATATCATTTTCTAATCTAGTTTCATTTTCATTATGAATACTAGTGTGCAGTGGAAGATTTTACATTTCTGGCATAAAATGTATATTTACAGGATGATCTCACCAACACCATTGACACACTGAGTCTGATTGCTGCCAAATCACGACAACCACCAGAGGGGTATGTTGCATTCACTTTGATTACCACTTGTAAAACCTGTGTTCCGGCTTTGTAAACCTTCACTGTACACAATTTTGACAGTTCTATTTTTGAAAATGGTTTATCTACCAAATTTAAATCACAAAAACAGCATTATTTAAATGCACTGTACTGCCGCGGTGGCTAAGTGGTAGAGCGTCCACTTTGCAAGTGGGAGGGCAAGGGTTCGATCTCTGGACAGGTCATAAGTGGGAGGGCAAGGGTTCGATCTCTTGCCAGGTCACATGTATGGAGGGCAAGCGCTCGATCTCTGGCCAGGTCACAAGTGGGAGGGCAAGGGTTCGATCTCTGGACAGGTCACAAGTGGCAAGGGCTCGATCTCTGGCCAGGTCACAAGTGGGAGGACAAGGGCTCGATCTCTGGCCAGGTCACAAGTGGGAGGGCAAGGACCCGATGTCTGGCCAGGTCGCAAGTGGGAGGGCAAAGGCCCGATCTCTGGCCAGGTCACAAGTGGGAGGGCAAGGGTTTGATCTCTGGCCAGGCCACAAGTGGGAGGGCAAGGGTTCAATCTCTGGACAGGCCACACGTGGTAGGCCAAGGGCTCGATCTCTGGCCAGGTCACAAGTGGGAGGGCAAGGGTTCGATCTCTGGACAGGTCACAAGTGGGAGGGCAAGGGCTCGATCTCTGCCAGGTCACAAGTGGGAAGGAAGGGTTTGATCTCTAGCCAGGCCACAAGTGGGAGGGCAAGGGCTTGATCAATGGCCAGGTCACAAGTGAGAGGGCAAGGGCTCGATCTCTGGCCAGGTCACAAGTGGGAGGGCAAGGGCCTGATCTCTGGCCAGGTCGCAAGTGGGAGGGCAAGGGTTTGATCTCTAGCCTGGCCACAAGTGGGAGGGCAAGGTCTCGATCTCTGACCAGGTCACAAGTGGGAGGACAAGGGTTCGATCTCTGGCCAGGCAACAAGTGGGAGGGCAAGGGCACGATCTCTGACAAGGTCACAAGTGGGAGGACAAGGGTTCAATCTCTGGCCAGGCCACATGTGGGAGGGCAAGGGCTTGATCTCTGGCCAGGTCACAAGTGAGAGGGCAAGGTTCGATCTCTGGCCAGGTCACAAGTGGGAGGGCAAGGGCCCAATCTCTGGTCAGGTCACAAGTGGGAGGGCAAGAGTTCGATCTCTGGCCAGGTCACAAGTGGGAGGGCAAGAGTTCGATCTCTGGCCAGGTCACAAGTGGGAGGGCAAGAGTTCGATCTCTGGCCAGGTCACAAGTGGGAGGGCAAGGGTTTGATCTCTGGCCAGGTCACAAGTGGGAGGGCAGGAGTTCAATCTCTGGCCAAGTCACAAGGCTCGATCTCTGGCCAGGTCACAAATGGGAGGGCAAGAGTTCGATCTCTGGCCAGGTCACAAGTTGGAGGGCAAGGGCTCGATCTCTGTCCAGGTCACAAGTGGGAGGGCAAGGGCACGATCTCTGCCCATGTCACAAGTGGAAGGGGAAGAGTTTGATCTCTGGCCAGGTCACAAGTGGGAGGGCAGGAGTTCAATCTCTGGCCAAATCACAAGGCTCGATCTCTGCCCAGGTCACAAATGGGAGGGCAAGAGTTCGATCTCTGGCCAGGTCACAAGTGGGAGGGCAAAGGCCCGATCTCTGGCCAGGTCACAAGTGGGAGGGCAAGAGTTTGATCTCTGGCCAGGTTACACCAAAGACTTCATAAAAAAGGTAATAGTCGCTCGCTTGATATTCAGCATATAAAGGGTAGTGCTAGTACTGGTCTGCCTGTGGGTAGTGCTAGTACTGGTCTGCCTGTGGGTAGTGCTAGTACTGGTCTGCCTGTGGGTAGTGCTAGTACTGGTCTGCCTGTGGGTAGTGCTAGTACTGGTCTGCCTGTGGGTAGTGCTAGTACTGGTCTGCCTGTGGGTAGTGCTAGTACTGGTCTGCCTGTGGGCAGTGCTAGTACTGGTCTGCCTGTGGGCAGTGCTAGTACTGGTCTGCCTGTGGGTAGTGCTAGTACTGGTCTGCCTGTGGGTAGTGCTAGTACTGGTCTGCCTGTGGGTAGTGCTAGTACTGGTCTGCCTGTGGGTAGTGCTAGTACTGGTCTGCCTGTGGGTAGTGCTAGTACTGGTCTGCCTGTGGGTAGTGCTAGTACTGGTCTGCCTGTGGGTAGTGCTAGTACTGGTCTGCCTGTGGGTAGTGCTAGTACTGGTCTGCCTGTGGTGTATATTGACTGGGCGGGGTATCCTGTCATGTGTCTACAGCGCGATCCAGTGTGGCAGCACTGTAAAGTTGAGCATTGAGCTCACAGTTAAGACACCGTCATGATATGATCTGGAATTATTATTTCAGTCTGACTAATATCTTGGAGAATCTACGCCAGAGTGCTGGTGGTGGTGGTGGTGGTGGTGGAGAATTTGGTATGTTGGACCGTGCCCCGGGTGGTCCCACATCCATGATGCAGTCTGGAATATCACAGGCACGTGAAATAGACGACCCACCTGGCCTGCATGAGAAGACGGAGTACCTTCTACGGGAGTGGGTAAACATGTACCACTCACCGGCTGCGGGCAGGGACAGCACCAAAGCTTTCTCAGCATTTGTACAACAGGTAAAGACAGTAAACGTTTTATCCTGCTCAACACAGCATTTGCTAATGGTCTTTTTCGGATGAAGTTGTTTTCTTCCGCATTATTTTAAATAATATACATCTTTCAGCATATATGTATTGCCCCACTTCACAAAGCGAAGTGGAGACTATATAAGAATCACGCTGTCTGTAACAACGCCTCAGATCATGTCGCGTTTGCGTCACGTAACACAATTTTATTACTTGCATTTATCAAACAGTTTCCTTTGCATTAATGTGGAAAGCAGACTTGTTGTATTTTACCATTATATATATCTGATTTGGACATGCTAGAATGGTGATACTGGATTCCTCTATGTGCTCTCCTGTCTAAGGGAAACTCAAAATGGTATGTTTAATAGAGTCGTTCTAACAATAATTTGTATCCTTTTCAGATGCATCAACAGGGTATACTAAAGACGGATGATCTGATCACAAGGTTTTTCCGCCTGTGTACCGAGATGTGTGTTGACCTATGTTACCGCGCCCTGAGTGAACAAACACACAGTCAGACCCTGATAAGGGCCAAGTGTTTCCACACCCTGGATGCATTTGTCCGACTGATTGCTCTCCTCGTCAAACACTCTGGTGATAATGCAAACACCGTCACCAAGATCAATTTGCTGAACAAGGTAATCAGGTTGTTACAAGTTACTCGACTTTTTTTTTCTCCCTCACACTAGTTTGAGGTATAAGATTTTCATAGGTTAACCTATTCAATTATTGAACAAGAAACCCAAGAGTACAAGTATCTACAGGTTCATTCATTATTTGTATTTATTATCTTTAAGGTGCTAGGTATTGTGGCTGGTGTACTTCTACAGGATCATGAGGTGCGTCAGACTGAGTTCCAACAGTTGCCATATCATCGTATATTCATCATGCTCTTCATAGAACTCAATGCACCAGAACATATCCTAGAAAATATTAACTTTCAAGTGCTCACTGCATTCTGGTAAGTTTCTCTTTTTTTAACTGTAATATAATCACACTGAAAACACGGTGATTTTTAGCTCTACTGATCAGAGATCAGCAGAGCTTATGCCGTGGTGCGGCGTCCGTCGTCCGTCTGTCCGTCTGTCCGTCCGTCTGTCCGTCCGTCTGTCCGTTAACTTTTTTTTTGTAGCGACTACTCCTCTGAAACTACTGAATGGATTTTCATGAAACTTTACAGAAATGTTGCCCATGAAGTCTAGTTGATCCTAGCAAAAATTCATGTAGATGTGAAATCCAAGATGGCCGCCACGGCTAAAAATAGATTTTTAAAAAATAAGTTTGTAGCGACTACTTCTTGAAAACTATAAGAGATATTGATATGGGACTTTTTCTAAAATGATCAGGATGACATGATGTTGGTCCTTGTTTTGATTCGACGTTAAACATGGCTGCCAGCGGCCATCTTTGTTTACCTAGAGTTATATAATGAAAACTTGTAGCGACTACTCCTCTGAAACTACTTGACGGATTTTCATGAAACTTCACAGGAATGTTGCTCTTGATGTCTAATTGATCCTAGCAAAATTTCAGGTCGGCCGGAAATTCAAGATGGCCGCCACGGCTAAAAATAGATTTTTAAAAAATAAGTTTGTAGCGACTACTTCTTGAAAACTATAAGAGATATTGATATGGGACTTTTTCTAAAATGATCAGCATGACATGATGGTTATCCGAGTCGAACATAATTTTGATTCGACGTTAAACATGGCTGCCATTGGCCATCTTTGTTTACATAGAGTTATATATTGAAAACTTGTAGCGACTACTCGTCTGAAACTACTTGACGGATTTTCACGAAACTTCACAGGAATGTTGCTCTTGATGTCTAATTGATCCTAGCAAAATTTCAGATCGGCCAGAAATTCAAGATGGCCGCCACAGCTAAAAATAGATTTAAAAAAAATAAGTTTGTAGCGACTACTTCTTGAAAACTATAAGTGATATTGATATGGGACTTTTTCTAAAATTATCAGCATGACATGATGGTTATCCGAGTCGAACATTATTTTGATTCAATGTTAAACATGGCTGTCAGCGGACATCTTTGTTTACATAGAGTTATATAATGAAAACTTGTAGCGACTACTCCTCTGAAACTACTTCACGGATTTTCATGAAACTTCACAGGAATGTTGCTCTTGATGTCTAATTGATCCTAGCAAAATTTCAGGTCGGCCGTAAATTCAAGATGGCCGCCACTGCTAAAAATAGATTTTCAAAAAACAAGTTTGTAGCGACTTCTTCCTGAAAACAAAATCAATCAGTAGAGCTTCAAGGTCATTGACCTCTTGTTTAAATAAATTTTCTTTAAAAAAGCTTTTATACAACATAGAACTCATCTCACAGTTGATTGATGGTACTCAGCTGAAAAACATACCAGAGACTAAATGTTAAGGCTGTTAACTGAATTTGCATGCAGAGAAATATATGTTTTGGGAATTGTCAGATATATAGCTTGCATGCTGGGAAATATAGGTTGTTTTGGGAATTGACTGATATATAGTTTGCATGCAGGGAAATATGGGTTGTTTTGGGAATTGTCAGATATATAGTTTGCATGCAGGGAAATATAGGTTGTTTTGGGAATTGACTGATATATAGTTTGCATGCAAGGAAATATGGGTTGTTTTGTGAATTGTCAGATATATAGTTTGCATGCAGGGAAATATAGGTTGTTTTGTGAATTGACTGATATATAGTTTGCATGCAGGGAAATATGGGTTGTTTTGGGAATTGTCGGATATATAGTTTGCATGCAGGGAAATTTAGGTTGTTTTGGGATTTGACTGATATATAGTTTGCATGCTAGGAAATATAGGTTGTTTTGGGAATTGGCTGATATATACATGCAGGGAAATAGGGGTTGTTTTGGGAATTGTCGGATATATAGGGAAATATGGGTTCTTTTAGGATTTGTCTGATATATAGTTTGCATGCCGGGAAATATAGGTTGTTTTGGGAATTGTCTGATATATAGTTTGCATGCAGGGAAATATAGGTTGTTTTGGGAATTGACTGATATATAGTTTGCATGCTAGGAAATATAGGTTGTTTTGGGAATTGACTGATATATAGTTTGCATGCAGGGAAATATGGGTTGTTTTGGGAATTGTCAGATATATAGTTTGCATGCAGGGAAATATAGGTTGTTTTGGGAATTGACGGATATATAGTTTGCATGCAGGGAAATACAGGTTGTTTTGATAATTGACTGATATATAGTTTGCATGCTAGGAAATATAGGTTGTTATGGGAATTGACTGATACATAGTTTGCATGCAGTGAAATGTAGGTTGTTTTAAGAAGTGACTGATGTATAGTTTGCATGCTGGGAAATATAGATTGTTTTGGGAATTGACTGTTATATACTTTGCATGCAGGGAAATATGGGTTGTTTTAGGAATTGACCGATATATAGTTTGCATGCAGGGAAATATAGGTTGTTTTGGGAATTGTCGGATATTTAGTTTGCATGCAGGAAAATATGGGTTGTTTTAGGAATTGTCTGATATATAGTTTGCATTCGGGGAAATATAGGTTGTTTTGGGAATTGACTGACATATAGTTTGCATGCAGGGAAATATAGGTTGTTTTGGGAATTGTCGGATATATAGTTTGCATGCTGGGAAAGGGAATTGTTGGATATATAGTTTGCATGCAGGGAAATATAGATTGTTTTGAGAATTGACTGATATATAGTTTGCATGCAGGGAAATATGGGTTATTTTAAGAATTGTCAGATATATATTTGCATGCCGGGAAATATAGTTTGTTTTGGAAATTGACTGATATATAGTTTGCATGCAGGGAAATATAGGTTGTTTTTGGGAATTGACTGATATATAGTTTACATGCAGGGAAATATAGGTTGTTTTGGGTATTGACTGATATGTAGTTTGCATGCTGGGAAATATAGGTTGTTTTGGGAATTGACTGATATATAGTTTGCATGCAGGGAAATATGGGTTGTTTTGGGAATTGACTGATGTATAGTTTGCATGCAGGGAAATATAGGTTGTTTTGGGAATTGTCGGATATATAGTTTGCATGCAGGGAATTATGGGTTGTTTTAGGAATTGTCGGATAAATAGTTTGCCTGCCGGGAAATATAGGTTGTTTTGGGAATCGACTGATGCTGGGAAATATAGGTTGTTTTGGGAATTGATTGATAATATAGTTTGCATGCAGGGAAATATAGGTTGTTTTGGGAATTGAATGATATATAGTGTGCATGCAGAGAAATATAAGTTGTTTTGGGAATTGACTGATATATAGTTTGCATGCTGCGAAATGTAAGCCGTTTTGGGAATTGTCTGAGATATAGTTTGCATGCAGGGAAATGTATAGTTTGTCTGATATATAGTTTGCCTGTAGGGAATGTTGGGAAATGTAGGTTGTTTTGGGAATTAACTGATATATACTTTATATGACATTCAAATTTATTTGCAAAAGTTGCTTTTTGACGATTTAAAGTAAAAGTGAAGTTCCTAATTCGTTTGCAAATTAGAAAATAGTCTGCTAAATACTTCTTGTTCATATTTTAGCAACACATTCCACATCTTGAGGCCGGCAAAAGCTCCTGGGTTTGCCTATGCCTGGTTAGAACTCATCTCACATCGCGTGTTCATTGGTCGCATGCTAGCACTTACACCACAGCAGAAGGTATACACTATTCCTTTATATGGTAGACCTTGCATAACAAGGCTTTTTATTATAACCCCGTTTTTAGCTCTACTGATCAGAGATCAGCAGAGCTTATGCCGTGGTGCGGCGTCCGTCGTCCGTCCGTCCGTCTGTCTGTCCGTAAACTTATTTGTAGCGACTTCACAGCTGAAACTACTGGATGGATATTCATGAAACTTTACAGAAATGTTGCCCATAAAGTCTAGTTGATCCTAGCAAAAATTCATGTTGATGTGAAATCCAAGATGGCCGCCAAAGCTAAAAATAGAGTTTTAAAATACAAGTTTGTAGCGACTTCTTCTTGAAAACTATAAGTGATATTGATATGGGACTTTTTCTAAAATGATCAGCATGACATGATGTTGATCCTAGTCAAAAATCGTTTTGATTCAACGTTAAACATGGCTGCCAGTGGCCATCTTTGTTTACATAGAGTTATATAGTAAAAACTTGTAGCGACAACTTCTCTGAAACTACTTGGCGGATTGTCATGAAACTTTACAGGAATGTTGCTCTTGATGTCTAATTGATCCTATCAAAATTTCAGGTCGGCCGGAAATTCAAGATGGCCGTCACAGCTAAAAATAGATTTTTAAAAAATAAGTTTGTAGCGACTACTTCTTGAAAACTATAAGTGATATTGATATGGGACTTTTTCTAAAATGATCAGCATTACATGATGTTGATCCTAGTCAAAAATCGTTTTGATTCAACGTTAAACATGGCTGCCAGCGGCCATCTTTGTTTACATAGAGTTATTTAGTAAAAACTTGTAGCGATTACTCCTCTGAAAATACTTGGCGGATTGTCATGAAACTTTACAGGAATGTTGCTCTTGATGTCTAATTGATCCTATCAAAATTTCAGGTCGGCCGGAAATTCAAGATGGCCGTCACAGCTAAAAATAGATTTTTAAAAAATAAGTTTGTAGCGACTACTTCTTGAAAACTATAAGTGATATGGGACTTTTTCTAAAATGATCAGCATGACATGTTGTAGATCCTTGTGGAAAATTATTTTGATTCGGCGTTAAACATGGCTGCCAGTGGCCATCTTTGGTTACATAGAGTTATATAGTAAAAACTTGTAGCGACTACTCCTCTGAAACTACTTGACGGATGTTCATGAAACTTCACAGGAATGTTGCTCTTGATGTCTAGTTGATCCTAGAAAAATTTCAGGTCGGCCGGAAATTCAAGATGGCCTCCACAGCTAAAAATAGATTTAAAATAAATAAGTTTGTAGCGACTACTTCTTCAAAACAATAAGAGATATTGATATGGGACTTTTTCTAAAATGATCAGTATGACATGATGTTGGTCCTTGTCGAAAATCGTTTTGATTTGACCTTAAACATGGCTGCTTTGTTTACATAGAGTTATATAATGAAAACTTGTAGCGACTACTTCTTTGAAACTACCTGACGGATTTTCATGAAACTTCACAGGAATGTTGCTCTTAATGTCTTATTGATCTTAGCAAAATTTCAGGTCGGCCGGAAATTCAAGATGGCCGCCACAGTTAAAAATAGATTTTCAAAAAACAAGTCTGTAGCGACTACTTCCTGAAATCAAAATCAATCAGTAGAGCTTCAAGGTCATTGACCTCTTGTTGTATGTTGTTTTACGTCGTTTTCAACACATAAGGTTATATATGGTGGCGATTTTTAGCTCTACTGGCCAAGGGCCAGCAGAGCTTATGGGATGGTGTGTTGTCCGTCTTCCGTCGTCCGTCCGTCGTCCGTTAACTTTTGCTTGTGTTCACTCTAGAGGCCACATTTCTGATGCAATCATCATGAAACTTTGTCAGAATGTTTGTCTCAATGAAATCTCGGTCAAGTTCGAAAATGGGTCATGTGGGGTCAAAAACTAGGTCACTAGGTCAAATATTGGAAAAACCTTGTGTACACTCTAAAGGCCATATTTTTGACCCGAGCTTGATGGAACTTTGTCAGAATGTTTGTCTTAATTATATCTTGGTCAAGTTTGAAAATGGGTCACATGGGGTTAAAAACTAGGTCACTAGGTCAAATACTTGAAAAACCTTGTGTACACTCTAGAAGCCGTATTTCTGATCCAATCTTGATGAAACTGTGTCAAAATGTTTGTCTTAATTTTATCTTGGTCAAGTTCAAAAATGGGTCACATGGTTTTAAAAACTAGGTCACTAGGTCAAACTTTGGAAAAACCGTGTGTACACTCTAGAGGCCATATTGTTGACCTGATCTTGATGAAACTTTGTCAGAATGTTTGTCTTAATGAAATCTCGGTCAAGTTTAAAAATGGGTCATGTGGGGTCAAAAACTAGGTCACTAGGTCAAATATTGGAAAAACCTTGTGTACACTCTAAGAGGCCATATTTTTGACCCGAGCTTGATGCAACTTTGTCAGAATGTTTGTCTTAATTATATCTTGGTCAGGTTTGAAAATGGGTCACATGGGGTTAAAAAAAAGGTCACTAGGTCTAATACTTGAAAAACCTTGTGTACACTCTAGAAGCCGTATTTCTGACCCAATCTTGATGCAACTTTGTCAGAATGTTTGTCTTAATTATATCTTGGTCAAGTTCAAAAATGGGTCACATGGTGTTAAAAACTAGGTCACTAGGTGAAATATTGGAAAAACTGTGTGTACACTCTTTGTCAAAATGTTTGTCTTAATTATATCTTGGTCAAGTTCAAAAATGGGTCACATGGTGTTAAAAACTAGGTCACTAGGTCAAACTTTGTAAAAACGGTGTGTACACTCTAGAGGCCAAATTTTTTACCCGATCTTGATGCAACTTTGTCAGAATGTTTGTCTTAATTATATCTTGGTCAAGTTTGAAAATGGGTCACATTGGGTTAAAAACTAGGTCACTAGGTCAAATACTTGAAAAACATTGTGTACACTCTTAGAAGCCGTATTTCTCTGACCCAATCTTGATGAAACTTTGTCAAAATGTTTGTCTTAATTATATCTTGGTCAAGTTCAAAAATGGGTCACATGGTGTTTAAAACTAGGTCACTAGGCCAAACTTTGGAAAAACCGTGTGTACACTCTAGAGGCCATATTTTTGACCCGATCTTGATGAAACTTTGTCAGAATGTTTGTCTCAATGAAATCTCGGTCAAGTTCAAAAATGGGTCATGTGGGGTCAAAAACTAGGTCACTAGGTCAAAATTTGTAAAAACCGTGTGTACACTCTAGAAGCCATATTTTTTACCCGATCTTGATGCAACTTTGTCAGAGTGTTTGTCTTAATTATATCTTGGTCAAGTTTGAAAATGGGTCACATGGGGTTAAAAACTAGGTCACTAGGTCAAATACTTGAAAAACATTATGTACACTCTAGAAGACGTATTTTTGACCCAATCTTGATGAAACTTTGTCAAAATGTATGTCTTAATTATATCTTGGTCTAGTTCAAAAATGGGTCACATGGTGTTAAAAACTAGGTCACTAGGTCATACTTTGGAAAAACTGTGTGTACACTCTAGAGGCCATATTTTTGACCCGATCTTGATGAAACTTTGTCAGAATGTTTGTCTCAATGAAATCTCGGTCGAGTTAAAAAATGGGTCATGTGGGGTCAAAAACTAGGTCACTAGGTCAAATACTTGAAAAAACTTGCGTACACTCTAGAGGTCATATTTGTTACCCAATCTTGATGAAACTTTGTCAAATTGTTTATCTTAATTATATCTTTATCAAGTTCAAAAATGGGTCACATGAAGTTAAAAACTAGGTCACTAGGTCAAATATTGGAAAAACATTGTGTAGACTCTAGAGGCCATATTTTTGACCCGAGCTTGATGCAACTTTGTCAGAATGTTTATCTTAATTGTTTGTCTCAATGAAATCTCGGTCAAGTTCGAAAATGGGTCATGTGGGGTCAAAAACTAGGTCACTAGGTCAAATATTGGAAAAACCTTGTGTACACTCTAAGAGGCCATATTTTTGACCTGAGCTTGATGCAACTTTGTCAGAATGTTTGTCTTAATTATATCTTGGTCAGGTTTGAAAATGGGTCACATGGGGTTAAAAACTAGGTCACTAGGTCAAATACTTGAAAAACCTTGTGTACACTCTAGAAGCCGTATTTCTGACCCAATCTTGATGAAACTTTGTCAAAATGTTTGTCTTAATTATATCTTGGTCAAGTTCAAAAATGGGTCACATGGTGTTAAAAACTAGGTCACTAGGTCAAATATTGGAAAAACCGTGTGTACACTCTGTCAAAATGTTTGTCTTAATTATATCTTTGTCAAGTTCAGAAATGGGTCACATGGTGTTAAAAACTAGGTCACTAGGTCAAACTTTGGAAAAAACGTGTGTACACTCTAGAGGCCATATTTTTTACCCGATCTTGATGCAACTTTGTCAGAATGTTTGTCTTAATTATATCTTGGTCAAGTTTGAAAATGGGTCACATGGGGTTAAAAACTAGGTCACTAGGTCAAACTTTGGAAAAACCGTGTGTACACTCTAGAGGCCATATTTTTGACCCGATCTTGATGAAACTTTGTCAGAATGTTTGTCTCAATGAAATCTCGGTCAAGTTCAAAAATGGGTCATGTGGGGTCAAAAACTAGGTCACTAGGTCAAATACTTGAAAAAAACTTGTGTACACTCTGGAGGTCATATTTGTTACCCAATCTTGATGAAATTTTGTCAAATTGTTTATCTTAATTATATCTTGATCAAGTTCGGAAATGGGTCACATGAAGTTAAAAACTAGGTCACTAGGTCAAATATTGGAAAAACCTTGTGTACACTCTAGAGGCCATATTTTTGACCCGAGCTTGATGCAACTTTGTCAGAATGTTTGTCTTAATTATATCTTGGTCAAGTTTGAAAATGGGTCACATGGGGTTAAAAACTAGGTCACTAGGTCAAATATTGGAAAAACCTTGTGTACACTCTTTGTCAAAATGTTTGTCTTAATTATATCTTGGTCAAGTTCAAAAATGGGTCACATGGTGTTAAAAACTAGGTCACTAGGTCAAACTTTGGAAAAACCGTGTGTACACTCTAGAGGCCATATTTTTGACCCGATCTTGATGCAATTTTGTCAGAATATTTGTCTCAATTGTAGCTTGCTAAAGTTCGAAAATGGGTCACACAGGGTCAAAAACTAGGTCACTAGTACACTCTAGAGGCCATATTTCTGACCCGATCTTGATGAAACTTTGTCGCAATGTTGTCTTAATTATATTTGGGTCAAGTTTGAAAATGGGTCCCATGGGGTCAAAAACTAGGTCACTAGGTCAAATACTTGAAAAACCTTGTGTACACTCTAGACACCATGTAGTACGACTCGATTCATCAATGGTATAACAGCCAGTAGAGCGTTCACAGGCCCTCTTGGGCCTCTTGTTTTTGTGGTGTAGCCAGACCACCCACTTTTCCTGAGTAGAACCAGTACTGTACACCTCCCACCATCCGTAAGAATCTACACTTCCTCACAAGTCGAGCTCCCAGTGGGATTCGAACCTGCAGGGGTGAGAAAAACATACTATGGTACGCGATTGTCCATCCATCTGTCTGTAAACAATTACGCATTATGGATGGCAACTTCGGTACTTAAGGTACATTGCCCTATGTGAGAGGAGGAACCCTATTGTTTTTGGGGTCAGTAGGTCAAAGGTCACGGTCCCCATAACCTTACATGGAAATACAAATTCGGCGCGATAATTTCGAAACCATAACACTCACACTCATGCAACTTTAAAGATACATTGCCTTAGGTGAGAGGAGGACGCATGTTGCTTTTGGGGTCACTAGGTTAAAGATTAAGGTCACCCTGACATTAAATGGACAGACGTATAGCAAACAATAACTCCAGAAGTGTAACAGTTACACCCACACTTATTAAACATCATAGGTGCATTGCCATTGGTGAGAAGAGGAAGCCTATTGCTTTTGTGTTCAGTAGGTCATCAAGGTCACATTGAACTTACAATGAGCGAATCCTGAGAAACATTTTCAGACTAACTAGACCTGCAATCTTGAAATTTTACAGAGATAGTACCTGTGTTAAAAACAGTTACTCCTTTTAATTTTTTAGTTAGTAGGTCAAAGGTTAAGGTCACTGTTGCACGATCTGTGATTATGAAAAATGTCTTCTGCTCTGTAATTTATTTACTATTATACCAACAATCTTGAAACTTTATCCAAATAGTATCCATTTTGTAACAACGACCCCTATTCATGAACAATTTGGCCTGCAATCTTGAAACTTGATTCAAATGGTGCTCGTGAGTAACCAACAAACAGTCCTTTTGATTATTTTATCAGACAGTCAGAGATCAATGTCATACCTAGAAAAGGCTTTAAAATAAAAACCTTAGCAAACAGGCGTATAATGCCCCGTTAGGCGGCCCTCTTGTTTGACTTTGCTCCTTGTTCAGTCAGAATTAAAATTTTCATGTCACTAGCCCGAATTCTTATATACTCCATGAAAAACACATATATTTTCCTTTAGCCCGACTATATAAATTTAAAAAAATCATTAGCCCGAAAGACAGTTTACTGGCCCGGGCTTGGGGAAAGTGGGTTAATTCGAAGACTGTCTAGATTTAACTTGCTACTAACTTTTTATTTGACAACATCTTGTGTTCATTCTGTGGAAGTTGACAGACATAAAATTACTAGTTATATTTACATTTCAACTTATTTTGCTGTTTTTATATGTATTGTATTTCCCTACTATTTTGTGTACTTAACCAACCTACATGTACTCTGTTTCAGGGTTGGGGCATGTATGCTCAGCTGCTGATTGACCTCTTTAAGTTCCTGTCACCATTCCTCAGAAATGCTGACCTCAACAAGCCTACTCATTTTCTGTATAAGGTAAATTGTGCAGTTGGTTTCATGTTGTCCCCTTTAAATTGTCTCAAAAGATGCTTGACTGTTACAAGTTCAGACTCACAATACAGACACAGAGAGCTCACCAAAATCAGAATGTACTCTTCCTTGCCCTACTTAGTATTTACTTTTCCTTGCCCCATTCAGTATTTACTTTTCCTTGCCACCCACAGTATATACTTTTCCTTGCCCCACTCAGTATTTACTTTTCCTTGTCCCACTAGGTATTTACTTTTCCTCTTTACTTTTCCTTACCCCACTCAGTTTTTAATTCTCCTTGCCCCACTCAGTATTTATTTATCCTCTCCAAATGCAATGTTTACAAATACACATCATCTACAAATGCAGTCTGGCGAAAAGCAGTACTCATTTTATTTTGGTAAATGTTGAAACTTACTCCACTTGCTAATAAAACTGATTAATATGCAGGGCATCCCCTGGTGTTTTTAGCTCGACTATTCGAAGAATAAGAGAGCTTATGTAATCACCCCGGGGTCGGCGTCAGCGTCCAACATCAAGGTTTGCGTGTAAGCTGTGTTTACAAGTCTATATCTCTTACATTTCTTATCCTACCACAACCAAATTTGTTCATGGGCTTCCTTGTAGCATTATCTTAAGGGCTGCATAAGCAATTGTGGATTCTGTAACCCATGGAACCCAAATTATGATAGCCAATAAAATGTGCCCCATTTCACATCAAATTTTGCGTGTAAGCTGTGTTTACAAGTCTATATCTCTTACAATTCTTACCCTAGCACAACCAAATTTGGCCATTAGCTTCCTTATAGCATTATTGTAAGGGCTGCTTAAGTAATTTTGGTTCCTGTAACCCCTGGGCTCCCATGGAACCCAAATTCTGATAGCCCTTAAAATATGTCTGTTTCACATCAAATTTTGCGTGCAAGCTGTGTTTACAGGTCTATATCTCTTACATTTTTTGTCCTAGCTGAACTAAATTTTGGAATTGGTTTCCTTATAGTATGTTGTAAAGGGTTGGATAAGTAATTTTGACTTCTGCAAATTCTGGGCTCCCATGGAACCCAAATTGTGATGTGCCATAAAATGTGCAATAAAGGCAGATCTAGGTTTGCATGTAAGCATGTATATATCTATAATTTTGGTTTGGGATTTGTGATAGCATTATGCATCTTATTACTTCACCCATATTGGGGCATGGGCTCCCCCCCCCCCCCCACCCTACCCCGCCCCCACTCCCCTCCACACTTTTTTCTGTTTTTTTACATATTTCTGTGTTGTTTTTAGTCCATTCTTACACATATATGTTGCAACCCCCCCACCATTTTTTTTTTTTTTTTTTTACATATTTCTTTGTTGTTTTAGTCAATTCTTACACATGTTGCCCTCCCCACCCACCCCAGGCCTCTTCCCCATCCCCACTCAAACTCGATTTTTTCTTCTTTTTTTTCTTCATATATCTTTGTTGTTTTAGTCAATTCTTACACATGTTGCCCTCCCCACCCCACGCCTCTACCCCATCCCCACTCAAACTCGATTTTTTATTTATTTTTTTTCTTCATATTTTTGTGTTGTTTTGGTGATTTATTACATAGCTTCTTACACATATATGGTGGCGGCATTCAGTATCAAAGTAAAAACAACAATTTTGTTTTATGATGTCATTTAATATTATTATGAATGATTTTTTATTGCAAAAAAACAAACATCAACCATAGTTTCATTGTCGTTGTTTGATCGTCCGCCGCGCCAATATGACAATATCGCAGATGTTTGTATAAGTGCTTAAAACCCGATATCAAGCTGTGTTGTCTTAATCCTATTATTACTTAATTGCATCACTTATCTTCTCGGAGAGTGTCAGAAAGTTTGTTTACAACATGTTATTTTCAAGCACCAGTGATTCACAATGTACACGCGTGATCAATCGAATGGTTGTGATAATTTTTATCGGTTTTTGTATGCAGCCAGCAAACGTTATTCTTGTAGTTTAGTGAACCAGTCCATTTTCAATTAATATTTCGGGGCGTCCGTGGTCAAGTGGTTAACGTCTCTGACTTGAAATCACTTGCCCCTCACCGCTGCAGGTTCGATCCCTCGGGCATAGGAATCTTTGTGAGGAAGCTATCGAGCTGGTTTGCGGAACGTCGGTGGTTCTACCCAGGTGCCAGCCCGGGCACAAAAATTGCCCGGATGGGCACTTGGGGTCTTCCTCCACCAGTGGAAGCTGGAAAGTCGCCATATGACCTTAGCTGTTGGTGTGACAATAAAATCCAATTCAGTTCAATTAATATTTCGCTCGTATCCGCTTACAGCATTGACAATATGTAAATTTTGGCTTTTATTTTCCTTTCGCAAATAATTTTCGCAAAAGCTTAAAAAAGATCGCAACTTTTGCTGTTCTTTCGCCATTTGCGACATTAGCGAATCAGAGGGGAGACCCTGATATATTTCGTTGTTTTTGGTGTCGTTTAAGTTTTTTTATGGGATGGCGAGTTGTCTGTCCGTCATACGTCGTCTGTTAACTCTTACCTCTTTAAGATGATAGGGCCTGCATTTTTCATCCGAACTTTACCAAACTTTAACAGATAGTTAATATCAGTGAAAGCTCGGACAAGTTCGAAAAGCAGCCTCATTGGACCAGTAACAGCGGAGTTATGGCCCTTGATTTAGTTAAAGATACTATATTTTGCCTTGTTAAGACGATAGGGCGTTTGTTTTTCATCTGATCTTTATTAAACTTTACCGGATTGCTAATATCAATGAAAGCTCGGACAAGTTCGAAATCAACCAAATCGGATCAGTAACTATGGAGTTATGGCCCTTGTTTTTCTGAAAAATGCTATTTTCAATATTAATCGGATCTTTACTTAACTTTGCCAGTGTCTTTATATCAATGAAAGCTTGGACAAGTTCGAAAACAAGCCAGATCAGAATAATTTAACAGAGTTATGGCCATTGTTTTGCCGAAAAATGCCATATTAAGCCTTGTGAACACACTAGCACCTTCATTTATAATTTGATCTTTACCAAACTTGCACAGATTGTTAATATCAATGAAAGCTTGGACAATTTCGAAAACCAGCTAGATCGGACCATCACCAGTGGAGTTATTGCCCTTGATTTAGTTAAAAATGCTATATTTTGCCTCGTTAAGACGACAGGGCCTTCATCTTTTATCCGATCTTTACCAAACTTTACCAGATTGTTTATATAAATGAAAGCTCGGACAAGTTTGAAAACCCGCCAGATCGGACCAGTAACAGCGGAGTTATGGCCCTTGATTTAGTTAAAAATGCTGTATTTTGCCTCGCTAATTCGATAGGGCCTTCATCTCTCATCCGATCTTTACGAAACTCTACCAGATTGTTTATATCAATGACAGCTCAGACAAGTTTGAAAAGCCTCATTAAGACGAAAGGGCCTTCATTTGGCCGGATTTCAGGGATGATCAGTACCAAGCCCAGTTGTACCTAGTCATCGTGTTCCAGTTGAATTATTTTGGCGGAGTTATAGTCCTTTAAAGGTTTTCATACACAAACTTTGTTCTGACTAGTTCTGCTGAACCCCTGGCCGGATTAAACAAAACTTTTTAGGGATGATCAATTCCATGTCTAGTTGTGCAAATCATCGCCGTGTTCCGGTTGAATGGTTTTGGGCAGAATTATGGCCCTTTAAAGGTTTTAATACACAAACTTTGTTCTGACTAGTTCTCCTGAACCCCTGGCCGGATTAAACAAAACTTTTTAGGGATGATCAATTCCATGTCTAGTTGTGCAAATCATCGCCGTGTTCCGGTTGAATGGTTTTGGGCAGAATTATGGCCCTTTAAAGGTTTTAATACAGAAACTTTATCTGATCTACTTCTCCTGAACCCCTTGCCAGATTTCAATGAAACTGCAGGGATGATCAACACCAAGCCTAGATGTGCATATCATCGTCGCGTTCCAGTTTACAGATATTTGGCAGAGTTATGGCCCTTTAAAGGATTTTGATACCTCAGATCAGGGCTAGTTCTCCTGAACCCCTGGCTGGATATAGATAAAACTTGACAAGGATGATCAGTATCAAGCCTAGTTGTGCATTTCATCGCCATATTTCGGTTGAATGAGTTTTGGCAGAGTTATGGCCCTTTAAATGTTTTAATACACAAACTTTGTCCAGATTAGTCTCTTCTGAACTCTTTGCCAGATTTCACCGAATCTTGGCGGGGATGATCAGTAATAAGCCTAGTTGCACCTGTCATTGCCATGTTCTGGTTGAATGAATTTTGAACAAATCTCTTTAGAAGAGCATCCTTTAATTTATCATAGTCAAGAAAATCTAAACTAGGTAATCTAGAAAATACATCTAAGGCCTTGCCTCTCAATAATGCACTTTTGAGTTATGAGCTCTTAAAGATTTTAATGCACTAACTTTGTCTAGACTAGTTCTCCTGAACCTCTGGCTGGATTTCAACGAAACTTTGCAGGGATGATCAGTACCAAGCCCAGTTCCGTATATCATCACCATGTTCCGGTTGAATGATTTTTGAAAGACTTATGGCCCCTTATACATAAACTTTATCTTAAGCCAGTAGAGCGTCCACTGGAATTTTTATGTCGACAACCCTTGAAACAAGAGCCGTTTTAGCGAGTAGAGCCCTTTGTTTTTACCCTTACTGCAGATCAAATGCCTATGAAATAATCCAGACTAAAAAAATAATTCCTAGATGGCACTAGAATCTAACCTTTAATAATAGCCCCTTCATGATATTTAAAAGGTTAGATTGCAGTAACCTCTCTCTGTGTCTGTATTAGATGGTGTATGTGCAGCAATAAGTTGATTACATCTGGTTTAAAAAGCAATTATTTGGGCATTTAGTGACTCTTTAAAGTTATGTGCACATTAATATATTTGTTAGGTATAAATATCAGTGTATGTTTGTTGTATTGCAGGGTACACTACGAGTGTTGCTAGTCCTACTGCATGACTTTCCAGAGTTTCTGTGTGACTACCACTACGCCTTCTGTGATGTGATCTCGCCCAACTGTATCCAGATGAGGAACCTCATTCTGAGTGCTTTCCCACGCAACATGCGCCTCCCAGACCCATTTACGCCCAACCTGAAGGTGGACATGCTCCAGGATATTGTCCATCCACCTAGAATACTTACCAACTTTGCAAATATGATACAACCTGCGTCTTTCAAGAAGGTTCAAAATATTTCTTTTTTTTGTCAGATACTGTAGAATTCTTTATTTCCAGCTTTAGAAATGTTTTAATGATGAAATGTTTTGGTATTGATTGATATTTTGAAATAACTGGATATAAAAGTATTCACAGTATTTCATTCCAAAAAAAAAAGTGTGTGTTTTATATTTATATGTTCAAAATATTGTGTTTATTAATTTAATCTCTCTTGTTTCAGGATCTTGACTCGTACTTAAAGACAAGATCACCAGTAACCTTCTTGTCGGATCTCAGAAGTAGTCTTCAGGTACGATTCTTTTAGAGGATATCTGTGCTCTAATTCTGGTAGTGGCATACTTGCCATTATCTAACTGGAGCTGATATTGACCCAACTTTCTAGACATACTTTGTCATATTCTATCTCACTTTCTGTGGGGCGTCTGTGGCCAAGTGGTTAACGTCTCTGACTTGAAATCACTTGCCCCTCACCGCTGTAGGTTCGATTCCTCAGGGGCCTAGGAATCTTTATGTGAGGAAGCTATCCAGCTGGCTTGCGGAACGTCGTCGGGGTCTTCCTCCACCAATGGAAGCTGGAAAGTCCTTTAGCTGTTGGTGCGACTATAAAATCCAATTCAATCAATTCAATCTCACTTTCTAGGCATACTTTGTCATATTCTATCACACTTTCTAGGCATACTTTGCCTTATACTAACTACGACACTTTCTATGCATACTTTGTCATATTCTAACTATCACACTTTCTAGGCATACTTTGCCATATTCTAACTGCGACACTTTCTAGGCATCCTTTGCCATATTCTAACTACCACACTTTCTAGGCATACTTGCCATATTTATTACTACCACACTTTCTAGGCATACAAGTGTCGTAGTAAGAATATGCAACGTATGCCTAGAAAGTGTGGTAGTAATAAATATGGCAAGTATGCCTAGAAAGTGTGGTAGTTAGAAATATGGCAAAGCATGCCTAGAAATTGTAAAAAAAATAGTGCATCAACCC
Source organism: Cyrtodaria siliqua (assembly GCA_037043455.1). Taxonomy (NCBI): domain Eukaryota; kingdom Metazoa; phylum Mollusca; class Bivalvia; order Adapedonta; family Hiatellidae; genus Cyrtodaria; species Cyrtodaria siliqua. The sequence goes on along the minus strand of JAWPHD010000416.1, from coordinate 130,758 downwards.
TTTTAATGATGGCCTAGTCTCTCAAGTTTGTTCAAAAGAAGTCCCCAGGTCAAAAATGACTTTAGCATGTTTTACATGGACTTATATAGGGAAACAGTTGTAAAAATCTTCTCAAAACTACAAGAGTCGGCGATTTAATATTTTGCATATACTATAAGCTTATGGTGCTCTACCAAGTTTGTTCAAAAGGTGATCCTGGGGTCAGAATTGCTCCACCCCAGGGGTCACATGTTGTCCATATAGGGTAAAAAATTGTTTATTCCACTTTAACCTGCTGTCTTCTTTGATGTATACTTGATATATGTTCATGGTTTCAGTCCGGGATTGGTTCTTTATTCCACTTTAACCTGCTTCTTTGATAACCATTTTATATGTTTTTTCAGTCCAATGAGCCAGGCTCTCGCTACAACATCCCACTGACTAATGCCCTGGTACTGTATGTGGGAACACAAGCCATACAACATATCCACACAAAGGGCCTCACACCCAGCATGAGTACCATTGCACATTCATCGCACATGGACATCTTCCAAAACCTCGCCGTGGACCTTGACACTGAGGGTAAATAATAGTTGTAGCCTCTGTTAACCATAGCAGTTAAAATTTGAAGAAAAAATGGGTTACCTGGCAGATTTATAATCAATAGTGAATAAATGATCGTTTGAACGGTGTTATTTTAGGCTAAAAATGATGGTTGATTTTTTATAGTAGTGGAGTCTGATCACCCACTTTTTTGTCTCGCCTTTTTGAAAAAATGCGAGACATAGGCGCCGCTAATGTTGGCGGGCTCGACGGCGTCAACATACTGCATCCTTGGGAGAAGAATGTTCAAATTCCATGTATAACCTCCTGGCCATTGTCTGTCTTAATGCCAATAACTTCCAGCCCTCCAACTGACCCTGGGTCCAAGTCAAGGTCACTTAAATACAAATTTTAACGGTACATGTATTTAAGTAACCTTGACTCAGACCTCAGTTGGAGGGCTGGAAGTTATTGACATTAGGAAAGATGATGATCAGGAGGTTATATATAAAATTTGAACATTCTACTCCCAAGGACAAGAAAGTTACAATGCAATATGTTAGGGTTAAGGTTTTGGTTAAGATTTTGGTTAAGGTTTGCATTAAGGTTTGCGTTAAGGTTTGCGTTAAAGTTCTTATAACTTTGGAGTAGAGTGTTCAAATTTCATATATAACATCACAGGTTATTGATCTTCTTATTACAGTATGTATCACCCTCCAACTGACCCTGTGTCAAGGTCAGTTGTCTCTTAAATACATGTACCATCTCCCGAAAAAATGTGTTTAAAGTGCGTTAAATTCTTATATCTTTTTTGTTCTTTGGAGCAGATTGTTCAAATTTCATTTCATATATAACCTCCTTGCTGTCCGTCTTAATGCCAATAACTTCCAGCTCTCCAACTGACCATATACATGTACCATCTTCAAAAACTGTGTTAAAATGTGTGTTAAATTACTTTACTTTTTTGTCCTATAGAGTAGAGGGTTCAAATTTCATATATAACATCACAGGTCATTGTTCCAGTATCAATTCCAATATTATTCCAATAACTTTCAGCCTCAAACTTACCCTGTGTCAAGGTCAGTGGTCTCTTAAATTTATGAACTGTCTCCAAATTTCACAATACATATACCGTCTCCAACTATAAAATGTGAAATACAGTGTAACATATTTCATATCTATACTCACTGGACTACATTATATGCTCACATGTACATAGAAGAAATAAAGAGTTACTATTTATTGAAATTTAAGAATTAATAACAATTTAGTAAAAGATGCCACTTTCATAGCAGTACAGAACATTTATATACATTAATTATAATATGCACTGACATTTTCCAGTATGCTTAGATTAAAAAGCAATTAAAGTTGACAAGCTGATAAGTGTTAATTGAGGCAATTACATTATACAGCAACCACATTATTGCAGCTGGGTAATTTGATACTCCAGTAAAAGTTTATTGCTATAAATTCTCTTAAAGGTACACATGACAGTCTGAAAGTTTTAAAATCACAATGTCCCACTAGTTTTTCTGCATAACTGGCATTTGTTCAATCATTAATATTAATTACACTAAAATCAATATGAAGTAAATTAATTCACATATAATTAACTGTTGATAATAATGCACCAATACTATATGTTCAACTTATGGTAAAATCAGTGAGAAACATTGATAACTAGATATTAAATTTATTTTCATGCAAGTAGGTTTAATGTGAATATGATACTGGATATATAAATCGAAACAATAATTGCAATCAGGGTTCGACACTAACGGTAGTCCGGTAGTCCGAGACCACCAGAATTTGGCTTGGACTACCTAGACCTCCAAGCTAAGTAGTCCAGTGGGCTACCTACTTTTGACAAAAACAAATAGACATAATTGTCAACTTAGTAATAAAGCAACAAATAAAACAATTTTATTATAATGTTTCACCAAAGTTTGTTAAATCTCCTATCCAAAGGTGTTTTCACTTCGAAAACGCAATGTTTTTGTGGCAAAAATGAGATGCTATGTATGCTTTTCACAGACATTTGTGGTTTCCCTTATGAATGTAAATCTACAAAGCCGAGTCCCAGCGCTTTCTCACGACTGCTACCCATTGTGAATATGAGAAGGGTACTCGGAAGAGTTAATTGCTTCAGCATCACAGATGTTTCGTCCCCGAAACTAGTTTCGACTTATCACCTCCCCAAATAACAACATGCTCGCCTAGTGCAATCAAGTCGGCGACCTTCCGAGCATCACCTTGCCGAAATATATCTAGGTCATATGGAATTTTGACCAATCAAATACAGAAACAATTCATTAATTTACATATTAATTTTATTGACACCATGTGAGCTTCTTTTTTTTACGACAACTGTAAATCATAACAATGCGCGGCCCTGGATTGTTAATACACTCGAAGCACTCGTTTATTAACGCGATTTGATGAGGTAGTCGGGGTATTTCATTGATAAAGTATGAAATTAGTGTGTATGGATGTGATCTTTTACAAAAAGCGTTGAAAAACTTAGCGATATGCTTCTTTTTTCATGTGTCACCGGTTTTCGCGATTCCAAAAAGAACGTTACTTGCAAGAAAAGATAGGACCGACAAATATTCGAAATATTATGGCTGAAAAAAACACTAACTTTTCTTAAACAACTATCTTAGATACACTAAAAAATTATCAGCAAATTGGGAATAATGTAATGCTTTCAGCCTCGAATACTTCACTGAAGGTGACCCCCAGAATGGCAGTAAATAAATTGTACTTTTTGTAAATATACCCTCAGTACAATTTTATCAATAACGTTGCAAATTTCAATCAAAATATCCTAAATGAACCTGTTTTATGATGAAATTTTAATATTCTGATGTTTTATGGGGATTTGTTATCTATCTTTAATACAATCTGACTATATGCCGTTAATGACCCTATACGTTTTTCAACCATTCAGAAGCCCCAAAACAGTAGCGGTTACGTTATCTGACCTAAAAGAAAATGTTTTTTCAATTATATAATAAATGGCTCATCCATGTATAATGATGAAAAACATAAAATAACAAGTAAGGATTAAGGTGTGTCTGTGAGCATTTTAAGTTGTTACGGGCTTTGGAATGACCAGGAAGATGTGGATCTTGGTTTTATCTGACTTTAAAAGACTTCCAGACCTTGCAGAGAAAGGTCAACAGGCAGATTACTGAATACTGAGATAGAATCCGCCTTTTTGGAGTGTTTTTCGTTGATGTCCACTGAAACAGTGGACATCAACGAAAAATTGTTACTTATATTTTGTTTAGTTTAAATCCCTTTATTCTGAGGTTTATATTTTGAAAATTAGCCGGACTACTAAAATATGTACAGGACTACTTGATTTTGAATGTTAGTAGTCCTGCGGACTACTTGGGGAAAAGAGTTAGTGTAAAACCCTGGCAATGCTTGATAAACACTTCAAGATTGCCATGTGTCCCTGTAAGATAATGAACCATTACCATTGTATTATACTGCCAGATAAAGAAATTTGACAAAAGCAACAGTTATGGTTGGATATATTTTTAAAATCTTATAAAGGCTTATTATTATTATTTTATTTTATGTTCTAAAACCAGCAACAGAATTACATTAATTTTAATATGAGCTGACATTTCTTGATAAAACATGATACATGCAGATTAATTACAATGTCAGTTCCTGAAACAATACAAGTTGGCATATTGCTGCAATTTTACATCATGTCCACCTCCAATGTGTAGTTTCTGCAGTTAGCTATCAGGTACTAAAGGGAACTCGAGTACATAGGCTTTGGGGCCTAATTTGTTTAAAACATAATAAAGTAAAAAAAATATCAATTTAAGCATGAAGTAGTTCATAAATATAGATGGAACAATAACAGTTTTTTATAACACACCCTAACAAAAATTATAATTTACAGCAAATCTTAAGTCCATAGAGTATGCACTTTGCATAATGTTCATTATAGACTTTGCCTAATCGATTTGTAGTAAATAATTTCGGTAATGATGTTGTCACATTCAGTTTTAAATGTTTGAATCCTGATAATAATGCAGGACCTTTATAAATGATGAACTTTTGTGTTGTTTTAATCCAGGAATTGTATTGCATGCCACAGTGGTGTTAACTGAACACCACTATTCATCAATAGATGCATCAACATTCAAATTTTAAGGCATGTTATTTTAACATTCAGTTAATTACCATCCACGTGTTGACTGTTTTTGGGTAGGATTGCAGATTTATTAAAAATCCGGTCTATGGGATGGTAATGCCTGTCCATCCAACAATATTTGCATTTAACTCAATTGATGGAAGAATGCTACCCTACTAAATGCTGACAATAGTGCTTGACCTTGTTAACAATTACTATAATCCCTCGATTTTGTCAAGATGAAGATCGCTTGAAACATGTTGGACACGTCACTTTAGGCGAGACATCATGTTGCGCGCAACTCTTGCCCTGGGTAGAACCAGTACTGTATACCTCCCGCATCCTTAAGAAATGACACTTTCTCACTTAAAAGTCTATCTGCCAATGGGAATGGGAGGCGGAGTTTCGTACTCGGCGTTTCCCAATGAGAATGGAACCCACAGTGGTGGGAGGCGAGAGGTTTCAAACTTGGCACCTCCCAATTGGAATGGAACCCACTGGTGGGAGGCGAGAGGTTTCAAACTTGGCATCTCCCAATGGGAATGGAACCCACAGTGGTGGGAGGTGAGAGGTTTCAAACTCCGCATTTCCCAATGGGAATGGAAGCCACAGTGGTGGGAGGCGAGGGGTTCAAACTCGGCGTCTCCCAATGGGAATGGAATCCACAATGGTGGGAGGCGAGAGGTTTCAAACTCGGCGTCTCCCAATGGGAATGGAAGCCACAGTGGCGAGAGGCGAGAGGTTTCAAACTCAGCATCTCCCAATGGGAATGGAAGAGAGGTTCAAACTCAGCATCTCCCAATGAAGTGGTGGGAGGCGAGAGGTTTCAAACTCTGCGTCTCCCAATGGGAATGGAAGCCACAGTGGTGGGAGGTGAGAGGTTTTAAACTCAGCGTCTCCCAATGTGATCCAGCCACAGTGGTGGGAGGCGAGAGGTTTTAAACTCAGCGTCTCCCAATGTGATCCAGCCACAGTGGTGGGAGGCGAGAGGTTTCAAACTCGGCGTCTCCCAATGGGAATGGAAGCCACAGTGGTGGGAAGCGAGAGGTTTCAAACTCAGCGTCTCCCAATGGGAATGGAAGCCACAGTGGTGGGAGGCGAAAGGTTCAAACTCAGCGTCTCCCAATGGGAGTGAAAGAGAGGTTCAAACTCAGCATCTCCCAATGGGAATGGAAACCACAGTGGTGGGAGGCGAGAGGTTTCAAACTCGGCGTCTCCCAATGGGAATGGAAGCCACAGTGGTGGGAGGCGAGAGGTTTCAAACTCAGCGTCTCCCAATGGGAATGGAAGTCCGAATGGTTGGAGGCGAAAGGTTCAAACTCAGCGTCTCCCAATGGGAATGGAAGTCCCAGTGGTTGGAGGCGAAAGGTTCAAACTCAGCGTCTCCCAATGGGAATGGAAGAGAGCTTCATACTCAGCGCCTCCCAATGGGAATGGAAGCCACAGTGGTGGGAGGCGAGAGGTTCAAACTCAGCATCTCCCAATGGGAATGGAAGCCACAGTGGTGGGAGGCGAGAGGTTCAAACTCAGCATCTCCCAATGGGAATGGAAGAGAGCTTCAAACTCAGCGTCTCCCAATGGGAATGGAAGCCACAGTGGTGGGAGGCGAGAGGTTCAAACTCAGCATCTCCCAATGGGAATGGAAGCCACAGTGGTGGGAGGCGAGAGGTTTCAAACTCAGCGTCTCCCAATGGGAATGGAAGTCCGAATGGTTGGAGGCGAAAGGTTCAAACTCAGCGTCTCCCAATGGGAATGGAAGTCCCAGTGGTTGGAGGCGAAAGGTTCAAACTCAGCGTCTCCCAATGGGAATGGAAGAGAGCTTCAAACTCAGCGTCTCCCAATGGGAATGGAAGCCACAGTGGTGGGAGGCGAGAGGTTCAAACTCAGCATCTCCCAATGGGAATGGAAGCCACAGTGGTGGGAGGCGAGAGGTTCAAACTCAGCATCTCCCAATGGGAATGGAAGAGAGCTTCAAACTCAGCGTCTCCCAATGGGAATGGAAGCCACAGTGGTGGGAGGCGAGAGGTTCAAACTCAGCATCTCCCAATGGGAATGAAAGCCACAGTGGTGGGAGGCGAAAGGTTCAAACTCAGCATCTCCCAATGGGAATGGAAGCCACAGTGGTGGGAGGCGAAAGGTTCAAACTCAGCGTCTCCCAATGGGAATGGAAGAGAGCTTCAAACTCAGCGTCTCCCAATGGGAATGGAAGCCACAGTGGTGGGAGGCGAGAGGTTCAAACTCAGCATCTCCCAATGGGAATGGAAGCCACAGTGGTGGGAGGCGAGGGGTTCTAACTCAGCGTCTTTACCATCCTGGCCACACAAATACCACAAACAATCAGTTTCGATATTGCAGTTTTTTTTAAAAATATACTAAAAGAAATGATTATTATTAAATGCGCAATCTGGCGTGCACATGCTGAAGCGTTTGGGTAAAAATTATAGTGAACCTGCAATAGCTTGTCCTAGTATCTACCAAGAAAGATTTTAACAAATTAATCTGTATTGTTTCAATAGGGCGTTACCTGTTCCTGACAGCGATAGCCAATCAGCTGAGATATCCCAACAGTCATACCCATTACTTCAGTTGTACACTGCTGTACTTGTTTGCTGAGGCCAATACAGAGGCAATACAGGAACAGGTCACCAGGTAGGCTCAACATCTGTATTCAATTCTTGTGAAAAGTTACGTTTTTATTTATTTAATAACTTAAAATAAATCTGTTCTTTTAAATTTTTAAATCTCACTGTAAATATTAACAGAAATGAAAGTTTCACATGCTCCTATAAGAGACTTATGGTGAACCGACCCCACCTCTGAGGACTCCTCATGTTATCTCTGTATGTTTCAGGGTACTGTTATAGATTGATCATGACCAACCCCACCCCTGGGGACTCATGTTATCTCTTGTATGTTACAGGGGTTAGAGGATGGTGAATCGAACGACCCCTGGGGACTCATGTTACCTCTTTGTATGTTACAGGGTCCTGTTAGAGAGACTGATGGTGAACCAACCCGACCCCTGGGGACTCCTCATGTTATCTCTTTCTATGTTACAGGGTACTGTTAGAGAGACTGATCGTGAACCGACCTGACCCCTGGGGACTCCTCATGTTATCTCTTTGTATGTTACAGGGTCCTGTTAGAGACTGATCGTGAACCGACCTCACCCCTGGGGACTCCTCATGTTATCTCTTTGTATGTTACAGGATCCTGTTAGAGAGACTGATCATGAACCGACCCCACTCCTGGGGACTCCTCATATTATCTCTTTGTATGTTACAGGATCCTGTTAAGAGAGACTGATCGTGAACCGACCCCACCCCTGGGGATTCCTAATGTAATCTCTTTGTATGTTACAGGGTCCTGTTAGAGAGACTGATCGTGAACCGACCCCACCCCTGGGGATTCCTAATGTAATCTCTTTGTATGTTACAGGGTCCTGTTAGAGAGACTGATCGTGAACCGACCCCACCCCTGGGGACTCCTCATCACATTCATTGAGCTGATCAAGAACCCACAGTTCAAGTTCTGGAACCATGAGTTTGTACATTGTGCACCGGAAATAGAAAAGTAAGTTGAAGGTGATGAATGATATAAAGTGTTCCTACAAAGCTGATGAACATCTAGTCTGTAACATATTTAACTGAAATACTTCACGCTACATTTATTGAAGCCTTCACAACATTATGTATTATTAAGTTACATTTGGCAGCTATGTCTGTTTTGGGGAATGTATTGTTGCATTTGGCAGCTATGTCTGTTCTGGGGAGTGTATTGTTACATTTGGCAGCTATGTCTGTTTTGGGAAGTGTATTCTTCTGTCTTGGGGAGTGTATTGTTACATTTGGCAGCTATGTCTGTTTTGGGGAGTGTATTGTTGCATTTGGCAGCTGTGTCTGTTTTGGGGAGTGTATTTTTACATTTGGCAACTGTCTGTTTTGGGGAGTGTATTGTTCTTTCTTCGGGAGTGTATTGTTACATTTGGCAGCTATGTCTGTTTTGGGGAGTGTATTGTTGCATTTGGCAACTATGTCTGTTTTTGGGAGTGTATTGTTGCTTTTGGCAGCTATGTCTGTTTTGGGGAGAGTATTGTTACATGTGGCAGCTAGGTCTGTTTTGGGGAGTGTATTGTTACATTTGGCAGCTATGTCTGTTTTAGGGAGTGTATTGTTGCATTTGGCAGCTATGTCTGTTTTGGGGATTGTATTGTTGCATTTGGCTTCTATGTCTGTCTTGGGGAGTGTATTGTTGCATTTGGCAGCTTTGTCGGTCTTGGGGAGTGTATTGTTACATTTGGCAGCTATGTCTGTCTTGGGGAGTGTATTGTTACATTTTGCAGCTATGTCTGTTTTGGGGAGTGTGTTGTTGCATTTGGCAGCTATGTCTGTCTTGGGGAGTGTATTGTTACATTTGACAGCTATGTCTGTCTTGGGGAGTGTATTGATACATTTGGCAGCTATGTCTGTTTTGGGGAGCAGCTATGTCTGTCTTGGGGAGTGTATTGTTACATGTGCCAGCTATGTCTGTCTTTGGGAGTGTATTGTTGCATTTGGCAGCTATGTCTGTCTTGGGGAGTGTATTGTTGCATTTGGCAGCTATGTCTGTCTTGGGGAGTGTATTGTTACATTTGACAGCTATGTCTGTCTTGGGGAGTGTATTGATACATTTGGCAGCTATGTCTGTTTTGGGGAGTGTATTGTTACATTTGGCAGCTATGTCTGTGTTGGGAAGTGTATTGTTACATTTGGCAGCTATGTCTGTCTTGGGGAGTGTATTGTTACATTTGCAGCTATGTCTGTGTTGGAGAGTGTATTGTTACATTTGGCAGATATATCTGTCTTGGGGAGTGTATTGTTACATTTGGCAGCTGTGTCTGTGTTGGGGAGTGTATTGTTACATTTGGCAGCTATGTCTGTGTTGGGGAGTGTATTGTTACATTTGGCAGCTATGTCTGTTGGGGAGTGTATTGTTACATTTGGCAGCTATGTCTGTGTTGGGGAGTGTATTGTTACATTTGGCAGCTATGTCTGTCTTGGGGAGTATATTGTTACACTTGGCAGCTATGTCTCTTCTGGGGAGTGTATTGTTACATTTGGCAGCTATGTCTGTGTTGGGAAGTGTATTTTTACATTTGCCAGCTATGTCTGTCTCGGGGACTGTATTGTTGCATTTGGCAGCTATGTCTGTCTTGGGAGTGTATTGTTGCATTTGGCAGCTATGTCTGTCTTGGGGAGTGTATTGTTACATTTGGAGCTATGTCTGTGTTGGGAAGTGTATTGTTACATTTGGCAGCTATGTCTGTCTTGGGGAGTGTATTGTTACATTTGGCAGCTATGTCTGTGTTGGAGAGTGTATTGTTACATTTGGCAGCTATGTATGTCTTGGGGAGTGTATTGTTACATTTGGCAGCTATGTCTGTCTTGGGGAGTGTATTGTTACATTTGGCAGCTATGTCTCTTCTGGGGAGTGTATTGTTACATTTGGCAGCTATGTCTGTCTTGGGGAGTGTATTGTTACATTTGGCAGCTATGTCTGTCTTGGGGAGAGTATTGTTACATTTGGCAGCTATGTCTGTCTTGGGGAGTGTATTGTTACATTTGGAGCTATGTCTGTGTTGGGAAGTGTATTGTTACATTTGGCAGCTATGTCTGTCTTGGGGAGTGTATTGTTACATTTGGCAGCTATGTCTGTGTTGGAGAGTGTATTGTTACATTTGGCAGCTATGTATGTCTTGGGGAGTGTATTGTTACATTTGGCAGCTGTGTCTATGTTGAGGAGTGTATTGTTACATTTGGCAGCTATGTCTGTGTTGGGGAGTGTATTGTTACATTTGGCAGCTATGTCTGTGTTGGGGAGTGTATTGTTACATTTGGCAGCTATGTCTGTCTTGGGGAGTGTATTTTTACATTTGGCAGCTATGTCTGTGTTGGGGAGTGTATTGTTACATTTGGCAGCTATGTCTGTCTTGGGGAGTGTATTGTTACATTTGGCAGCTATGTCTCTTCTGGGGAGTGTATTGTTACATTTGGCAGCTATGTCTGTGTTGGGGAGTGTATTGTTACATTTGGCAGCTATGTCTGTCTTGGGGAGTGTATTTTTACATTTGGCAGCTATGTCTGTGTTGGGGAGTGTATTGTTACATTTGGCAGCTATGTCTGTCTTGGGGAGTGTATTGTTACATTTGGCAGCTATGTCTCTTCTGGGGAGTGTATTGTTACATTTGGCAGCTATGTCTGTCTTGGGGAGTGTATTGTTACATTTGGCAGCTATGTCTGTCTTGGGGAGAGTATTGTTACATTTGGCAGCTATGTCTGTCTTGGGGAGTGTATTGCTTAGTTTTAGGACATGTTCATATCCATATAGGAAGTAAAAGGAGGAAGTTACTAAAAAAAAAAGAAAAAAAAAGAAAGTAAAAGAATCGGATTCAGTAGCTTAAGATAGCAAATAAGACGATGTTCTCTCTTCAAAAGGGGAAAAGTTGAACAGTTTACTAATGTAAAAATATGACTAGTTTTACAGAAGCAATCAAATTTTTACAGATATATTAGTTTTGTTTGTGTGTACAAGTATGACAACTAATACAATTTATTTGACAACTTCATATTTTGCATTGAAATGTTTATTTCAGATTGTTTGAATCAGTAGCACGGTCGTGCATGCAACCCAAAACTGCACCTACGCCTTCACGAGATCAGGAGGCTGCAGAAATACACTAGCTGCAATGGAAAAGTGATGCGATACAACTATAAACGACAAACACACTGTGAAATCAACTAACAACTAGAGATAGAACTATAAAATAATTAAATACTGACATTAGACAAGTAAAGCAACCATGATTGCCAATGATAGAAACTATATATTCATCATTTGATAAGTCAGACTTGGAAGGGTTTCATACTAGAGAATGACTGACAAATTTGAGACGTGTTTAACAGGTGACACAGTTATGATTATCGTAAACGTGTGCTGTAGGAAGTACAGTGATATATGAAGGTTCACTGCGGAAATCTCAATGCAGAACAATTGCTGCGACTTCTGTGCGACATGGAACTGTTGATAGGGCTTTCAAGGGTGCATTGTTTAATTTAGGATCAGCCAAGGAAGTATTCTAGACTGATGTACATATGTCGTTAACTATTGTTTTTTCCACGCTTCTTTCCAGGGCGCAATTTTATAAGCCCTCGACCACCAAATGGTGAGGGTGCATATAGCCTTGTCCGTCCGTCTCGTAAAGTTTGTGTGTCTGTCTCCCACAGTTTTCAATCGTTTGTTTGCAACTTTGCAGGATGCTTACCTATGATGTGAAGATGTGTAGACCAATGCAGCGTTAAAATTTACCTTTTATTACTAGAGTTCTGGTCCTCTTTTCTTCAAATTTTACTTTAAAAATATTTAGTGTGTCCCATAGTTTTCAACCGATTGTTTCGAAACCCAATTGTTTCAAAACTTCACAGGATGCTTACCTATGGTGTCAAGATGTGCGTATCAATATGGCATTAAAATAGGCCTTGTGTTACCATGGTTATGCCCCTTTTTCCCTTTCAAATTTTACGTTTTCTGAGGATTGTTTTCAGTGGGGTCATCCTTGTCCCATGGGCACGTTTCTAGTTTCTTGAATATTTTTTTTTCAAGGGTTGTTTTCAGTGCCCCATCCGTGTCAATGGACACATTTCTAGTAATTCTAACATGTATGGTTTTATATAGCATTTTAGCTGAATTGATATATTCTTACATTGTTGAAAATACTGCATTCCCCGTGTTATACTTGCATACATTGTCTTGACACTGTAAATTTATATTGGGGTCTGACTGTAAATTTATATCGTAGGCGTTGGGCGTAGTTTTGATACAGAAATGCACTGGTTGTGATATTGTTTGCAACTGTAGTAGTTACATATATGGTTAGTTACCATAACCCTGCCATATACATGTGTGTGTCTCACAAGTTTTAGATGTACATTTGATTTCATGACATTGTATCATAGAAGTGCAAATAGAGCATGACATTGAATTGTTTTTTAACGGCTCATCCAAACATTGCTTAGGTTATTTTGAGTCGCTCTGCAGAGAGGGGAAGAAGACACATAAATCCAGGAAAAATGTATTCCTGACTCAACTAGATTGCTTTCCTTTGTAATATGCTGTGACAGAGGCTATCGGAGGATGGAATCTGATTCACGCGACCGCCCGGTAACCATAGCCTATCTTCTGGCGGACCTCCCGTTTACTGGGCCACCATAGCCTATCTTCTGGCAGACCACCCGGTTACTGGGCCACGATAGCCTCTCTGTCTATCTGTCTGGTGGACAGCCTGGTTACTGGGCCACCATAGCCTCTCTGTCTGTCTGTCTGGTGGACAGCCTGGTTACTGGGCCACCATAGCCTCTCTGTCTATCTGTCTGGCGGACAGCCTGGTTACTGGGCCACCATAGCCTCTCTGTCTATCTGTCTGGTGGACAGCCTGGTTACTGGGCCACCAACCATAGCCTGTCTGTCTGGTGGACCACCCGGTTACTGGGCCACCACTAGTCATCTGTCTGGCGCACCGCCCGGTTACTGGGTCACCATAGCCTCTCTGTCTGGCGGACTGCCTGGTAACTGGGCCATCATAGCCTCTCTGTCTGTCTGGCGGACCGCCCGGTTACTGGGCCATCATAGCCTCTCTGTCTGGTGGACCGCCCGGTTACTGGGCCACCATAGCATCTGTCTGTCTGGCGCACGGCCCAGTTACTGGGCCACCATAGCCTCTCTGTCTATCTGTCTGGCGGATAGCCCGGTTACTGGGCCACCGTAGCCTCTCTGTCTGTCTGGCAGACCGCCCGGTTACTGGGCCACCATAGCCTCTGTCTGTCTGGCGGACCGCCCGGTTACTGGGCCACCATAGCGCATCTGTCTGTCTGGCGGACTGCCCAGTTACTGGGACACCATAGCCTCTCTGTCTGTCTGGCGGACCGCCCCATTACTGGACCACCATAGTCTCTCTGTCGGGCAGAGTTTGTGTTTGTATAAAACTGCATTCACAAATTGAAACATTCTGACATTACCTTCACCTCTTCCTTAGCAACGTCTGTATCGTGCAACAACGAATGTTCTATTTCACTGAACTTTGGCATCCATTAAAAATTTTGTTTTTAAGAGACAAAGTCATCAGTGAAAGGTTTATTTTTTATAAGCTTATGAAGTGTGTTGTTTCAGTGTGTTATAGTCATTAATGAATGGTTTGTGTGCAATGTTCAAGGGTTAGTATGACTTGTAACCACTTGTCTACTATTACAAGACTTGTGTTGTATGGATGTTCCGACTGCTGTGATGCAGTGGCTTGTTATAGTTACAGACATTTGTATATACTTGGATGAGACGAGATTTGTCGCTGAATAATTTTGTTATATTTTTGACAAAGCTGTGCATAATTATGTAAATATTGACTGGAATTATGTAGATTAGTAAACTATATTTCTGTAATATTGCTTTATATTGCTTGTAATTAAACCCCCATTGTGATCCTACAATAAAACTGGCTTTCTAATTTTAGTCTTGTTTCATTTACAACTCGCTGTTTTAACTAGAAAGTGTGTCCATGGAACAGGAATGCCCTGCTTTAGTGTTGTCAGTCATATAAAGTGTGTCGGTATGTCAGGAGCATTCTCATTACCCTTCTGTTGGTAGGAACATGGTGCTGTCATGTATACTGAACAAAAAAAGAAACTTTCACTGATGTTCATGCTGATTGTACGGGGCGTCCGTGGCCGAGTGGTTAACGTCTCTAACTTGAAATCACTTGCCCCTCACCGCTGTAGGTTCGATCCCTTAGGGGCCTAGGAATCTTTATGTGAGGAAGCTATCCAGCTGGCTTGCGGAACGTCGGTGGTTCTACCCAGGTGCCCGCCCGTGCACGAAAATTGCCCGGAGGGGCACCTGGGGTCTTCCTCCACCAGTGGAAGCTGGAAAGTCGCCATATGACCTTAGCTGTTGGTGCGACTATAAAATACAATTCAATTCAATTCATGCTGATTGTCTAGACAGCCAAACAGGAAAAAAATTATTGATGTTTTAAAAATAATTAGATAGCCAACAATATTCCAAACAAAGATGTTTTTGAAAAGTTCAGTACACAGGGGAGTTTGCCCCCTTTTTCTTAAAACATGCATTTTGGCCATAAAAACAAATCAAATCTACGAAAATTACCAAAATTTTCTGAGACAATATTCACGATATGTTCCTTACCAAAAAAAAACAGAAAAAAACATTATACATATTGTGTAGATGGCAGCTTTTGATTAAATTACCTCTAACATTTCCATATCATCCATAAAAGATTATTGCTTGGCAAATTTTAAACTGTTTAATGGGATATTTAGTACTCACTTAAGTGTTTAAAAACATCAAACATTGTTTTATTAAAACGCTGTTTCAGCTTTTATACGCCCTCAAAATCTGGCCTATGGAAATATCAGCAAAACAGTCGGATGTTTCTTTTTTGTTCAGTATAGGTGTTGGTGTGTTTGAAGTTAGCAAGCTGTTAGACAGTTATTGTGTAAAAAAAAGAAAGTTGACTGTAGCTTAGACCACAGTCGTTCATATTGACCTAAACGTGTTGCTGTCATGTAGATCTGTGTATGAAGTTTGAATGCTGTCATGTAGATGTATGTATGAAGTTTGAATGTTGTATGTTGCTGTCATGTAGGTATGTAAATGAAGTTTGAATGCTGTATGTTGCTGCCATGTAGATGTGTGTATGAAGTTTGAATGCTGTATGTTGCTGTCATGTAGATGTGTGTATGAAGTTTGAATGCTGTATGTTGCTGTCATGTAGATGTGTGTATTGTTTGAATGCTGTATGTTGCTG
Source organism: Cyrtodaria siliqua (assembly GCA_037043455.1). NCBI lineage: Eukaryota > Metazoa > Mollusca > Bivalvia > Adapedonta > Hiatellidae > Cyrtodaria > Cyrtodaria siliqua. Next base: position 115,222 of record JAWPHD010000416.1, on the reverse strand, counting down.
TCGTGTAGATGTGTGTATGAAGTTTGAATGCTGTATTTTGCTGTCATGTAGATGTGTGTATGAAGTTTGAATTCTGTATGTTGCTGTCGTGTAGATGTGTGTATGAAGTTTGAATGCTGTATGTTGCTGTCATGTAGGTATGTGAATGAAATTTGAATGCTGTATGTTGCTGTCCTGAAGATGTGTGTATGAAGTTTGAATGCTGTCATGTAGATGTGTGTATGAAGTTTGAATGCTGTATGTTGCTGTCGTGTAGATGTGTGTATGTTGCTGTCATGTAGATGTGTGTATGAAGTTTGAATGCTTTATGTTGCTGTCATGTAGATGTGTGTATGAAGTTTGAATGCTGTATGTTGCTGTCATGTAGATGTGTGTATGAAGTTTGAATGCTGTATGTTACTGTAGTGTAGATGTGTGTATGAAGTTTGAATGCTGTATGTTGCTGTCATGTAGATGTGTGTATGAAGTTTGAATGCTTTATGTTGCTGTCATGTAGATGTGTGTATGAAGTTTGAATGCTGTCATGTAGATGTGTGTATGAAGTTTGAATGCTGTATGTTGCTGTCATGTAGATGTGTGTATGAAGTTTGAATGCTGTATGTTACTGTAGTGTAGATGTGTGTATGAAGTTTGAATGCTGTATGTTGCTGTCATGTAGATGTGTGTATGAAGTTTGAATGCCTTATGTTGCTGTCATGTAGATGTGTGTATGAAGTTTGAATGCTGTCATGTAGATGTGTGTATGAAGTTTGAATGCTGTATGTTACTGTAGTGTAGATGTGTGTATGAAGTTTGAATGCTGTATGTTGCTGTCATGTAGATGTGTGTATCAAGTTTGAATGCTGTCCTGTAGATATATGTATGAAGTTTGAATGCTGTATGTTGCTGTCATGTAGATGTGTGAATGAAGTTTGAATGCTGTATGTTGCTGTCATGTAGATGTGTGTATGAAGTTTGAATTCTGTATGTTGCTGTCATGTAGATGTGTGTATGAAGTTTGAATGCTGTCATGTAGATGTGTGTATGAAGTTTGAATGCTGTCCTGTAGATGTGTGTATGAAGTTTGAATGCTGTATGTTGCTGTCATGTAGATGTGTGTATGAAGTTTGAATGCTGTCATGTAGATGTGTGTATGAAGTTTGAATGCTGCATGTTGCTGTCATGTAGAAGTGTGTATGAAGTTTGAATGCTGTATGTTGCTGTGATGTAGATGTGTGTATGAAGTTTGAATGCTGTATGTTGCAGTCATGTAGATGTGTGTATGAAGTTTGAATGATGTATGTTTCTGTCATGTAGATGTATGAAGTTTGAATGCTATCATGTAGATGTGTATGAAGTTTGAATGAATGCTGTATGTTGCTGTCATGTAGATGTGTGTATGAAGTTTGAATGATGTATGTTTCTGTCATGTAGTTGTATGAAGATTAGATGCTGTATGTTGCTGTCATGTAGATGTGTATGAAGTTTGAATGCTGTCCTGTAGATGTGTGTATGAAGTTTGAATGCTGTATGTTGCTGTCATGTATATTTGTGTATGAAGTTTGAGTGCTGTCATGTAGATGTGTGTATGAAGTTTGAATGCTGCATGTTGCTGTCATGTAGAAGTGTGTATGAAGTTTGAATGCTGTATGTTGCTGTGATGTAGATGTGTGTATAAAGTTTGAATGCTGTATGTTGCAGTCATGTAGATGTGTGTATGAAGTTTGAATGTTGTATGTTGCTGTCATGTAGATGTATGAAGTTTGAATGCTATCATGTAGATGTATATGAAGTTTGAATGAATGCTGTATGTTGCTGTCATGTAGATGTGTGTATGAAGTTTGAATGATGTATGTTTCTGTCATGTAATTGTATGAAGTTTAGATGCTGTATGTTGCTGTCATGTAGATGTGTGTATGAAATTTGAATGCTGTATGTTGCCGTCATGTAGATGTGTGTGAAGTTTGAATGCTGTATGTTGATGTGTGTAAGAAGTTTGAATGCTGTCATGTAGATGTGTGTATGAAGTTTGAATGCTGTCATGTAGATGTGTGTATGAAGTTTGAATGCTGTATGTTGTTGTCATGTAGATGTGTGTAAGAAGTTTGAATGCTGTATGTTGCTGTCATGTAGATGTGTGTATGAAGTTTGAATGCTGTATGTTGCAGTCATGTAGATGTGTGTATGAAGTTTGAATGATGTATGTTTCTGTCATGTAGTTGTATGAAGTTTAGATGCTGTATGTTGCTGTCATGTAGATGTGTGTATGAAGTTTGAATGCTGTATGTTGCCGTCATGTAGATGTGTGTGAAGTTTGAATGCTGTATGTTGATGTGTGTAAGAAGTTTGAATGCTGTCATGTAGATGTGTGTATGAAGTTTGAATGCTGTATGTTGCTGTCATGTAGATGTGTGTATGAAGTTTGAACGCTGTATGTTGTTGTCATGTAGATGTGTGTAAGAAGTTTGAATGCTGTCATGTAGATGTGTGTATGAAGTTTGAATGCTGTATATTGCTGTCATGTAGATGTGTGTGAAGTTTGAATGCTGTATGTTGCTATAGTGTAGATGTGTGTATGAAGTTTGAATGCTATATGTTGCTGTAGTGTAGATGTGTGTATGAAGTTTGAATGCTGTATGTTGCTGTCATGTAGATTTGTGTATGAAGTTTGAATGCTGTATGTTGCTGTCATGTAGATGTGTGTATGCAGTTTGAATGCTGTATGTTGCTGTCATGTAGATGTATGAAGTTTGAATGCTATCATGTAGATGTGTATGAAGTATGAATGCTGTATGTTGCTGTCATGTAGATGTATGAAGTTTGAATGCTGTCATGTAGATGTGTGTATGAAGTTTGAATGCTGTATCCAAAACACGTCTAGGGACAAGCCATAGTCTGGCAACACGCCTTGGAATAAGCCATAGTATGGCAACACGCCTAGGAATAAGCCAGTCTGGCAACACACCTAGGAATAAGCCATAGTCTGGCAACACGCCTAGGAATAAGCCATAGTCTGGCGATTTTGCCAGTTTAGAAATAATGACCTGTAACTAATCTAAGGGTCGTAGAGGCTAATTATCACCACATGGGGAAATTCTGGCAGATATGCTGCAGTTGATGTTTATTGCTTGATCATGATCAGACTTTCACAGTCCACAACAGAGGCAATATGTTTACAAGGATTAAAGTTCTCCGGCCATGTTTTGTTTCATGAACATGTTTATGTTTATTTAAATCGAAATCAATACACTACAATAGATATTTACAATTCACACATTGCAATATCTGTGAAAAGCGAGAATAAGATTTTATTTGATGACGTAAAAAAGTTTGAACAGGTAAATTAATCCACAGGTAAATGTATATATCAATTATCTGGCAATAGTTTTGCAGCTATACAATGCAGATGTACCTCATTTCCATGTGCAGTCACGCAGTGGTAAAAGTAGTATCTACGTCATGCAAATAATACTTAATTTTACATACAACCTAGTAGCAGTTTTCTTATAGCATTATCTTAAGGGCTGCATAAGCAATTTCGGTTCCTGAAACCCAAATTATGATAGCCCATAAAATGTGTCCCGTTTCACATCAAATTCTGCGTGTTTACAAGTCTATATCTCTTCCATTTCTAACCCTAGCACAACCAAATTTGGCCATTAGCTTCTTTATAGCATTATCTTAAAGCTGTACAGTCCCTATTTTAACTGGTAATAACTCATGAATATGAATGTCACGTGTGAAGTTGTTTCAAATCGACGAACCCCCCAAAAGTCTGTATATAAGGAGAAATCGTTACGTAAAATTTCACATTTTTATTTAGCCTCCGTACAGGTAACATCGATAAATATAAGGCTCTAGAATATATGTTAAAAATAATAGACGTGCGACAATATGCAAAGATTGTTAATATCAATGAAAGCTCGGACAAGTTCGAAAACCAGCTAGATCGGACCATTACCAGCGGAGTTATTGCCCTTGATTTAGTTAAAAATGCTATATTTTGCCTCGTTAAGACGATAGGGGCTTTATTGTTCATCTGATCCAAACTTTACCAGATTGTTAATATAAATGAAAGCTCGGACAAGTTCGAAAACCATTCATATCGGACCAGTAACAGCGGAGATTTTTCTTCTTTTTTTTTAAATTTTTATATATATATTTTTTTTTTAATTATTTTTTATTATCTCTACTGGCCAAGTTCGAAAACCAGCCAGATCGGACCAGTAACGGCAGAGTTACGGCTATTAATTGAGTTAAAAATGCTATATTTTGCCTCTTTAAGACGATAGTCACTCGCTCTCCTTGATGTTATAAGAGCCATATTAGCCAGTAAAGCATTTAGCCAGTAGAGCGTCCACAGGCCCTCTTGATTATGCCCCCTCCCCCTCCCCCCACCCACCACCCCCAGTGTTTTTTCTTATTGTCGAATGATGAAAATCACAATGATCTTTGGGATAATCCTCCTCAGATTTATGTTTTTCGCGGCCGTCAGTCGTCCAAAATGGCCACCATGGGTAAAAAACGACATCTCCGAAACCACTTAATCCATTCCAGTGAAATATCGTATACATGTTCCTTGGGTTGGCCTCTATCAAATTTGTGATTTTTGTTATCGTCGATTAATCAAAATGGCCGCCATGACGACCCAAAGGAAAAGTCTAAAATTGACATCTTCTTTGAAACCTCTTGAAGGATTTTGTTGAAACTTTATCACAATGATCCTTGGAATAGTGCGCCTCAGATTTTTGTTTTTCGCAGCCGCCAGTTGTCCAAGATGGGCACCATGGCTAAAACTAAGTCAAATTAAAGGAAATTTCAAACGACATCTCCGAAACCACTTAATCCATTCCAGTGAAATATCATATACATGTTCCTTGGGTTGGCCTCTATCAAATTTGTGTTTTTCGTTATCATCGAATAATCAGAATGGTTGCCATGGTGACCCAACGTTTACATAGTTATATAGAAACTTTGCTTATAGTTGTATCTTGAGTGGTACATTGCAATGTGACAAAGCAAATGTGGATGTGACCTTCACCATCCAAGCAAAGGGCAGATACCTTTTATTACATTTACACCTTCTCATGAACTATTATGCACAAGATGTTTTAAACCTAATGTATAGCTTAATCTTTGGAAGAAAACATATTCTATTTTGACAAAGTTGTGTCTTCGGTAGTGCATCTTTTTTTTGGATGCCTGGATTTAATCTATGACCTTGACCTACTTTTTGGAGCTGATGATTTTTAGCTCTACTGGCCAAAGGCCTTCATTTTTCATCCGATCTTTACCAAACTTTACCAGATTGTTAATATTAATGAAAACTCGCACAAGTTCGAAAACCAGCCAGATCGGACCAAGACCATCGGAGTTATGGCCCTTGATTAGTTAAAAATGCTATATTCGATATAGCTTTCATTTTTCATCTGATCTTTACCAAACTTTACCAAATGTTTTGCCCTTTTTTTATTATTAGTATATTTGATTTTATTTTTTAATAGATAAAAAAAAAAATTGATAGCCATGTTAGCAGGAAGCTTTTTTCGTGCCTATTGCATTTTTTCCAGTGGTTCGTTGATTTTTGATGGAGTTACGGCCCCTTGACATTTTTTTTTTAAATTTCTTGTCGACGCTACTCCTCCTAAACGCCTTGTTGGATTTCGACAAAACTTGGCAGGAAGCATCGGTAAGATGTCTAGTTGTGCATTCGCGCTTTTGTTCCATTTTGCTGATTTATGACGGAGTTATGGCACTTTGACATTTTTACTTTAAATTTCTTGTCGGCGCTACTCCTCCTAAACGGCTTGCTGGATTTCTACAAAATTTGGCAGGAAGCCTCAGTATGATGTCTAGTTGTGTTGTGCAAAGCATGGTAAATCAATGACATTTTGGACAAGTTCGAAAACCAGCTGATCTAGTTAGTAACGACAGGTTATTGCCCTTGATTTGTTGAAAAATGCTATATTGTATTTTCCTTTATTAAATCTGTTTTCATTTGTTATCTGATCTTTACCATATTTGTTAAGAATGTTAATATACCCCCGCACAACCCCCCCCCCCCCACCCCCCCCCCCCCCCCTCCCCCCCCCACCCCCCCCCCCCCCCCCCCCCCCCCCTCCCCATTTTTATGAATTTCGTTCATAAAAGGAAGTGGGACAAATTAAAACATGCCATGCCAGACTAGACAAAGCAGACTTATTGCCCATGATACCAGGTGAGCGATCTAAGGCCATCCTATCCCTGTTATTTTTGCAATGTTTTACAAAAACTACTGATGGGAATTTTATGTCGACAACCCTTGATAGAAGAGCCGTTTTTGCCAGAAGAGCATCCACAGACCCTCTTGGGCCTCTTGTTTTTAATAGAATGGCGTTTTGTTTTTAAACAAAATTAATGCACTTAAATGTCATCTCAGCAAACGGCAAACTCGATTGTTTTTAGTTACTAAAATGTTTACAAACTTTCATTTAAGGCATCATTGACCATTTTATTTTTAAGTCCAGCCCCCGTTAGGCGAGACATGTGAATCCACGGATTTCTTGTATTCATTGAGTGCATTACGAATAACCCCCACTGATTCAACACTTGTATATATTCCTCTGACGAGGGAGTGTAACAGAACCAATTCGGAAATAGCTTATATTATTAAACGGTGATAGTATAGCTGTTAAATAATGAACATTTTGTTTTGATGGAAAATCCGGAGATTGTACACGTAAATCCGGAGATACGGAGAGCGACTGAAAAATCCGATTTATCCAGAGAGTTGGCAGGCCTGCATATTTAATACACAGAAATGGTTTAAAATGATTATTTGACAATAAACTCTGATCACTGTACAATTAATGTTTTTATAAGTTTTTTTTTTTTTTACATTTCATTATATTGTAGTATTTTTTAAAAAATAAATAATCCAATATAAAATATGTAAATTTAAAATACACAATTAATAGTCACAGCAGAATGAGATACTGTCGATATGCTGTCGTGTAGATGTATGAAGTCTGTATGGCTGCTGGTATCTGAGAAAAAGATTTAACCAACAGCTTGAGTAAAACTCTTACCTGTGCTGTAAGGGTAATTTGATTCATCCAGTATGCTCTCCCAACGTCTTGGTAATGAAAGAAAGCGTATGAGGTGTTAGATCGATGAAAATCAGCCCATTGAACACAATGCAAAATAGGCTACATTTGGGGATCAGTCACAAGTTCAACAACATTCGTACACTTTAATTCTGTGTATTAAACACATTTGGCTCGCAAACGGTCTCATATCTGGAATAAACACCGACTCAGTTTTTCAACATTTTGCGTCATTCATTTCACACGTATTTTGAAATAAACATCTGTCAAAACCACACCTCTACCTACCCTCTGTGCTCGGGATCCGGTCAAAACCTACCGAGTCAAAACGTACCCAAACAGGTCAAAACGTACCTTACAGAAGTCAAAACGTACCATATAAATAAAAGTTACCCATACTGATGCTGTTATGAATAAATACATTGCTTGCATGTTTTTTTTATTTATAATGACTGGAAAATGATAAAAAGAATAATGTTACATTGATTTTTTATTTAAAAGTGCTCGCATAATGTACTTGTAGATATGGGTACTACACACCAATGCTATTTGCGATCAGATGTATTGAGTTTTATGTAGTAATTGCATCAAATATAATATTGAAATGCATTATCTATTATATATATCCACATAATGGATCCATGCATTACCACATGATTAAATTATGGCTTATGCACCGGTGCGCATTTCCAAACTTGTCAATGATTTAAGTTTCTTTAAATTACAAATATTTCTACCTGATATGTTTCAAAAGAAAAATATAAATATATCTTACACATATAGCTATTAGCTATGTTGCCTCCCCCACCCCCCAACTCGATTTTTTACGTTTTTCTGTGTTTTTTTGGTCGATTCTTACACATGTGGCTATTACCTATGTTGCCCCCATACTCCAAACTCGATTTGTTACATATTTCTGTATTGTTTTGGTCAATTCTTACACATGTAGCTATAACCTATGTTGCACTCCTCTGTGTTTTGTTTTATCAGTTGATCAATATCTTTCGCCCCTATCCCCCAACCACCACACCACCCCATCATCACCACCACCCAAATGTTGTTTTTTGTTTGTTTGTTTTTACATATATCTGTTGTGTTGTTTTGTTTTATCAGTTTATCAATATGTTTCGCCACCCCCACCCCCTACACCCCAACTATCCCATCATCACTGTCTGTGTTGTTTGTTTCATCAAATCTACACCTATATCAATGATACATCCCCGCCCTTGGTTTATGGGCTCCCCTCACATGGAGGACGGGGAGGAGAATTGTTTTCATTTTATCTTCCATTACTTGGATATTAAAATTTTAATTTGAACGCATCTAAATCAAAGTTTGTACAATCAATGTCATTCTCGCTAATATGGATAGCGACGATTGTAGGCTGGAAGATTCTAAGCCTGTCCATCACATTGTGTCTTAACAAAGTGTTCACAGTAGCTCCACCAATACCGAATGTTTGAAATGTTTCAACACCAGTCAAATTGTAGTTTTCCCGAATATGAGGCTTGTCGAGTTGAAAACGTTCTGATAAACGCCTGATGAAACTATATACCGGTAGTTTCTCAGCGTCTATGAATCAGAAAAATGTAAGGCAAATGTTTGGTTAATAGAATTCAGCACGATACACCATCTCTTCAGTGTCCAGTATAATTGAAACGAGTAGATATTCCCTTTAATTACATCACACGTACTTAATCACTGATCACAGACCTTGATGATATATTATATTCTGCATACTGTATTAGTATACTTTTTGATGGAGAAATATGTTACTTTTAGATGGAAAAGTATGTCTGAAGTTCTAGGATCGTTGTAAAACTGGACTCCATCTACGTAAATATATAGTTCTAGGACCGTTGTAAAACTGGACTCCATCTACCGAAGTGTAATTGTTAAACGATGTAGATATTGGTTAAATACGTCCATGTTGTAGGATACAGTTATTGAGGGAAATTGGTCCTTTAATGTAACAACACAATATCCATTTAGTTCCATCCATTCATGGTATAAATGTACTACGAAGCATGTAATAATATACAATTATGGACTTTTCAGCTGTTATACATGATGTGATATGCACCAAAAAAATCATTATTGACCGAGGCGATAGCCGAGGTCAATAATGATTTTTTGGTACATATCAACATCATGTATAACAGCTGAAAAGTCCATAACTGTTTTATTATATAACCCTCAATTTACAATTATATAAAACAGGTCAATATCAAAAAAACAATTATATAAAACAGGTCAATATCAAAAAAACAGGTCAATATCGCTAGATATTTTTTCTAAAAAATTACTTTTTAGCCAATGAAAACGCGTCTATTTATAGGTTATATAATAATCTGTAATATGTGTAATAGTTGTCAGCTTGCACCGGAAACGTCCCAATTATGGCATTAAGACATACCATAGCGAAATGTAGTATACATGTACGTGGTAGGGAATTCCCATAACGTGGTCATTTTATTATCGAAACTATTCTATCTTGTGCATCTTATTCCAATCATAGCGCATCTACTCATAGCGCATCTATAAACTACCGTCACATGTCGTTGCATCAACTCTGAAACGAAACTTAATTATGCATTAGTAAACTATAAATTTCCATAATTATATACATTTCCGTAATAATATACTTTTCCAGGGCCGTTTTACCAGTTCGGGGGAAGGGCCATCTCAACTTAAAAAAATATTATGAATTATTTTATTTTATTTTTTATTTTTTTTTATTTTTTTTTTTTTAAAAAAATAAATTGTTTGCTTAAAAATCTTAGAGAAATCCATGTAGGAAAAGGCGTATGGGAAAGAAAAGTAAAAAGGCCCCGTTTACATTGAGTAGCCAAAATGAACAAAATACATGTAAAACAATCTTATTACAAACGGGTTGGACTTATACATGGTAACAGCAAAAAAAAAAATGTATTTTAAAAATATAACCAATAACGCCCGACGTCCTCGCCCGATTTATCAGAAACTGTCATTCATTCATAATATAATCGCGGTGCCAACGTGGGCATCGATGCGGTCTACCGCGGGTCGATTCGATCAAGGGAGGTAGCCGAGAATGGCCAACAAGGGTGTCATCTATCAGAATATTTATTGCTTTTTCAACTATTATATGGTCATCCTCAGAAAACTCACGATCACCACCCCAGACTGAGAGTGCTCGTCACCATCATAATTTGATTCTACATCAGACAAGTCACTTTCGGAATCTGAACTACTATCTTCCAAAATCACAGGATTTCGGCCGAGATATGGTTTCAACCGATTAAAATGTACAATTTGTTCCTTTCCAGGTTGATTAACCAATGATATTCTGTAATTTGCCGGTGACAGAACATCTAATATAATAAAAGGTCCCCTCCAAAACCTAGAGAGTTTGGGGCTTGTACCAACCCTACACCTATCAGTAAACAGTAATACTTGGTCACCTACTTTGTACAGTTGGCCATAGACTTTTTTATCGTTATTTTCCTGCATTCTACGTTGACCTTTAAAGTAGTATAGAAACTGGTGGTACTAGGCCAGTTTTCCATCGCGGGGAATGAGAACAACTAATGAAATATGCCAGGGGGAACTCAGGCGTAACTCTCATTTACACCACCAAGATCTAAATGTAAGTCACGCCTAAATCAGCACCTCAACATATTTCAACAGTTTTCTCAAGCAACCCCGCTCTGGAAAACTCCGCCCCATACCACCAGTTTCTATACTACTAATCAATCCGGTTTGCCATTTTAATAACATAACATTTGCAACTCGTTAGGAGAGCGCAATTTTATTTTATGTCTACTTTCGTCGAACCTACTTTCGTGAAGTTTTTCAATAGCATTTGCAACTCGTTAAGCAAAGTCAGACGGAACCGGACAGTAGTCTTCATCATCGCTCTGCATATCATTTTACTTGTATGCTAGCGTATCTTGTCCATTATCTAATATGTACCGTTTATCATCATAAGCTGATAAACTTTTTTTATTTATTGCATAGCTACTTATGTTATGCTTTTGTGATCTAATAACTTTCATCTCATGATGAGCTTCTGTTGCTGTAAACAAAATCTTTTTGTAATCATCATGTGCTATCTGTTTTTTAACAACACATTTTTTAACACCCTTGCATTTCTTTGCGTTAACCTCGTTATCCAGCACATACGAGTATAGTTTACTTCGCAACCCAACAAATTCAGCAATGGGTATTCCGCACGTTTCATCTTTCATCTTGCCAATAACTTTTTTATTATCATTAAAATGAAACTGACTTTTTGGATCATAATCGCAATTATCAAACAGTTCTTTATCCTTGTAAAAGTCTGCGTACACATCTTTTGATTTTAACACTACAATTTCCTAGATTAAACTTTTGTTTTAAATGTTAACAATAGTCTGACAACCACTCATCTTTTATATTTAAACTTTCTAGGGCGAGAGGATAATCATTATGCGAGTCATGTAGTTTTTCGGCATACTCGATATCGCACTCAACAATGTTATATGATTTTCCTTTTTCAAACTTATCAACCCACTTGATATATGATGTACTTGCTTTCTTTTTTCTTGTCATAGTTTTCCATATATTTATTGTTAGCCTGTGAGTATCTATTTGCGATATAACTTGTGCCGCCTCTTAATCCTTTTTCCACAAACAAATATTGATCAATATCAGTGATTAAGTCAAGTTGAATACCAGTCATCTTGAGGCACGCATCCCAGGCTAACCCAGGACTACTGAAGTAATGGCAAGGATCTAATTTATAATACTCAATGCACATTTTTCTAAAGTTTTCAAAAACATCTGTCAGCAGCAGCACATCAGTCTTAAGATACAGATCATGATATTCTCCCATATTTTTAATCTTAAATGTTTTCCATATTTTTTTTAGCGTGTTCATAATCCGCATCTGAAATGTGCTCATCATTTAATTGAGAATAAAAGCTATCTTTGCCAGATAAATTAGTATCCCCGAAGCGTTCAAAACTGTTCATGTAATCATAAAGATAAACGCCTTTTCTTTTTAGCAAGTCTAACTTTTTACCACTGTATTCTTGAGATATGTATTGAAACGACGGAACGTTTTTTACTAGGTTATCTAATGATTGGGACATGAACTGGAAACTATCAATACATACTAAACTTTTTCCTAACATGAAAGCCATATACTTTTCCATGTTATTCGGTATAACATTTATGTTTTGTTTAAACTTTCCGATGTGTTGCATTATGAAGTGAGAGTCATATCCTCTCAAGTTATGAAACACAACAGGTATTTTTCTAGTCAACCTGAAATTAATATTACATATGTCATGAGCGCTTCCTCTGTACTTTCCAGTTATATGGCAATGATCTCTAACTTTTCTAACGGAGTTTTCATATGCTACTGTGCGACTTGGGTCATCTTTTTTAAGAGTTATTGAAAAACCATTACCACAAATATGGCATGATTTAGATTTTTGGAATCTAGCTTCTTCTTCCTGTGACATCACCAAATCTTTCTTAAAATGCGTATTCATAGTTTTCTTGCACCACTTTTCTTCTTCTATCATTTTTTCTAGAAACTTGTAAACAGCATCAGGTCCTCTATACGTTACAACTGGTTTTGAATATTGATCATCATAACAACAAACAACCTTGTATCCATAACCACAATCAGTATGTTTTTGATATGCTTCTGTGTGTGATTTTTTAGGATTGTTCGATACTGAAGAAATACTTTCAGTTACTGCTTCAAAATCAGCATATATAACAAACGGAACCATTAGCTGTCTGTCGTAGTTTTTAAACTTAACTTTTTCATCTTTGTTTGGCATCTCTACTGCTTGTTTTCCGTTAAGTGAAAGACAATCAGGTTCATGCTTTTTTAACACACGTTCTAATGTAAAGCACTGCAAGCATGTTTTACAAAACCATTTTTTATACCCGTGTGCTGTTTGATTATACATCAAACTGTTAAAGTTTTTTATCCATACGTAATGATTTTTTTCTTCTTCGGTGATCAAAAGCATATCACATGTTTTTTCTGCTTTATTTTTTGATATGTACAAAGGGTATACTTGATTATCTTCATATCCAAATATGTTAAAACAAATGTTGTTTTGTTTTTCTATTTTTGGGATTTGTTTGATAGTAACAGGAAATGTTATTCCCTTGTAATCAAGATCATCAATATGCTTTTTGTACTTTGTTATTCTTTTTGGTTTATTATTGACAGGGAATTTATAAGCCAAATGGCACCATCTGAAGCATTCGTTATCTTTTTCATTTCTTATATTGATCAATCCTTTTTTAGAATTAGCAAGTTCTTTTGGTAAATCCAAATAAGAGCTACCTCGTAAAGGCTTATACTTTATTCGATTTATGTAATGTGCATCTACTGATTCTACTGATTCACCACTTCCCAACTGAAGCCAATTTCCAATTCTATTTATAATTTCTTCTCGTGCTTTGTCTAATGCTTCTGATATTTGATTTTTATTTAATATTATTGCAGCCTTTGAGGCAAAGTAAGCTGTTTTGTATATAATATCAAAACATCCTTCATGTTCTTTATCATGTGGTACTTTTTTTTTAAAAGTAAGTTTTATATCAACGCTTAATTTAAATCCACCTGTTTTTCTTAGTTCTTTTTTAAGAAAGTTCACAACTTTTGATTGTGTTTTTTGTAGTTGTTTGAGCGGATCATTACTGACAACATTTACTTTAAAAACCTTGCTATACTGTTTTGGGGATGTTTCAATTTCTCGGATACTCATTATATAATATTACATGAGATTATTTCTTTAAGCCCCTATTAATTAATTTATTAATTTATTAATTAATTAATTATTTTGAAGTAAAATATTTATTTCTTGGTTAGATTATATTAATTTGTTTTTATTTATCCATACATAATAATTTTAATTCCTCGGTCAAGTAAAATATCATAGTGGGCAATAATAGAAACTTTGTATAAAGTTGGATGGTAACTGGTTGCCTCTGAAATTTGTTTTTTGCACAAAGAACGTAGTTTGTTTATATCTCTTTTTTCTATTTTCCATGACAGTTTTAGTTGTTGTGTCATTGTTATGATTCTTTCTGTCAAATCTTGAAAGTTTGAAAAAATTAAAAGCTCAGCATCTAATTTACTCGCATCTTCAAAATCAACCGTTTGGGCATGTGCTATTTGATCTTTTTTAAAGTTGTTGATTTCAATTTTTACTTGTTCCATTATATATCACGTGACAAGGTTAGCGCAAGGTGTTGTTTATATCGCTCCGTGAAAAAATGGAAAATTATCTAAATTAAAGGTGTTAAAATGGATATTTTTTAACATATTGTGTTTGGAATATATGTTGGATAATAAACTATAAAAAAATATGTGGAGATGGGGATTGTCGATGAAATTGACGCAACTGATTATATTCCAGATAACCCTTTAGAGAGATTCTCACAAGACAGTGTTTCAAACGCCCAAGGGGTTAAATTACTCGATTTGTGTAAATCTACATCTATGCGATTAGCTAACGGACGCTTAGGTTTTGATTGTGGTGTGGGCGAATTTACATACGTGAATCGGAACGCATGTAGCGTTATTGATTATTTGTTATTGAAAGAAATTGATTTTCCGCTTGTTAACAATTTTAAAATCGGCAATTTCACAGAATTCAGCGATCATGCACCTTTATCGTTCACTGTAAATACTATGAATCGTACAGTTAATACTAATCCGGGAAATAAAAATATCGCAAATAATTACAGAGGCATAACCTTGGTCAGTAGTATGGGCAAACTGTTTTCAAGCATCTTAAATAAACGTATCGATAAATGGTGTGACGATAATAATAAAATATCCGATGCTCAGTTTGGATTTAGAAAAGGTAAATCTACAACAGATGCTGTGTTTATATTACATAATATCATTGAAAAAATATTAAATGCTAAAGGTAGGCTTTATTGTGCATTCATAGACCTTAAAAAGGCTTTTGACTCTATTAATAGAAATGCACTCTGGTTAAAATTGTACAAATTAGGTATTAATGGGAAAATGCTTAGAATAATTCGATCGATGTATGATATTGTTAAAAGTTGTATTAAGCACTGTGGATCATTTTCTGATTTTTTTGATATATCAGTCGGATTAAAGCAAGGGGAGATAATCTCGCCGATAATGTTTGCGCTTTTTCTAGAAGACCTAGAGTTATATTTATATACAAGTATTAAAAGCGGACTTTCATTTAATGATATATCTCTTATCCTTCTGCTTTTTGCCGATGACATGATTTTAATAGGCACAAGTATAGAAGACCTGCAAAGTAGTTTAAATAACTTATATAACTATTGTGAAACATGGAGCCTAGAGGTAAATACAGATAAGACTAAGGTGGTGGTTTTTCGTAACCGAGGAACAACCAGAGTTACTGAAAATTGGTCTTATAACGGTACCATTCTCGAAGTGGTCGACGACTTTAACTATTTAGGAGTTGTGTTCAACTATACAGGGTCGTTTACGCTTAACCAACAAACATTATGTGGTAAAGCGCTTAAAGCTATGAACCTTCTATCAATAAATATAAAGAAATATGAGTTAAAACCGAAAACAGCTTTACAATTGTTTGATGCTTTTGTAGGTTCTATTCTTAATTATGGCAGTCAAGTGTGGGGTTTTACTAAATCCAAGGAAATTGAAAGAATTCACTTAAAGTATTGTAAACAAGTTCTTGGTGTAAAATTATCGACAAGTAATGCAGGGGTATACGGGGAATTGGGCCGTTATCCGTTATATATAAATAGACATGTTAGTATCATTAAATACTGGCTAAGAGCGGTCAATACTGATAACGTTATTATAAAACACGTGTATGAAAGCGCAAAATCTGACTGTGAAAGGGGATTAAAAAATTGGGTGTCAAAAGTCATGTCATTACTAAATAGTAGTGGTTTCATGTATGCATGGCTTGACCCAAGCTCACTAAATGCAATACATTTTGTACCGATATATAAACAACGACTAATAGATAATTATGTCCAAAACTGGTCAACCGACCTTGAAACGAATAGAGTGCTAACTCTTTACAAATCTGTTAAACACCATTTTGAATATGATAATTACCTAGATATATTGCATACCAGGCGCGATCGCAGTGTGGTAACCAGATTACGCTTGTCCTCTCATAGTTTAAGGATCGAGACAGGGAGGTATTCTCGTGAAAGGTTAGAAAGACATGAACGGATATGTCAAATATGTAACACTAATGATATAGAGGACGAGTTCCATTTTGCGTTAATATGTCCTATTTATAATACAATCAGAAGTAAATATATAAAACGATATTATAGCCATAGGCCTAGTATGTTTAAATTCATTGTTCTCCTTCAGTCAACAAACAAAAAAGATGTTATCAATTTTAGCAAATACATCTCAGAAGCTTTCTCTTTAAGACGTACCATGATAAATAACTTATAATCTCGTTCATCCTCACTATAATACAATTGTTCTATTGTACCGTATTAGATTTTGATTCCTATATATATATATATTTATTTTTTTTCTCCGTGATATATCTCCTTTTTTTCATATTAATTCATAAATTAATGAACCTGTACTAATCTTGTTATTGTGGTCAAATTATATTTGTAAAATGTATGTTTATATGATGAAAAACTATGTAATAGTTTAAGTCAATAAAATTTCTTCTTCTTCTTCTTCTTCATTATAATATTACATATGATAATATTTTTTAAGCCTATATTTAAATATAGGCTGATATAGTATAATATAATACATTGCAAATATTGTGAAAGAGTTTTATATATTATTGATCCTCCTGGGGTGTGCACAGATTGCATCTTATTTTACACAACTAATAAAAAGAAGCTTTGTAAATATTGTACCAGAGCCAAGCTGTGTTACAAGTGTACATACGCATGTGTGAATTGTAACGATACTTGTGAAGTTTTCGATAACGAGCGTGTTTGTCTTAATTGTGGCACTCACAATGGACAGGCTGTGGACCATGTGATGACGCCTACCTAAAGCCCATTGGGACGGTGGCGTTTGATGTTTGTCCATGATCTTTCTTGTCGTGCCCTTAATGGTTTATTCTCTTACTGCTCTGGCTTCTGCAAAGTCATTGAGTACCTTCATTGTGGCTTTCTAGGCTATTGTTTTTTTGTATTATATTTACACGAGCATATTTGTGTTTTACTTATATTGCCTATTGATGCTGCCTTGTTGGTTAGAGATTAGATCATGGCGGGGATTTCTTTATTTAAACTGTCCTGTTTTAATGGGATGACAGTAGGGTAAGTGTGAGGTTTGGTGCACCCTAGAACCGGTTTAAACCCCCAGTGGCCTACTTTGCCACTGACCGTTCCAAGGCGGTAGCCCTATTGTCAACCCTTTTGTGTTTGTGATGTCGTTTGCATTTTATATTACCTTTTTCTTTTCGTTTGTCTGTTTGCGTGTTTGTTTTTGTGTATTGTGGTTGACTGTCGTCCTTGAATGCTGCTTTCCCTGTCCGATATTTTTATCCTTTTTTATAATCTTATCACAGGTTACAACTACAGCCAAAAGAAAACTATTTACCTCAGAAAGTATCATTTAGATAAATACCTGGTAGCATTTGATTTGTCTTCTAAAAATAGACAAAGATTTGAGGATTTGTTTTACAAAATTGTAAAGATTTTGGATAAGCTGGAAGGTCGGAAAAGATCAATCAAATTTGAATACATTTTTCAGAAAATATTTAAAATATTAAAAATAGAAAAAGAAACAAAACCGATTAAAACAAAATCAACCAGAGATAAGTACGATAGGATATGGAAACAAGTCAGAAAAGAATTACGACTGAATGCCATGACCGTTTAACTTGAACCTTTTCATATACATTTCCAGAGGTTCTGTAAAGTTATCATTCTTTTGAATCTCTAATATTTTATTGAAGATAATCCTAATTACCTCTTCGTCATTTTCTAGTCCTGTTGTTGTTTGGACATATGATAGAAGTTGTTTAAAACTCCTATGATGTGTTTTTAACAAAGTCTTTTTTTCTGCTAATCTTGTTTTACTCACTAAAACAGCAACTACTGGAGGAACTGCGCCAACCACAGCTATGAAAACTGGAATTTCTGGCACTAATGCTAGGAGAGCACCACAACCAATTATTCCGCTGGTAATCTGTAACGTTGTGTTTATAATACCGCACAATTTATAACTGCGTCTGTATGCAGCCACAAGTCGCGTCAAGTGATCAATTAATTCTTCTTTGGTTTTCATGTATAATTACAGTTAGACAATAATTTAATTGAGATATTTAGAAAATAGTTGCTCGTGTTCTTTGGATGATATTTTACCTATTTTTAATAATTCATCGATTATGCTAATACCTTTATTTATCAGCTGTGGACTATTATTCCCTGATTCGATGCTTCCGCATACCAACTCTAGATCATCCATTAAATCATTAGGATTATTGTAATATTCAACATCAACACAACCTCCTAAAATCTTTTTGAACTTTGAAGAGCCCTTGTGAATTGGTAAATCAGATAATTCTGTTTAATAATAAGTTTTGAATAAGTTTTTCCATTGTTGTAACGCTTTGTTATCAAGTCTATAAAATCATCATCTACTTTTAGGTCTAACACAACTGCTTCTCCTTGTTTGGCAATAAGTTTGTGATAACCAATAAGCTTAGGTAAATCAATTTGTAACATTCCATAGCGACCATTTTTGTCGACTTTGTAGGAATTTCTCTTTTGTTGTATTCCTTTACCTGAAAAAACTTCACTATGCACAAGCAGTGCATCAATTCTTTTTTTATAATATTTTAAGGCTTCTGACTCGTTTTTTATGTTTTCCCGGATCTGTTTATATTTTTCTTTCGCGGGTGTCTTTTCTTTTCTAATCTGGTTAGAAAGAGTAGCCATGTGATGACCATATTCTCTGATTTTATCACTAACATTCCCGATTCCCGAGTATGCGTCCGATTTCTTGATCATCTCCGGCTACACTCGACAAGGGTAAGTTATGTTTATCTATTACTTCTTTATTGATTCTAGCATCTAGATTAGCAGTAGTTGGTTCTTCAGCGAATAACTGGGGTAATCCCTGATACATTTGTTTTTCTTGTACTTCCTCACCTATTGCTGCTGGAAGAGCGGCTAATTGCTGACTTATTTTCGGAAGAGAAGCTAACTGCTCGGTTAGATGTTCTGACTGACTTTTTATTTCGCTAGTTACAGGTTTAAATATTTCTTTGTACAAATCACGACTAGCTCCTTTTTCTAGTCTTTTTTGAGTAACTTTATTCTCGTATTCTTTGACAAGCTCGCTCGCTTTTCGCTTTTTATCTGCTAATTCTTTCCATTTTAACAAAGACATGTATAATATAAGGTTAGATTAAAATAAGATAAATTAAGACAAGTTGATATGAGTTAAACCAAGTTAAGATAACTTAAATCGAGTATTATGCAGTTTTTGTTTTCTTTTTAGTAGCAGGTTTAACTGCTTTCTTTTTAGCCAGAGGCTTAACTACTTTCTTGACTGCAGGCTTAACTGCTTTCTTGACTGCAGGCTTAACTGCTTTCTTGACTGCAGGTTTAACTGCTTTTAATTTTTTTCTTATGAGTCTAATATTTGCATGTGCTTTTTCAGACTCATTTTGTATTTTAACCAACTTTTTTTCTAGACGTGTTATCTCACTAGGAAATTCAGATTTGCTTAACATTTTATTTATATGCTTCCTCTCCGCTTCTAATCCTATCAAATAAATAGTATTTGGTCGTTCTTCTGTTTTCGACAAACTTCCTGGATTTTTCATTGCCGGTCTCCAGGCAGGATCTGCATCTTTTTGTTTTGAAGGTCCTGGGATATTCATCTTAACTTCTTGTAATCCATAATATCTGACTTGATTAGCTTTAAAACATTCTGCTTCTGTTCCAAGTTGTTTACCACGAGGAATTTGTTTTATTCCACAATACACTTTAGACATATATAATAAAGATTAGATAAAAAAAAAAAATTCAATGGTGAACGCTCCCAATCATAGTAAGTAGGATCGACGAATTTATGGCCTTTGTAGTACTTAATCCCAGGAATTGCTTCTTCAGCT
Organism: Cyrtodaria siliqua; assembly: GCA_037043455.1. Taxonomy (NCBI): domain Eukaryota; kingdom Metazoa; phylum Mollusca; class Bivalvia; order Adapedonta; family Hiatellidae; genus Cyrtodaria; species Cyrtodaria siliqua. The sequence continues at coordinate 95,061 of JAWPHD010000416.1, read as the reverse complement.
TTAGGTTTAACTGCTTTCTTAACTCTAGGCTTAACTGCTTTTTTAACTGCAGGCTTAACTGCTTTCTTAACTGCAGGCTTAACTGCTTTTGCGACTGCAGGCTTGACTGCTTTTTTAACTGCTTTTTCAACTGCAGTCTTAACTACTTTTTGTAATCCATAATATCTAACTTGATTAGCCTTAAAACATTCTGCTTCTGTTCCAAGGCGTTTGCCGCGAGGGATTTGTTGTATTCCACAATACACTTTAGACATATAATAATACTTAGATAATATTAATATTATCTGACTATTATTATAATGGAAATTCCAAACTATGATATGAAAACAGAAAACGGTAATTTTAAACAGATATGGAACTTCATGCCAGACTGTTGTTTTAGAATGTTAATTTGCGGTAATTCAGGATCTGGCAAGACAAACACATTAGTTCACATGTTGCTGAAACCTTTAGTTTACTACGACAAGATTTATTTGTTTGCTAAAAACTTGGAACAATCGAAGTACAAGGTCTTATCACAAAAACTTGAAAAGATAGCAAAAAAGAACAAAATCCCAGTTGGAGATATATTAGAATGTTCAAAAGATGAAGTTATCCCTGTGGATACCTTAAATTCTGATGCTCAAAAGATAGCTATTTTTGATGATTATGTTTGCGAGCGTAATCAAAACAATATTATTAATTATTTCATCCAGGGAAGACATAAAAATTGTTGTGTAATTTACTTGTCACAATCTTATTATAAAACTCCCAAAGACATTCGTTTGAACTGTTCTCATTACATCTTCTTCGCGACTACGGTTAATCGCGAGCTTGGTATGCTTTCCAAAGAACAAGATGTCAGCAAAGATCAGTATAAAAAAGCAACTAACAAACAGTACGACTTTCTGTATCTGGATCGACCGAGGAAGTTAGTAAAAAGAAACTTTAATGGCGAAATTTAATATAATCTATATTATAATGGGACTTTTTAATGATCTTGGCGAGGAAGTTACTACTGGCAGCGTCAATATTACAAATTTTGGTATTGTGCTGTCTGAGTATGCGAAACAAAAACATTTGGTTAATTATCTTAACAAAGGCAGAAACCAGGAAAATGTTTTGAGTAAGTGAGCTTAATATGGATAAAAATAAAATTACCAATGTTGGCAATCCGACAAAAGCAGATGATGCAGCAACAAAGCAATTTACTGTAAGAAGAGTAACAAAAATCAAACGTGATTATAATATTGATAAAATTCCAGACATGATAAAAAATTTGACAACAGGTGTTGATGATAAACTAAGTCAAATACAAACAAAGTTACAAACAAACCGCGAGAAAATGCTTGAAATTCAAAACGGATTGAAAGATGAAATAAAACTTCTAGGTGATGCTTTGAAAGAGTTAGAAAAGAAAGAAGATGTATTGGAAGAGAGTGAAAACTATAAGAAATTAAGCGAACAAATAAGAGCTGGTGTTCAAAATATTAATGCACGGATTGGGGAAATCAATATACAAATGGTTGATAACAATGAACTTGAAACTGCTATTGCTGATGCTTCAAAACAAATGAGAACTGCTTTTACTACTGAAATAACTCAGATTAAAATATTAAATGAGCAGATAAACACCAACGTTGCTGATATCAGCAAAGAGTTTGAAGACATCAAAAAGAAAATGGTTGACGGCAAGTCGCTGGAGACTGCTCTGAACAAACTGGTTGACACTGATAAACTTGAGACTGCACTGAGCAAACTGGTTAACACTGATAAACTTGAGACTGCACTGAGCAAACTGGTTAACACTGATAAACTTGAGACTGCTATTGATGACGCTTCAAAGCAATTGAAAGCTGCCCAGGATGAAAGGAGCAAAGCTTTTGACGGCGAAATAGCTTCACTGAAACAGTTTAATCAAAAGTCTGATAGTCGCCACACAGCAGTTATTGGTATAATTGACGAGTTAAGAGTAAAAGTAGACTATCTGAGTCGGATTCTAATTCTTGAAGCTACAACAGACGGAATAAGTATTATAAAAGTTCATTTGGCTACGCATCGTACCCAACATGAAAACCACTTGAAAGAACCAAACGTGATGCTTTTCTCGAGGCGTTTACTTGTGTAATCAATCCGCTTATAAAAAGTGAAATATATGCTACAGAATATCTCGGTGGCGGTACACGCCACCTCGGCATGATAATTGCAAAACCCGGTCGTTATATAATTGAAGCAGACCTTACATATACCGTTAGAAACATAGACATTCATGTAGAAGTATTTAGGATGTTTAATATAGGTCATGGAGAGCCACTTGCTAACCCAAAAATAGAAAATGGTAAACGAATACTAAAAGAAACATTTGAAGCATATCTTTCAGAATCTCATTATTGGACCATCAATCCAAAAATAGGAAGTAACACTACGCAAGTTTTCAATTTTGAAAAATCAAGCTTTAGGCTGTATTACAAAGGTGATTATTTTTATCCATCCTATATTATATGGAACAAAAAATTGTATTATCATCGGAGAAAGCGTCAATAATTAATAGCTCAAATACACCGAGTAATTTTATAACTGTTTTTGACAGACCATTAATATTAGGCAGGAACAAACAATATGGTATCGGACTCGATAAGATTAATTCTATGACTTACTCATGGTATAATATTAGTGAGGTTTAATAACAAAGTGATAAGGTATCACAATGGAACAGATTGGAAAAGTATTATTTTTACAAATGGAAATTACAGCTATGCTGATATCGATAATTACATAAAAGAAACATTGACTGTAAACAATGATTTAAGCGATGACTCGCCTGTCCCGATAAGAATTGAGCTTGATTTATCAAGTTTCAAATGTTTGGTTACCATTTATAATAAATTTGTACTTGATTTGAGAGAATCAAACTTTCACACCTTGATCGGGTTTGACAAAGATGCAGTCATCAGAGAAACTAAATTTGGAACTGTAACACCGAACATAACAAATTCTATCGATACGTTGTATATCCACTGTGATTTGATAAGTAATTCTATTGTTGATGGATCATACGGGGATGTTATTTATGAAATAAGTACAGCTGATCTTACCAGATCATATCCTTTCAAAGATGAACCGATAAGAGTCGGATTCTGTGAAGTAAACAAAACAATCATTAACAGTATTAATATTTGCATAACCGATTTCTCCGGTAAAATTATTAATCTTAATGGTGTCCACACATCATTTCGATTTGTTTTGAAGGAATTAATGTAACATAAGTCATATGGCATGTTTAAAAAAAGTTTATGACACTAGCACGGGAACATATACTCAAGTTGATCGATTAACTGGAGCTTGTATATTTGACATTCTTTCAAAAGTCGGATCAAAGATATTCAGCGAGTCTGTGAAACAGCAGGCAAGAAAGCATTAGAAACTGCTGACAAGCAAATCATAGAAAGCGGCTCTAAAAAACTTGGAGATTAAGTAGGAAAAATGGCTGCTGATAAATTAGTTTCAGTTATTAAACCTAGTAAACCAAAAGGAGAGATGATTCTAAAAGAACAAAGGCTGATAACAAAAAAGAAGTTGTAGCTGGGACTGAAGAAGATGTAAATGCAAAAATTAATAGATTACTTTCCGGAAGGGGAATTCATGTGAGAATTAATCGATTAATTAATAAAAAATAATCTAATTACTAGTATACATAGATGTTTCGAAGTAATCAATATAATACTAGATATGAACATGTGCCTATTCAGTTAGATACCCCAATAACACAACCAGGAAATGCTACCAGGCAAATGAAAAGTGGTTATCAGTTTACGTTAAATTACAGAAGTTCTTACTTTGATTGGTATAACGCATATTTTGAAATCAGTTTTCGCGTAAACAAACTTGCTGATGGAGCCAATTTTGCAGCCGCCGATGAAATTACTCTAATTAACGATGCAGCTTCATTGATTGATCAAATGCAAGTAAAGCAAAATGGAATAATAGTTTACGATGGAAATAATCTTCACAGATTTGTCAATGTCAAAAGCTTGCTTGAAATTTCTGACGATTATGCAAAGACAACCGGAACAAACGAATTCTTTTATTTAGATAATACAGCTGCTGCAGAATCTCGAGATGATCAAGCTGGTTATAATTCGGGATTTGCGATTCGTCATGCTTTAATCATAACTAATCAAAAAGTTGACTCTATAATTCCATTAAATAAATATTCCTTCTTTGGGGGTTTGGAAACAAACATGCTTCCTCCTAGTCAGATTCAAATCAGCTTGCAGCTAACAGATGATAATGTACTAATTTTCAAAGCTGGTGGTGATGATGGCCGAGTAGTTATTAATAAATTAGTTTTGTGGATACCCAGAATGATATTTAACTCAGATGGTTTAAGTTACATAATGACAAATCATATGATATCAACAAGATGGACTTACCTCCGTGAAATGATACAAGAGAGCGGAAGTTCTGATCTAACTGAATCCGTATTTAGAATAACGGCTGGAGTCAAAAGTCCAAAACACGTTTTTGTGTATTTGCAAAGGGCTGACAAGAGTTCTTCTCAAACACAAAATCCTCACCTTTTGGATACGTTTAAGGTAAATGCTGCTAATACTAATTGCTATTTACAATCAGCTAGACTGGAAGTTGGAAATGGTGTTTATTATCCAGAAACTGAATACAGTTACGATAATATCATAAGAATATTCAGAGATGTTATTAATTATTCTTACAAGCAAAATGATAAAAACACCGGAATTTTACTCAATGTAGGTAATTTTAAAACTCTTTTCGGAATGATATATTTCGATTTGAGTTACAAGGAAAATGAAGTTAGTATTGATCCAAAACAAATCTGAAATATAAATTAAATATACCTCCTGCTGCTCGATATAAAGTTTATGCTCTGGTTCTCTATGAAGTAGATGTTGTTATTGATACTGTCGGGAATGAATTGGTAATAGTTTAATCTAACTTATAATATATATGACTTACATAAATTATTCAGTAAATTTAACAGATGGACAGAAACAAAGTTTAGCAAAGGCTTATGAAAACAAAAGTGAATTAACACTCAGGTTAAAAAATAACCAACTAACTGGGAATTTTCCTTTGCTGCTAACAGCTACTCAAATTAACAATATTAACAAAGCTAAATCTGATGGACGGCGATTAGACATAAATATATCGAAATCGCAGATGAGATCCCAGTCAAAAAATGGAGGCTTTTTAGGTGCATTAGCTGGTTTGTTAACTAAAACAATATTACCAACAGTTGCTAGATTTGCTCCAAAGATATTAGGACCTCTAGCAACTGGGGCACTTAGTGGTCTGGCAAGTACTGGAATTGGTAAAATATTTGGAAATGGAATGGTAACTGTTCCTGCTGATAAAAACCAAACACTTCTAAAATCAGATAAATTAACAGCTGCACAAAAAAACAAAATAGCAAAGTCAAAAGGTTCCTGCACGATTAAACTAACAAAAAAAGAACTGCAAGGCGTACTGGTATGTGCTTCTAGTAACAAAACGGTAACTGCACCCAGTGGTAAAAAACAGCAAGACGTAACAGCAACTGTTCCTAGTGATAAAAAACCAAAACTTCTAAAATCAAATAAATTAACACTTGCACAAAGAAAGAAGATAGCAAAGTCAAAAGGTCACTGCCCTGTTAAACTAACTAAAAAACAACAACAGGACGGAGGATTTCTTGGAATGCTTGCATCATTAGGAATTCCATTGATTAGATCTCTTATTAGTGGCTTAACTGGAAAAGGTTTGCAAGTAGATAGAAGAGGACAAGGTTTGCAAGTAGACTCACAAATCAGGCCATACAGAAGTATCCCATTCATAAAAAAAAATTAAATTTGAAAAATGAACCTATATCTAACTTAGATATAATGAAATGGGTTAAGCAGCTAGGTATACAGAACTTCAGTGGGGTGTACAGCAAAAACAAATTACCAGCAAAACAAAATAAACTAGAATGTGGTATTATTAATCTTGATGATCATATTGGACCCGGCACACACTGGACTTGTTACTATGATAATTATTACTTTGATCCGTTTGGCTTGAGCCCACCAAAAGAAGTTTTAGCGTACATGCCTGATATAAAATACAACACTATTCAATACCAAGATAAAACAAGTATTTTGTGTGGATATTTCTGCCTATTCTTCATTAAAAAGTTACAAGAAGGAAATAGTACGTATGATATTCTTTACACATTATTAAAGCCTTACAAACCAGTGAAAAATGAAAACATCATAACATCATATTTTGTAAACGAAGTTTAATCTAATCATATTATTTATGAGTTACTGCATAAAAGAAAAAAAGGTTACTGAAAATATTAATCCTAAGTATGTTTTAGCAAAAAATGGTAGAAAATGTTAAAAGCAACTTGTGCATCTTGTGGTATTACTAAAACAAAGTTTGTTAAAAACACAGAAGGTGGTAATATTGATATTCATAAAGCTATGCTTCCTCTGTTACCTAAAAAAGGGCAAAACTTCCTGGTTATAAATATTGCGGTCCTGGTAATCCACTTAATAGCGGAGAACCGGCAAATGAATTAGATGCTGTTTGTAAAGATCATGATTATTGCTATGATGAAAATCCTAGTAATAAATCAACGTGTGATAAAAACATGCTTGCTGGTTTGAAATCTAGTAAGTCTAAAACTATCGGAGAAAAGATTTCTAAGAATTTGATAGTAAAACCAGTCATTAGTACAACATATAAACTTGGTCTTGGAAACTCAAAAAACTAAAAAAGGCGTTGAAATGGACTGACAAGTTAGCAGATGAACTTCATAAACCTATACGAACAAAGTTCACTCAACGCCGTGTGATTGTTAATGAAATTGATAAAATATGGTCTGCTGATTTGGTTGATATGCAATCGTTTTCAAAGTATAATAAAGGTACTAAATATTTGCTTACTGTTATTGATTTATTTAGTAAATTTGCTAAGGCTATACCCGTTCCAAATAAAACTGGATTAGAAATTACTAAAACGTTCCAACAAATAATGAGTACAGGAAGACAGTGTAAATTGTTGTGGGTTGATCAAGGTGTGGAATTTTACAACAAAACGTTTTAGCAATTTCTTGATGATAATAATATCAAAATGTATCACTCTTTTAATTTCGGAAAAGCTGTAGTAATTGAACGATTTAACAGGACATTAAAAGAAAAGATGTGGAAATATTTCACAGCAAATAATACAAATACATATTTAGACGTGCTTCAGGCGATGGTTGATAAGTATAAAAACACAAAACATCGGAGTATTAAAATGACGCCAATTGAGGCTAGCGATGAGAAAAATAAAGGAACAGTGTATTTCAACTTGTATGGAAAAATAAGAAGTAATCAAATTAAGCCAAAGTTTAAAAAAAGGGGATAATGTCAGAATCAGCAAATATAAAAGAACGTTTGAGAAAGGTTGTACCCCAAATTGGACTGAAGAAATATTTATTGTTGATGAAATTCAAAACACAAATCCAGTGACATACAAAATAAAAGATTTAAACAACGAAAACATTGATGGAAGCTTCTATGAATTAGAAATGATAAAAGCAAAGCAAGAAATATCTACGATTGAAAAAGTAATACGACGTGATTATAAAAAGAAACAAGCATTGATTAAATGGAAGGGTTACAATGAGGATTTCAATAGCTGGGTCTCATTTAAGGATATTGAAAATATTAAATAAGGGCTTAAAAATAATAACATATAATATTATTATATAATGGGACAAGAAAGATTAGAAAAGGTTTGCAGAAAACTTAACAATTTAAAAGATAAATATAGAAGAGAATTGATGAGAGGCAGACAACTCCAAGTAGAATATGAAGTAGTTCGTGATGATTTTATGGACACTAAAAAAAGACGATTGCTGGTTGAAATGGATAATTATGAACGCGAGCTGAATAGTAACAGAGAAGAGCTTCTTGAACTGAAATACAAAATAGCAAAGTGTAGGAAAATAAAATACTCCATGGTAAAAAATTATATGCAGAGCGATGATGAAGACTACTGCCCGGTTCCGTCTGACTTTGCTTAACGAGTTGCAAATGCTATTGAAAAACTTCGCCGAAAGTAGATTCGACGAAAGTAGACATAAAATAAAATTGCGCTCTCCTAACGAGTTGCAAATGTTATGTTATTAAAATGGCAAACCGGATTGATTAGTAGTATAGAAACTGGTGGTATGGGGCGGAGTTTTCCAGAGCGGGGTTGCTTGAGAAAACTGTTGAAATATGTTGAGGTGCTGATTTAGGCGTGACTTACATTTAGATCTTGGTGGTGTAAATGAGAGTTACGCCTGAATTCCCCCTGGCATATTTCATTAGTTGTTCTCATTCCCCGCGAGGGAAAGCTGGCCTGGTACCACCAGTTTCTATACTACTCTTTAATTATATTGTCACGCGAAACCCATGGTTTTCTGGATCTCAACAAACTGTGAAGGGAAATTTTGTGTTTCTAGTGTAATGGATACATGACTGATACAGGTATGTTAATCTCCCGACCAAACATTAATTTATTTGGGGTATATCCCCTAGTTTCGTGAACACTACTTCGATAAGCCATGCAGACCAAAATTAAATAGGAATCCCAGTCTGAGTGGCGATCATTAACATACGCCGAAAGCATTCTGAGGACTGTACTATTGTACCGTTCCACCTCGCCATTGCATTGAGCATGATATGGGGACGTTCTGGTCTTCCGTATTCCCAACAAGTCGCATACTGCGTACATAAGTTTAGATTCAAAATTTTGAGCTTGATCAGTTTGTATAACTTTCGGAATACCATATCGAACAATGAAGTTTTCAACTAGAATTTTGGCAACAGTTTTTGCTTGCATATTTTTAGTAGGGTAGGCCTCTGTGAATTTTGAAAAATAGTCTGTTACTACCAGGATGTATCGATTTCCCTGTTCTGTTAATGGTAACGGGCCAAAAAATCAAGGGCAATTTTTTCACGAGGTTCCCTTATTTGGTCCTGTACTAGGGGTGCCCTGGCCTTTGAGGGCGGGTTTTCCGTTTTTGACAAGTATCACAACGTTTAACCCATTCCACAACAGTGCGTTTCAAACCAATCCAATAGCAACGTGAACGAACTTTTTCTAGCGTTTTCTTCGTGCCTAGGTGGCAGTTATATAGTACTAGTTATATTATGAGCCGAATGTAAAACAGCGGCTTGTAGGTCATCTGGAATAACCAGTAACTTAGTACTTAATTTATCCTTTAAAACAGTCCAATGTCGGTAAAGAATGCCATTTTCTACTACCAACTCATCCCATTGTTGTACACATTGTTTAACTCTCGGGAGAAGTGTCTGAACTACTGGCAATGGCGGCCTTTCATTGTACTCGGTCTTTAGTCTGATAACTACAGACAAGGTAGCGTCGGCGCTTTGAGCCTTTACAATTTCATCTGAACTAAAACCTTGTATGTAAACCGCGTTTACAACTGTGTCCCAGGATATCGGCTTAACGCATCAGCGTTGCCATGTAATCGTCCTACTCTATGTTTGATTTCAAAGTCAGAGTTAGAGAGAAATTCTAACAATATTGCCACTTGACCTTCCGGTTCTTTGAAGTTATATAACCAAGTAAGGGAAGCATGATCACTTCTTACTAGAAATTGTCGACCATACAAAAACGGTTTGAAATGCTTGATGCTTTTGATCATAGCTAAAAGTTCTTTTCTTGTTGTACTATAGTTTCTTTCAGGAGGAGTACGAGTAATGCAATAATAAGCAATAACTTTCTCTACGCCCTCAACTTCCTGTGACAACACCGCGCCTGTACAATAATCACTACTATCGCAGTCTAAAATAAATGGTTTAGTGAAATCCGGGTATGTAAATAGCAAGCTCTTCAGTTGTTCAAGCGCTGAACCTGTTCTTTTTCTGACCAGTGAAATTTTGAGTACTTTCTTGTGAGGTCATTCAGTGGAGTAGCCGTATCAGAAAAATTTGGAACGAATCGGCGGTAATAGGATGCTAATCCTAGGAATTGTTTAACATTTTTGACCGCTTTAGGTGTAGGTCATTTTTTAACCTTCTCCAGTTTTTCAGGATCGCAAGAAACCCCCTCTTCGCTGGCAATGTGACCCAGGAAATTATTTTTTCTCTCAAATAGGTTACACTTTTTAGCTTTGAGCCTGAATCACTCGAGAGAAAACTTCTGCTAGCCTTTCGACATGCTCCTCAAAATTCGCCGCAAAAACCAGTATATCGTGTAAACCGGTCAAAACCAATTCCATTAATCTCTGAAAGAAAAGTACTAGGTGCTGAAGACGAACCAAAAGGCATAACGTTATATTCGTACAAACCGCCATATCCAGTATTAAAGGCAGTCTTCTCCCGATCCTTAGTTTCCACCTCTAACTGATGATAACCTTGACAGAGGTCGAGACTAGAAAAATATGATGCACCAGCGAGACTCTCTAGAGATTCTTGTGTAAGTGGTAATGTGTATGCATGTTGTCGCGAGCTACACCCATTAACTTTTCTATAATCTACACAGAGTCGGAATTCTCCCCCTTTCTTTACGACCAACACAATAGGGGATGCCCAAGGACTAAACGATGGACTGATAATATTGTCCGCTAGCATAGTCTTAATCTGTTTTTCAACCTCCTGACGTTTATGGTACGGTAGCCTGTAGGGGCGTTGTCGGATAAGCAGTGAATCCCCAGTGTCTATTTTGTGAGTAAGTAGGTCAGTACGACCCAATTTGCCATCACTTTTCGTGAAGGCTTCTTGATACTCCGTAAGTAATTTTTTTACTTTAATGGATTGGTTCTGATCTAAATTCTCACATGAACGTTCACATAGGTCTCCTTATAAAGGGTCCATTTCTGGATCACTTGTTATATCGCGATCTTCAACAACTTCCTGTACAGAACATATTTTTCCCACATAAGCATGTTTTTCCAAAAATTGAGGTTCATCGCTTAAATTTACCAATCGAATTTGGGATACGATCTGAAACTGGTCTCACTAAAGACAGAGCTAGAAGAATATTGCGATCTGTGGTCAAAATCTTGATATTGTTTTCCACTAAACCTTCACCTATGAATGATTTAGACAGTACACCATTTACAACCATTTCACTTTTGGGCGGTGTTCTGGTACTGTCAGAAAGTGCTATGCGGCAACATATATCGCGACTTGCTGAATGGAGTTTTATTGTAGTATTTTGAAAAATGAGAATAGATTTTCCATAATCCACAATCATGTGAAACTTCGATTGACTGTCCTTCTTGAAAGCTACTTTCCCTGTCCGATCTTTTTATATTTCTTTTCCTAAGAAAATCGGCACCTAAAATGGCCGGTTCTTCAACATCTAAAAATAATACTGTTATTGGCAGTGTCCGGTTTTTAACAGTAATAACAATATCAACACTGCCATGACAGGAAATCGTATCCCCATTTACATTCGCAATGTTTCGTAGATGTGGTTTTAATTTTTCATTGAGCCCCAATTGTTCGCAAACTATGTTCGCAAACTAGGGGAGAAATAATCGACACTGCCGATCCACTAACTAACAGAAAATCTAAGTCCCGTTAACACATTAGGTTATATTGGGACAGCCACCTCAGTAGAACTTATAGCAGAACAGGACGAAACAGTGAATACTTATAAACTTTTATCGATTTAAATAGCTTCTGAATAGGAAAAAACAAAGTTCCTTTAAAATGCCAATAGACATAACGCTTTACTTCATTTTAGATTAATACTTCATTTTAGATTAAATGTGCGTTGCACAAAAAATACATTAACAGTAGAACAGTAAGATCTCGATTCAGGTAATATTTTCCAATAGTTAACCGATTTTTATGAAACTTAGTTCATCTAATGCTGAAAACAAAATGCTACTCCCGGTTGAAAAACTCTTGAAACAAAAATGTTATTGAAGGAATAAGGATGTTTTTTGGTTGAAAGCCGTGACAGAGTACATACTATTTCAGTAAACTCACGGATGTTAACCCATTTACACAATCTAGCTCTTGTCTTTACACTCATTCCTATAGTTTTTATACAAAGGATTGTATTTCGTATGATTTCACTGGGCATATGTCAATTTGATCGGTTTACAAGGCAAAAATAAAAAATGATTTAGAACACACCATTTCAGTTAAATGATAGGGTACACATAAAAAACGTATACTTGTAATTAGATCGTGAATACACACGGTTTAACACGTTTAATAGCCTTCCGTTTGTCATTGATACACTTCTCCGTTCTGAAACGGGCATTGATAGCATGTTTCTATACTGCAAATAGGTGTATCGTGTCAAAGGACTGACTTATCCTGTTCAAATGCAGCATTTTCAATACGTTTTGCATAGGTGATTGGTGATTTGGGTATTAAAAACGGGTTTCAACCGGAGTAGCATTTTGTTTTCTGCATTAGATGAACAAAGTTTCATAAAAATCGTTTAACTATTGGCGACAAAATCAGACAAATTGTTACCTGAATCGAGGACGGATTTCTTGGCTATTTCGTGTTGAACCCTTCATTTGGTCACGTGGGTTGTGCACACTGTGTAAGGTATATGCTCAACTTTATAGTGCTGCCACACTGGAGTACCACGCCGTAGACATATGGCATGATACCCCACCCAGTCACATTAAACTGACACGGGGCCTATGAGTCCTAGACCTACTCTTTCTATGCTGAGCGTTAAGGAACAGAGCTACCCTTTTTATTAAGTCTTTGGTATCATGACCCGGCGGGGGATTGAACCGAACACCTCCCGCTTGCAAGGCGGACCTCTACCACTATACTGTAAGACTTGGGGGCATCATTGTTTACATTTACATCTCGGTAACATATTACAATGTGATTACTTTACTATTTATTATAAACGTATAAATACTGTTCACTTACATAACATACACCTTGGTATGTTCAGGAATTATCATCTTCATTTCTTAAAATGCACTTAAACCGCATTATTTGATAGATTTCCACATTAGCAACTGACAATCTTACTGGAGGCGGCCATGTTTATTGTTGTTGTTGGCACCGGTAAAGGTCTGGTAGTAATTTATCGCTCTATAAATTAATCTGGTTTAATACCACCAATTCGTGTTATAGCAATGATGTAACTTTGCAACCTAGTTGATATTATTCATTGTTTAAATGCTTAGTTATAAAATAATCTCTACATTTTGGTCACAGTAGCCAAGTTTAGCCTGCTCACTTCAAAGTATTTGTCTACGATGTTTGTTTAAGGCACAGTTCAGTATAAAACTTATATCATTCTTTTCGTAATTCAACAAGAAATTTATTCATGTACGTCTGAACCATGTTAAAACATGTTTTACTTTCTTATTGGCAAATAACAGTGATCGATGGTCTGTTGAGGCCCGGTGAGTCTGAATCAATGCCTGGTCACCGGTCTCCGATTTCATTGGCTACCGGTGGACTAGATAATTTCTTTTGGATCATTCAGACACACCTCCACCACCGGACCGTCAATCATTTGTCAGTTTGCATCACGTGATCATGACCCAAGGGTATATAAAGCGCGTCTGTCAATCAAAAGTCAGTTCTCTCAGAGGTTTTTTTGGCGGGTTTATTTGAAATCCGGTCTTCAGGTGATTGGTGATATTATACCTGTGGCGGGTTATTTAGAAGCCTGTGGTTATTTGAAATTCTGTGGTTATTTCAATTCTGGTCTTTAAGGTGACTAGTGATTTCTATTTATTTATTCTCGTCCGTCGAAATAAGTATTGATTTACTCTTCGGTCGTTTTCGCCGGATCTATACAGTATAGATAAAATACCGCCATTTTATAGAAATATCGGTTATTTTTGCTCTTGTGTTAATTAAGAGCTGACTACAAAAAGTTCAGGTAATATTGTTTGAATACTTTGAACACAAGATCTAGTTAAAGAATAAATATGTTACTTTATGTTGACTTCATGTTATTATTAAAAAGCTGCCGGTCATTACAATACCATGCTATGAAACACTAAATTTGTGAGGGATGGGTAGCTGATTTCCGTGATCTGGCATTTTAAACGGTTACAAAAATCGACGCAAAATCCACTGCACACCCAGAACGGAGAAGCCCGAACGATGATTCGTTCTTCGTTTTAGTTATATCACTAGTTATATATCGAACATATCTTAGAATGGTGTCATTCCATTTCCACACCATAAGTTATGTGATAAAAGTATATATTTCCCCTTTCTCTCTGAAAAAAATCCCGGTAAAAAAAACAGCAACATACATGTACCTTCGGAATGGTACCCTTTCTTGGTACTGGCAGAGAGGCCACGCATATGAAATAATGAAACCAGTGATAACGGTGTGATATGATTGGAGTATTACATTGTTAAATATTAATTTAATTTTTAAACTCCATCATGACCATACATTTTATATTGTTTACTTTACCTTTCAACATGTTCAATATATATGTAAATTGGGGTTTCTGGACCAAAACGAATATGACCCAAACAACCCCAAAATCCACCCCAAAATCCACCCCTTGAAATAAGCTGGGTTAGAGTTATATTTTGAGATTTTTTAATAAAAGTTGAAATTTACACCTAATTCACCATAAAATGGTGATTTTACTTGATTTATTAAAACTTTTTTAAAATAGGGGTAGTGAAGATTGCAAGTTTAATTTTTTTTTATAAGCTATCAAAATTATAAAAATATTGCTTTTTTTGTAATATAATTATAAAATGTTTCTTTAATACAAAACAAATTTGTTGATTTGTTATCAAAATTACACCTAAATCAACGAATAAACACGAATATAATAAAATATGATTTTTTACTAGAAAATCAAATTTCTATATGTTTTAGCCTATTACATTCAACAATATATGGCTTGACTACTTCCCAGTATCTATGTCTTAATTTGATATTTTGCACTTGTACCTTTTTCACATTTTAGACACGGTAAAACTTTACTTTGCTTTAATCTGAATTAGTGTAAACTGCAGTAGTTTGAATCTTTTGTTGGTTTATTTTTACAAGGTTCGTGATCTCCAACTTTGAGAAATTGGCAAATGTTTTTAATTTTCTCAGTGTTTTCCATTTTCTTTTTCTTGTTATAATAAATATTTTTTTATTTAAAGAAAAAAATTTAATATGATATATATTACAAAAATGAGTACCGAAGACGTTCACTACATTTTACAATTACACCGGGAAGGAGTAATTAATAATGATCAGCTTAGAAAGGGGCTAGATGCTCTTAAAGAAGTTCCAAAGGAAACTCCAAAAGAGGTTAGTCAATCATTTGAAAATTACCAAAAGAGACGACGTGCTAAAAAACAACGTAAACGAGAAAAGCAGAAATATGATAAATTACAAGAAAATATCATAAATGAACAAAAGCAGAAATATGCTAAATTACAAGAAAATGTTATAAATGAACTAAAACAAGTTTTTAAAGATAGAAAATTAAAACTGGTTGACAAACCAATGTGTGGCTATTTTAAAGCATACGAGATATCTGCCGAGAAATACAAAGACCCTCAAAAACTATTGCGTGATAAAAAATCCATTATTACAAAACAAATAAGCAAAGAGCTGACAAAGATGAATGGATTAAAGTTTCAATTAGGTCTCACTGTAGATTTATTTAAAGATGATGGTGATACCAAAAAATATACCACAGCAGTATTACACAGCGAGCAAAATGCAATCTTAAACCCTGAAAAAATAAATTAGTTTTACGATGAATCATCTGCAAATATACAAGAGAGCCTTGAAAGATTTA
Organism: Cyrtodaria siliqua; assembly: GCA_037043455.1. Taxonomy (NCBI): domain Eukaryota; kingdom Metazoa; phylum Mollusca; class Bivalvia; order Adapedonta; family Hiatellidae; genus Cyrtodaria; species Cyrtodaria siliqua. The sequence goes on along the minus strand of JAWPHD010000416.1, from coordinate 79,307 downwards.
CAAACACAGCATCCGGATTAGAAATTGATCACTGTGTTACGTTTTACTTAAATATTGCAAAGTACGAGCCGTTAAAAGGTTCTTCATATATTCCTTTACCCAAAGCAGTAGCTGATAAAAAAGCAATTATAAATGTGAAAAACAATGATGATAAATGTTTGTTCCATGCAATACATTCTGCTTTAAATCCAGCTGCAGATCATACAGACAGATTATCAAAGTATCCTAGTATAGAGTTCTTGAAGAAAGATAACATTGACTTTCCCACTCCAATTTCTCAAATAACCAAAGTAGAGAAACAAAACAACCTTGCTATCAACGTTTATGGATATACCATAACAGGAAAAAATAAAAAGGTATCTGTTTTTCCATATAAAATATCAGAACAACCAAAAGATATTGAACGAATTAATTTGATCTTAATATCTGAAGACACTGAAGTTGAATCAGAAAACGAAGACGACCCAAACAATGAAGAAGGAATTACAGATGACAACTATAACCCTGATGATTATTCCAAAGAACCAAAAACATTAACAACAAAACATCATTATTGCTGGATTAAAAATTTGAATAGACTACACTGGGATCAAAACAAACACCATGGTCAAACTTACTTTTGCGATCGTTGCCTTCACGGCTATTCTGGACAAGGACTATATACAAAACACAAAGAAGACTGTGATGGTATTAACAAAAATTCTTGCAGAATAGAAATGCCAAAGGAAGGTAAAAATACTGTAAAATTTAAAAATCATCAAAATCAGATGCCTGTGCCTTATGCAATATATGCTGATTTTGAGAGTATAATCAAACCAGAATCAATTAAATTTGGAAAGAAATCTGAAATCACAAGTGTGCACGAAGCTTGTGGATTTGGATATCAAGTTGTCAGATATGATGGTAAAACAGAAGAACCTGTTATTTACAGAGGTGAAGATACTGTTGAAAAGTTTTTAAATCACTTAGAATGTGAGAAGAGCAACATTAATAACATATTTGCTCACCCAAAACCCTTAATTATGACACAACAAAATGAGGAAGATTATGAAAAAGCAACACACTGCTGGATATGCGAAAATGAAATAGGTAGGAAATGTGGCAAAAACTGTAAAGTAAGAGATCACTGTCATTTTACAGGAGAATACAGAGGTGCAGCACATAAAAACTGCAACCTAAAACTAAAAATAAAACCAAATAAAACAATTATTCCTGTTATATTTCACAACCTCAAAGGATATGATAGTCATCTTATAATGCAAAAAATACATAAAATGACAGGTAATATTACATGCATTCCGAACAACGCTGAAAAGTATATTTCATATAGTGCCGGACAACTTAGATTTTTAGACAGTTTCCAATTTATGGCTTCGTCTCTGGAAAAATTGGGGACAAACAGATTTACTTTTACGAAAAGGTGTTTATCCATACGAATATATGGACAGTATGGAAAGATTTAAGGAAACGCAATTACCGCCTATAGAAAAGTTTTACAGTAGTCTTTCAGATGAAAGTATAAGTTCCAAAGATTACGAATATGCTCAAAAAATATGGAAAGAGTTTAACTGTAAAACTCTTGGAGACTATCATGATTTATATCTAAAAACTGATGTAACTCAGTTAGCAGATGTGTTTCAAACTTTTAGAAAAACATGTATGAGTGCATAAAAACTTGATGCTTTACATTACTATACAGCACCTGGATTATCTTGGGATGCTTTACTCAAACATTCAGAAATAGAATTAGAACTTTTGACAGACATTGACATGCACTTATTTATAGAAAAAGGTATGCGTGGTGGAATTAGTATGGTATCAAAATGATATGCCAAAGCAAACAATCCACATGTAGTTTATAACCCTAACAAGGAAAACAACTTTTTAATGTATTATGATGCCTGTAACCTCTATGGTTGGGCAATGAGTCAACCACTTCCATATTCTGGCTTCAAGTGGGTGGAATCAGGAAAGTTGCCAGAGCCAAAAGAAGGAAAAGGATATTTTGCAGAAGTTATTTGGAATATCCTAAAGAACTCCATGAATCTCATAATGACTATCCACTTGCACCGGAAAGATTAGCAGTGAAAAAAGAATGGTTGTCTGAATACCAGACAGATCTGTTAGAAAATAATAGCATGATAAATACAGAACAACTAGTTCCTAATCTTATGGACAAAGAAAAATATGTGATACATCACAAAAACCTGGAACTGTATTTATCTTTGGGTATGAAACTAAAGAAAGTACACAGAGTAATAGAATTCAATGAAAAGCCATGGATGGAATCATATATTCGTTTAAACACAGAACTTAGGAAAAAAGCTAAATCACAATTTGAAAAAGATTTTTACAAGCTTATGAACAACTCTGTGTTTGGTAAAACAATGGAAAATTTACGCAAGCGGACTGTTATAAAACTAGTCAAAACTGATGGCTCCGAAAATGAAAAGATAAGAAAAATAATAGCCAAACCCAACTTTAACAGGCGTATAAAGTTTTCAGATGAATTGTCAGCAATACATGTAAACAAAACAAAATTAACATTAAACAAACCAATCTATGTTGGGATGGCAGAATTAGATTTATCAAAGTACCATATGTATGATTGGTATTATAATACTTTGAAAAAAAGGTACAAAAATAACTGTACTTTATTATACACAGATACTGACAGCTTGCTTGTAGACATCAGAACAGATGATGCATACAAAGACATGGCTGAAATGAAAGATGAGTATGACTTGAGTGATTATCCTCAAGATCACCCAATGCATGATGATACAAACAAAAAAGTATTGGGTAAAATGAAAGACGAATGTGCTGGTGTTGCTTTAGCTGAGTATGTTGGATTAAGACCTAAGCTATATTCTATTTTGAGAGCGGATGAACAACTTATTAAAAAAACAAAGGGTGTAAGAACTTATGTAGTCAAAAAACATATAAATTTTGAAAACTACAAGGATGCACTATTTAACAAGAAAAAATATAACCATGAAATGAATTTGATGCGATCAATAAAGCATCAAATATATGGCATAACAGTAAACAAAGTTACATTATCACCATTTTACTCAAAAAGATACATCCGAGAAGATGGAATTACAACTGATGCACATGGTTTCTATAAAAACTTATGAATTTGAGTATCAGCAGGAACAATAAGTAATTCTTCTTTGACAAATCCTCTCTGTGGCGCTGGTGCTTTCAAATAATAAACTCTTATACCTTGCGTCACGATATAACTTTTAATCTTGTGAATATCTACACTCCACATTGGATCAGTTGCTCTGCGTCTTCCACCTTCTTGTTCCCCGGGTTGATATAAATATCTTACACTGGCATTCATACAGATAGGATCATCTTTTAATATTTTTGTTTCAACAGGAGGAGGCCTTTTTGTCTCCGCATTTATGGCTTTAACAACTTCTGGTAATCTCTTTACCCATTCTCTATTACGTTTTTGTGAATCTATTTCCTTAGCATACTGATAGCCAAACAATCTTTCAGCTAATGTTCTGTTAAATCTTTCAACTAAAGCTTGGTCTCTGTGTATTTCTGTTCTGCCCCGTCTGATATTTACTTTGTGTTTTGACATCAACTGTGATACTGCACCCATAAATTCGCTGCCTGGATCAACTTGTAATAACTTTGGATATTTCAAATGCCGACTGTATATATTTTCAAATGCTTTGGCAACTTCTTTACTATCCTTGGAAGTCAGTGGCTCTGCTTCTTTGTATCTACTTGCAATATCAACCACAGTCATCGCATATTTATATGTCTTGCGTCCACGACCAATCCCAAAAGTATCATGCGGTAAAAATAACAAATCAGATTGATGCACTCCATTTTTAGCAGAAACATCAAACCTGGGTCTAACTATTTTCTTTGGCGCAGGTAAATAAATCTGCCACACAGCTTGTTTCTTTAAAAATTCTAATGCCTTTTTTTCACTGACACCAGCCTCTTTTGCTAATTTTTTAACTGCTGTGTAACCTCTCCAAAATCCTTTTGGGCTGTAATAAATATAACCCATTTTTTTCTACTAAAGAATAAACTTTATATAACTATAAAGAAAAAATGGATATCACAACTGCACAATTTGATGAACTGCTTGAAGAGCAATATCAAAATAGCACAAAGAAATGGACAGACTTGGAACTAAATAAAATATACTCTATTACAGATACGAAAATAGTAGAAACTGAATATGGTCCATCCATGGTATTGACATTATCAGACAACGGTGAAGTATGGGCGCCTGATCATCTCAAAAATAAATTAGAGAAGAGTGCTAAACCACCATATTATATTCGACCACTTGGATTGAAGCCATGTAAGAACAACAAAAAAAATAGGTATCACGCATATGACTTAGTCTTTTCAAAGTAAACTTAGTCATTTCAAATCCAAAAAAGTCTAAAGTAATTATAGTTTTAAACTATTTTTTTTTTATGAAATCAATTTGTACGCCACAAATCCAGTTGCAGCCATGCCCACCACAATAAACGTAATTTCTCTATTCTGTTGATCCGGAGATGGTGTATAAAAATCACTCAACTTGGGCTGCGGTTCCAAAAGCAAATGTTTGCCAGTTATGTAATAATACTGTTTCATAGCTTGGTCTACATCATCAAAAGTCTGCTCTGCATGATGCTCTTTTTGCAGTTGCTTATTAATAAAATCTAATCTCTCTGTTCTTTTTTTATTCCACTCCGCTTGTGCTGCGTTTAATTGTTCTACGGCTTTGTCATGTCTTTGTCTTTCCTCATCTGAATGACTTCCCATTTTTGAAAAGAAATAATTTGAACCACTAAACGCTAATGCATTTGTTAATGCTCCACCGATCATCATTGCTACTGCACTTGCCATTTTTGATATATATATTTTTTAAAATTTTTCATAATATCCGCAGGAATAATACCTTGCTTAATCAACATATCTTTTGTACACATTGCTAACATTATATCCACAGACAGCATCCCAACATTTTCTATATTAAAATCCACTTTAGGTGCTGGTCTTTTTAGTAGTTTTTTGCCAATCTCAGAATATCCAACAGTTAGAAGTGTTTCCACTCCTGCATGATACATCATATTTACAATTTGTTTTCCGTCAATACTTGCTGCCATTTTTTTTATATGATTATTTTTTTAAAATAAATTATTAAAAATCAAACGGGTCTTTTGGTGCAACATGAACAGGTTGCACAGCTACAGGTTGCGTAGCAGATTTCTTGTTATAAATATACAAACCCAACCCAGCAATGCCTAATAAAACCAGACACGGTGGAATATAATTTTTGTATACGTTTATTTTGATTTTTTCTGGTTCTTCTTCACCTATTGTTATTTTTGTTATTTGATTTGCAGCATTTTGATTTGTAACATCTTGAAGCAAACGCTTTGCCTTTTTTGCCGCTGCTCCTTTTTTTCCAGCTTCTATTCTTTTTGGATTTTTTACTTTTTGTTGTTCAACAGGTTGTGTAACAACAGGTATAACTTCACTCTCTTGGTTCTCCATTTATATTATCTATAATTTTATTTTTATTAAAATCAATATGTCTAACAGTTGTCCGTATTGCTGTAAATGGTGCTAAGCACATCCCATACCTATAATACAACTCACAACAAGCGCTTGTCAAAGCATGATTAATAAATGGGTCTTCCTCCAAATCTTCTATCAGCTTTGGTGGATTGGTTACATTAAAATATTTTGATACTCCCATCACATACAATAACTACTGATATAGGTTAATAAAAGAATTGCCTAAAGTCTTGGTCATGCTTGCCCCAAGCCTTGCTTCATATCTGCAGTAAAGTTTGTTAATTTCATCCGGGGGCATGCTATCTATATTTGTGAGTTGTATGTCCTTACCCAAATATTGACGACTACCACCTCCAGCCACTATGGCTGATAATCTTTCTTTTTTTGTTTCTTGTTGCTTTGATTCATCTGGTTCCGTCTGTTCCGATATATTTTGTAATAGTTCTTCCGCATTCATTTTTATATTATTAATCTTATTTTTTATCTTGAAATAAATATAAAATACAAAACAACTAGCAGCGATATTTATGCAACTAGTAATTGATAGTATTGTTAATAGCATTGTTATTAATATTGCTATTTTTTCTATTAACATTATTAATTTGCTGCAAGCATTGCTATTAACATTACTAATTTGATATGAGCAATGCTATAAGCATTGCTATATTCCCGATATTTTAATTATATTTTCATGTCAGTGTTGCTATTAACATTGCTACTTTGCTGTTAGTATTACTATTAGCAACAGTTAGAAAAAAAGCAATTATTCAACCCAATAACCAGTTGGTTGGTCAGTCCTCAAAATTAACTTCGAATATTTAGTCTTAGCTAAAGCTTTTCTTATTCTGGTTCTCTCCTCCAACGTTGGAATAACATCATTCTCTCTCAAACACTTTTCATAACTATCTCTGTCTTTGGTGTAAAACATACACAACCATTTTGCTTGCTCTCTCAAATCTTTCAATACAGAATTATATCTCTGTGAAATGACCCACACTGATTGTTTGGCGTGGCGACCAGAGAATGCCAACTCTGATAACATATCTTTTTTTTTTGTTAATTCTTTTGTGGCTGAGCAATCGTCAATAATGTATAATGTGGGCTGGCCAGCATATTGTTTGAAAAAGAAACGCAACAGTTCTTGTAACATTTCTTTACCGTTGCTCACGGGATTGACAATTATTATTTTTTTATCTTTAGGGTTTTTCACATCTCCTATCCAGGATCTATTTTTATAAGCCTCGTTCAACTCTATGGTTGGACACAATATAATTATATGTTTAAAAACTCCAACATACTCTTGTTCAAGTATGTCAAGAACAAACTCTGTTTTACCACAGCCTGTCTGACCGCAGATAATGGCACTGTGTCAATATTTAGGATATTTTTGTTGCAAACTAGTATCCTGCTTCTTTGAATCTTCCATCTTCGAAATTGATTTGCGCATCTTGTATTATATATATATAAATATTTAAAGTTTGATCTGCATCTGCTTTTTTATTTATTAATATCGTTATGCCTTCACTGCCGTTTTCTATTCTTCTTCCACTGCCGTGTAATAAATTGTCCTCACATGTTCTAAGGTCAAGCCACAAAGCATATGATTTTGTCAAATAGGTCTCAAGAGAAACATAGGTAAAGTTTAAGTCCCTCGCTACTATTTCTGTCTCTTTGTTTCTTTTTGATGTCAAGGCAAAATATTTGTTGATTTCATCCCAATGTTGATATGCCTTCATACCCTGACTATGCAACTGATTTGGTAATCCCTCTATTGTCATTTCAACCTTTTCAATCTTTGGGTTGTAAAAGGATTCCGTGTCTGTTCTTTCTGGGTCTTCAAACAGCATTAAAATACCTTTCATGCTCCGTGCTGGTGTATTAATGTTGATGTTCCAAAGAGTATCAGATTTGTTTGCTATTATTTTTCTATGTCGCAAAATACGATCATACATAAATGACATCTTACCATTGATTTGCTGTCTTATTTGTCTGGCTAATTCAACATCACTAACTGTATCAAATTCCAAGCAGATATTTTTAATTACATAATATGCATCAGCATCACTGCTTTTGATAACTTTGTTATAATCGTTAAACGTTAATTCATATTCTAACCTATCACCAAGCCCCGCTTGATAAAATGGCATATGACTTTCTAACATTTCAAAGTCCAGTGGAATACAAAATCTATTTCCATAAGCTGCTGCTATAGCTTCATCTCCGGTGTCTGAGGAAGCATCTCCCGCACTAATTCTATGTTTTAACATGTTTGGTTTACCAATACCTTGGTAAGCTGTGTTTAATCGTTCGGTAGGGCTTTTCCATAAATCTACATAACAATGATATATATCACTGTCATCTATTGACATGACTTCATTGCCACTTATTCTTATTGTCATTTTTTTCACAATTGCTCTACCCAGATTCTGGAATAGAGTAGCGTTGGCGTCTGTTCTGCTTTTAAGTTCTATTTCAAAGGCAAGACGAGCAGTACGTGGAACTATCACATCATTAGTACTTAGATTGGGAAATCTTACAAGCAGTTGCTGGTTTTGGTCTATTGTTGAGGGATTATTAGTTATTACTACACTTGTGCGGATGCCTTTGGCACCATGAGGTTCTCTTAGTTTTCTATGAGGGCTGAGTTTGTTTCCGTAAGCCGACATTGTTTTTATTTTTTAAATATATATTTTTTAAAATTAAATAAAATAAACAATGGCTTGGGGTGGATTTGACAATCCTATGTTTGATATTGAAGATATGACTGAAGAAGACTTGGATAAATTACTTGAAGACGACGAAATTATACAACCTGACTCAGAATTTCAGAGACAAATTGTAAATGAAAATAACTATATTGATCAGCTTGAAGGAGAAGATAAAACGAAAGAACAGCTTAAACATAAACGGTGGTTAGTAGATGAATTTTATAAAGAATTTAACGAGGATATCAGCGAAATTGATTATAAAAATTTCAAAATGGATAAGGACAAAAACGGTAGAACAATGTTATATGCAGTTCAGTTGGGAGCAGATGATGTTCCACTTACTTATCATAGGGGAAATAGTGCAGTCAAATTTTATGCGCTGGACACTTTAGTTAAAAAACATGGTATTGACTTTATGAAAAACACTTTAAAAATGTATGATTATTTAGTTCCACGTGAAAGACTTGCTCGGGGTAGGGCAGACTTTGCAACCTTATTAAAAACAAAAAATACCCTCGCAAAAAAAGGAGAAAATATATCAATGCAAACGTTTTCAACAACTGAAGATGTACAAAATACAGTAGATGCTGTAAATATAATTGAGAGTGATTTGAGTAATATAATAGATGAAACTCATCCTAAAACTGCTGTTCAACCAGAAAGTCTAACACTGCGAGAGATACGAGGTTTAGATAAGAGATTGCAAAGCTTTCGTGGAGAACTTACTAATAATCTCTCAAAGCTCACTGAGCTTGATAAAGACATAACAAAAGAAAAACAAAAATTAGAACAAGTTAGCGCCCCCGGGCAGGAGGATGAGTTTCAACAAGAGCGCATACTAGCCTAATAAATTGGCTCCTATGCAGTTTTTTTTTTTATTATTCTGACGTTCTATGTAACTGCATATACGCCTAATTTCCTTTGCAAAAAAACCGACTGGAAAAAACGCTCGAACACCCATGTGATTTTCGAACGAAATTGAGCAGCTTATCAGACGTATGTGCGTAAACCATGACGATAATCTAACAAAATAATAAGTTATTTACCATTTACTTTCGGTTTTATTTTTTTCCGAAGCATATTTTACATAATATATCGGTTTTTTGTAGATCGCTACACATGTGTATTGACAATATATTGACAAGTGCGCGTCTCTCCCAACGTTGCATGCGCATGCGCATAAGTACATATTTTCCACTGTGGACAACGTGTCACGAAACTGCGTTGTGTATACTGTACCTAGTATAAAGTTTTCAAGTCTTAGGTTAACAAAAGGTAATGGGCGAAGAGTGCCGGGATATTTATTATGTATTACCCCTTCAGACATTCTCCTAAAAGAAAAAAGAAAAAAATCTCGCTTGTTTTATAGCCTGATCTGGGGGGAAAAGCACCTAACCATAGACCTACTGTATGTCCATGACTTAACTTAAGCTTGTTTATTTTGTTTTGTTATGTTCATTTCATTTAGTGTGTAGGGGGTGGGGTGAGTTTACGGGTGGATTCAGGGGGCGACCCACTAAACAAACTGTACAATATGGAAATTTATATTAAACAAGAGCTGTAGGAGAACAGCGCAGCTCGACTATTCAGAGAATACTAAATGGTATAGGCAGTATATACCATCAGAAAACAAGGCTAAAACAATGTGAGGGTGGGGTGGTGGGTGGGAGTGGGTATAGAAACTCGGGCCGATATAAAAATTATTGTTAGAATCTCATACAAATTATAGCAGGGTGTGACATTTCATTTATTTTTATCAGTTTTAATCCAAAGTTGCTGTCATTTAAAAAAAATTGTGGTCGAAAGGCAACTCGGGGAGAGAGGGAGGGGATACCTGGCGATTTTTTATTGTGGTCTCATTTCGGGTTGTGTTTTTATTGATATTTCATCTGTGTATCTGAATTAAATCTAAATTGCTTTATATGTAAAGGATTGCGTTCAAATTAAAAAAATTAACATCCAATAATGGAAGATAAAATGAAAACAATTTTCCTCCCCCTGTCCTCCATGGGGTGGGAGGGGGGGGGGGGAATTTCCCTCCCCCTGTCCTCCATGTGAGGGTGGGGGGGGGGGGGGCGCATAATTGATATAGTTGTATATTTGATAAAACAAAACAACACAGACATATGTAAAAAAACAACAAAAAAAAACATTCGGGTGGTGTTGGGATGGTTGTGAGGCGAAACATATTGATAAACTGATAAAACAAAACAAGACAGATATATGCAAAATATACAAAACAACAACAACATTCGGGTGGTAGTGATGATGGTGTGTTGGGATGGTTGGGGGTGGGGGTGTGGGGGTAACACAAATTGACCAAAACAACACAGAAATATGTAAAAAAAATAAAAAAATAAAAAGTTTCCAGTGGGGGTGGAGGTGGGGGAGGGGCGTAATGGGTGGGGGTGTGCAACATAGCTTTATGTGTAAGAATTGACCAAAACAACACAGAAATATGTAAAAAAAATATATAAAAATCGAGTTTCAAGTGGGCAGGCGGGGAGTGGGGAGGGTTTTGGCAGGGCCACATAAGAATTGACCAAAACGAGATAGAAATATGTAAAAAAAAATAATATATATATATCGAGTTTCGAGTGGAAATATAAGAGCCGTAACTCCGCCGTTACTGGTCCGATCTGGTTGGTTTTCGAACTTGGCCAGTAGAGATAATAAGATTTACCAAAACAATACAGAAATATAAAAAAATATATAGTTTAGTCTGTGTGTGTGGGGGGGGGGGGGGGCGGGGGGGGGGCGGGGGGATGCGGGGGGCATAGCAATATGTGTACGAATTGACCAGAACAACAAAGAAATATGAAGAAAAAAATAGAGATTCGAGTCGGTGGGGGCGGGGCGGGGCAACATAGCTATATGTGTAAAAATTGACCAAAACAATACAGAAATATGAAGAAGAAAAAATAGTTGAGAGTCGTGGGGAGGCGGGGTGCCGGGGGGTTGTGCGGGGCGGGGACGGGAGTAGGGGCGGGGTAACATAGATATATGTGTAAGAATTGACCAAAAACAACACAGAAATATGTAAACAAATAAATAAACAAATTGAGTTTCGAGTGTGGGTGGGGGGAGGCCCTGGGGTGTTGGAAGGCGGGCGTGGGGGTGGGGGCAACATAGCTACATTTGTAAGAAACAAAACAACACAAAAATATGTAAAAAAAAATTAAATGAGTGGGGAGGGGGGGGGGGGTTTAGAGGAGGGTGGAGAGGGTGGGGTGGTGGGGGGCAACATAGCTATATTTGTAGGAATTTACCAAAACAACAGAAATATGTAAAAAAAAAATGGAGGGGGGAGAGGGGTGTGTGTGGGGTAGGGGTAGGGGTGGTGGGCGCGGAGGAGGGAGCTCATGCCCAAATATGGGTGAAGTACAAATAAGATGCATAATGATATAAGATCCCAAACCAAAGTTATAACTATATATACATCAGCTTACATGCAAACTCAGATCTGCCTTTATTGCACATGTTATGGGCCGTCACAATTTGGGTTCCATGGGAGCCCAGAATTTGCGGAGGAAGGCAACATTACTTAAGCAACCCTTTACAACATACTATAAGGAAACCAAGTCCCAAATTTAGTTGAGCTAGGATGGGACGTCGTGCTTTATAAAAAGAAATCGTTGTGTGTTTGGTAGAACTGAACATGGTGATTTTGTTTACGAAAACAATAACTGTCATTAGTATTCAAATCCCCCATCCAACCCCGCCCCCCCCCCCCCCCCCCCCCCCCCCATGGTTTATGGGATGACTAGTTGTCCGTTGTCAGTTGTCCGTCGCCCGTCGTCGTCCGCTAACTTTTTTTGCCTTTTGAACACTCTTGCAACTTCATTATCATTATCTTTACCAAACTGCTAATTTTCATATATTTTATATTCTCTTTATGACTGTAGAATAATAAACGAATAAAACAAGTTATGTTAACAATACTATAAATATAACAAAAATATTACTTTTAAATCGGCATGAAACATGTGTAGTTTAAACAAACTACACAATGTTTTACGATTGTAGCAATAAACGGTTCTATTCTATTCTATCGACGGTGCATGGTGTGTTGCGTATGGTGAACTAATATGCGCATTGAACTCTGGGTAAGAATTTCAATCAAGATGGCGGTAACCCTCGATAATTCGGAAATATGTCGATATTTTCGTGATAAATTTGGATAATCTGAGATATTTCATCGTGGCAGGTGAATTTTGAAACACCTATCGACTCAAAAAAATATCTTCTTTCAACCTGTGCATATATAATGTACAAACAATGCTGTTTAAAAGCGTGAAACCTTCCCAACAGATTCCGTTGGGAAAGTCCAGTCGTAAAATGTGCAATAATCAATACACGTTGATGCTCGCCAATACGAAAAATTTCAAAAGAGCATTAAACGTGTATTTTAACACACTAGAGCGCATACGTGACAGAATAAAACACTTAGAAGATAAAAGAAGTTCACGACTTGAAGCGGCGAGTGAAAACAAAGAAGCATTACGCAGTCAAATAAACAGGATAAAAGAAACTATAAATAAGGTGTTAAAAAAAGACACAACATTGGGTGAGAGGATCAAAACCTTGTTTAGGGAGCAAGGTATTACTATTGTTAGTATTTTGACTGCCTTTGGTATGATTATTGGGGTATTAGTTGATACCATTATTCCTACAACAGGAGGAGGGACTGCACCTGTTCCAACTCCAAAGCCTGATCCATCAAGTGTAAAAGACTGGATAAAAAACAACTATTTAATCTTGGTAAACTTCTTGCCAACCTGGCTGGTAAAGCTGCTGCAGCACTTCCAGGAGTTATTGGTGCAATAGTATCATGGCTTTTATCTGCAACAGGTAATGTTATTAATTGGCTTGGTAACAATCTATGGGCTTTGCTTGTGTTTGTTTCCGGGTTGTTGTATGTGGCAGCCAAAGAGTGATTTAGTAAATCTCGTAAATAAGTAATGCAGCAAGACCTATTACTATAGTACCAACAATTATAGTTGTTTTGTTATCTTCGTGTTCAATCGCTATTTTTTGTATTTCTGATGGGTTATGTTCCACAGTTTTATGTATTGATTTATCAAAGTCAGAATGTTCCGGTAAAAATTTCTTTGTCGTGGTGCCTTGAAAAGGTTGAATATTTTTTGGTGGCACTGGTTTTACATTTACATAATTATTCAATCCTAATGCTTGTGCATCGGTTGCTATTACAATTTCATTATTGTAGTCTTGTATTATTCCGATTCTTAATTCCATGTCACTCGGAGACATATACAATCCACTTCCATAGACAAAATTTACTTTACTTCTTGCATATTTTAGAGTGTTTTCATATCTTGAAATTTGACTGGGCAAGTCGATGGGGCTATTTATTGCGTCCTCTACATTTGCTAAAAATTGTTTCTGTGCATCAAATGCTGTCCCAGTTCCAAGTATATCTGTTCTTGTTTGTGATTGTGAGCCAAGGATTGCCCAGCAGTATGTTCTTATGCTGTCATTGATTATTTCTACTCCAGCTCTTGTAAATCCAGTTGAATCATCTAGTATAAAAGTAGACCAGCTATTGTCAGCCTCAGATCCTTGTGCAATGTAATCAATGTAATATGTTTTATCACTCTCATAGACTGTAAAACTCATCGTTTTGTTGTCGTATACAGTATTTATCAAAGGATGATAACCAATATTTGTCCAGTAATTATAAATTGTTCCTAGACCATTATTATAGCTTTGTTTCTGTCTCCAGTCTGAATTTAAGTCAACATTAAACTCCTTGCATATTCTCTCGTATGCGTATCGGTTATATGTGTTATTAAACGCATTCCAATTTGAGTCTTGCGGCATTGCTACACTCATTTCAAATAATATTCTTCTGACTTGGTAATAGACATGAAATCGAAATAACGAACCAACCAGAGTATCAGCTTTTAGATGGTTGTTGAAATCAATTCCACATCCAGTTGTAGCACACCAAATAGCAAAGTTTAACTGATTCTGCCAAAATAACATCCAATCTGTTTCCCAGCGTTGGACTATAGCATCTGATTTGACGTATGGGAGTTTGTATTTTTCAAAGACATTGGGGAATGATGCTTTAAAGCCTTTACCGTCTGATGTAATGACTATGTTTTGATTTATTATATCTATCACTTTCTTGCTAAAAGTATTTGAATATTGAGCATCCGGGTTATATTTGAATTCTTTAGAAATCATTTTTATTTGTATTTTATATATATATTAAAAAAAAATGTTTCATACAATTTCAAACATAGACAACTCTATTAATTTACAACAGTATATCGATAATAGAGATGGAACTAAGCGCGTTGGATTAAAAAGTTTTACATACACTATTGGTTGGTATAATATTATTCATGAAACCATAAAGACACGAAACCCAGATAAAATAAAACATTTAGCAGGTGGACTCTATAACTTTCAAGACTTGGTAGAAGATTTTAAATTGCTAAATGAAAATATTATCCTGGACAGTATTAAGCAAATTGGTGTAGCCATTGTACATGTACATCCGCCAATAGAGGCACGAATGTCAAGCGGTCTTTCACATATGCTGGGATTCAAGGACAGAAAATGGTTGACAGGCACTAATATAGCGGAGTACCCAATGGATTTAGCTCCTTACAAACAGCTATATGTTCATCTGAAACAAGTTAATACGAGTAGTAATTATTTCAATGGTGTACCAAGCACTATTATAGGTGTTGTGCCTGTAGTAAATAAGCAGTTTGGAGATATAGTATATACAAGTTTTTATCCTGAATATCACTGTCTTATGAATGGTGCAATTACTGAATTGAAAATAGAAGTCAGAGATGAGTATGGCAACAAGATAGATAATCGCGGTTTGCGTATGAGTTGTGTTTTAGAAATTATTTAAAAAATATATTTTTATAAAAAAACAATGAGTATATATGGACCAACAAGACCTAAAAAAACAGAAGACTTAGAGGCTTTAATAAATGATGTTCAAAATTTATATAGGCGAGTTGTGCCTTTTGTTGACCAGTTTAATCATTTAAAAAATAGAGTTGATAATCTTAAATATTAAATTATAACAATATTTGCAGAGGCTAAGGGCCCACTTGTATCAAACAGAATACTCTCATTTGGTAACGGCGGGGCAGAAAAAAATGTGGGGCATGTAATGACACGCCATGGACGGATTATGGGAATAGGTTTAGCATGTGAACGATTAGTTGGTGACGTAACTGTAATAGTTTCTGTCAATGGTGTTGAACAACCAAATTATGGTATAACGCTTCACATCATTCCACGCAATCATGATAACTTTGATAAACCTTTAGAGATTGGCGCTGGTTCTGTTGTTAACTTTGTATGCAAGGTTGCCAACGCTACAGCTGTAAATACGGTGGCATCATTATTAATTGAATTAATTTAATTTTTTATTTATTAATAAAAAATGAAGCAACCGACAGCACCAAGTATATATCCTGATTTGTCAGTGGAAGACAGACAAAATTATAGATTACAAAAGATTTCAGAAATTGAAAAAAAGTTAATTACAGAACGAGATATACGTCAGTCACTTTATAAAAAATATAAACGTGGTATTAATATTACAGATGGAATTGACACTACCTTGATATCTGCAGGTGTTATTATGGCTGGGATTGGATTTGTTATTCCAGTTTTGTTACCTTTAGAAATAGCAGCAATAGTATGTGGAGCTACAGGTGTTTGTGTTAATTTTATCAGACGCAAGCTTAATGTAAAAGCTCAAAAACATCATGAAATAAAAACTTTGGCAGAGGCTAAGTTAAATAGTATAAAGCAGTTAATATCAAAAGCGTTGAGTGATGCACAAATATCTGATCAAGAGTTTAAGATGATTTTAGATGAGTTAGATAAATATTATAGTTTAAAAGAAGACACAAAACAAAAAAAGGCTAAAATAAGTGAAGCTCAAAAAAAAGAACTAGTGGAACAGGGAAGAAAGAAAGCAATGGCAACATTACAAAAAAGTCTAAAAAGTGTGTAATAAATTGTTTTAGTAATGTGTATGAGTACGACCCACCACCTTTGTATTCAAGGTCAGAAAATTGCTAATTTAAATGTAATTTTAATAACAAATTAACAAATTTGTTTTGTATTAAATAAACATTTTATAATTTTAATAGCTATATAAAAAAAATTAAACTTGCAATCTTCACTACCCCTATTTTAAAAAAGTTTTAATAAATCAAGTAAAATCACCATTTTATGGTGAATTAGGTGTAAATTTCAACTTTTATTAAAAAATCTCAAAATATAACTCTAACCCAGCTTATTTCAAGGGGTGGATTTTTGGGTGGATTTTGGGGTTGTTTGGGTCATATTCGTTTTGGTCCAGAAACCCCAATTTACATATATATGTTCAAGTCCTGTGATAGATCTAGTTCGTCTCGGTGAATCCTCAAACACGTATCCCACGAAGCGCTGAACAATTCTTGTACACAATGATACCAACTCTATGCATTTGTGTCCAGTATTCGAAGTACACAAAACACAGTTTACGTGTATGTACAATAAGATTACACGGTACTGTACACTCGCGGCACACTGAGGCTGATGGGTGTCATTATCGTAGCGGGTACTACAGAAAAACTGCCCGGGGTATATTTATGTATACAGAATCGTACCCGAAAATCATCGAAATCCAGAAAGGCCCCCAAATATACATAAATGTACCCGAGACAAAATACAGTGTCGTAAAACGCGTCCGTAACGCGTCCTGTTACTTCACGGAAACGAAACTTTCATTGTTTACAAAGTTTAATCAATTCGCTTTTTAAAAGCCGCTTGCAGTTGCCTCCGCCTTAAAGCTACAGAGTCCCCTCTATCAATCGATTTCTTCTTTGTAGGCGTGTCTTTATTTGTAACTTATTGTTCACCAGCTCATGTCAAAATAGGGTATTTAAGCGAGCAAATATAGCGCAGGAAATCATTTACTGTATTAACATTGCCTGGTGTAATACTGTATGTTATCAATATGAAACTAATCCTTTGCCTCAAAACAACCAAATCTCGACTTGTTTTTGGCCGTTTCCAAAGGTCCATTATCATACTCTTTTTTTATAGCACAGTGGCGTTGCTTGTGCAGTGTGGCGGCAGTAAAACGTCTCCTCCTCGCGCTTGCAATCAATACTGTTATTCATTCGATCTTTGGAGATCGCTGAGCCCGGTACTTATATTTAATTATCGGTGGTACTTTTTCATTTCTTCTTGTTTTCTTACTTAATTTTCGATTCCGTGGTTCCATTACTCCGGCCGATTAACCACTTATAGGATATGTTGTCTGCTTTTTAATTTAGTCTTTTGACTGTTATTATGATATGCAGGGCTCCCAACTAAATTCCATTATGTTTATTTCGCTCTTCGGGGTATTTCATTTTATTAAATACTGGGACCATACGCCGTACGACATGGGGAAGAAAAATACTCCATGTCCACCGCCATATGCATGCTATCTTCGGGATGGTTAAAATTGTGTACTATTGATTTTATTAATATTGAGTTCTGCTCAACCCGGGCTAGAGGACGTGAGCGGTAGCTAGCATATTTCACTACCGCTCATGAACAGTCTCAATCAAACCGAGACTGCAATATTTCGTATGTGTCGTTTTCGGCCGTTTCCAAAGGTCCATTATCATTATCTTTGTTATTTAGCGCTTGCTGAGTTTGTTCGCGTGCGCTTGTTATTACGTAATGCATATTTAGTGTTAAAAATGCTACAACATATCAATAAATAGCAGTGATCTAGTGGTTAAGCGTACATCTTTCGAAACTTACAAGTGCAAGGCCGTTGTTCAAATCCTGTTACGGGCAACTATTTGTTTATCACATATGTTTTGGAGCCGCATATTTATCGATGTTACCTGTACGGAGGCTGAATAAAAATGTGAAATTTACGTATCGATTTCCGCTTATATACCGACTTTTGGGGTGTTCGTCGATTTGAAACTACTTCACATGTGACTCATTCATATTCATGAATTATAACCAGTTAAAATAGGGACTGTACATCTTTAAAGGAATGCAGTTGGTCTAAATATTTGACCAACTCTTCTTGAATGACGAGCTGCATATTTCTTTACATTTTTGCGCGGGGTTTGTCATCGCAACGAGTGACAAAGCAAATGTGAACTATAATTATGCACAAGATGTTTTAAACCTAATTTATAGCTTAATCTTTGGAAGAAAAAAAATTCTATTTTGACATAGTTGTGTCTTGGGTAGTCTTTTTGGACGCATGGATTTCATCTATGACACTGACCTACTTTTTGGAGCTGATGATTTTAAGCTCTACGATTTTTTGTTTGTGTGTTAACGCTGTGTTAGCAGGAAGCATTTCTGTGCCTATTGCGTTTTTTTCCGGTTCGTTGATTTTTGATGGAGTTACGGCCCCTTGACTTTTTTACTTGTGCATTTCACGCTTTTGTTCCAGTTCGCTGATTTATGACGGAGTTATGGTCCTTTGATATTTTTACTATACATTTCTTGTCAGCCCTACTCCTCCTAAACGCTAGATCTTGTTAGTAACGACAGAGTTATGATTTGTTGAAAAATACTATATGTTGTATCCCCGCCCCCCCCCCCCCCCCCCCCCCCCACCCCATGCCATACTAACACTGTTTTAAAAGAAGAACTGATGGGAATTTTATGTCGATAACCCTTGATATAAGAGCCGTTTTAGCCAGTAGAGCGTCCACTAGCCCTCCTGGGCCTCTTGTTTGTAATATAATGGTTTAAATGTCATCTCAGCAAACTGCAATCTCCATTGTTTATAATTATTAACATGTTTGCAAATTTTCATTTAAGTATCATTGACCTTTTTATTTCTAAGTCCTGCCCCCGTTAGGCGAGACATGTGAATCCGGGGATTTCATGTTTTTATTTACCGTTCGATTTCATTTCTTTGTGGAAAACTGATAGTAAATAACATACCTATTAATAAAATGTAAATACATGTCTCATATAAATTATAGCGGATTTGTGGTTTTATTCTAATTTTTTTAGCGGTTGCCTTAATGCTGTGCCGAAACTATATGGGGTCAAATTTAAACCATAAAGTTTTAAGTCAAAGAAATATAAAAAATACTGCAATTTGTTGTTTTCATCAACAACCAACTACAAATTATACTGTGTTAACTTATTACTTTACTCGTAAGATAGAAACTACCCTTTTATGCGCTTCAAAAATTAAGGAGACCGAATTCGGTCGCCTTAAAATGACGGTCTCCATAATGCTTGTTTTTCAGCATATTCGGTCGACTTAAGTTTGGACTCAGGATTATATGTATATACATATATATATATATAATGTATGTATATATATAATGTATGCCTATTTTTAAGAAAAAAACTATTAACTTTGCATACTTGCAGGAACATTCCTGAAACCTGAGAGCTCATTAAAAAAACAAGCCAGAACATTGGTTATGCCAAAAAATCAATCCTACAAACTACGATTTACCGTGATTTACATTTATAGCCATTGTAAAGCCTCATTGCACGTACACAATATATAGCGAAATGAAACCTTATTGACATTTAAAAAATACACAAACTAGCACACACTGACAATTACACATAAAGGAAGCACATGCTAGAAGCACTACAAAATATAAACATGAACTAGAACACATATATAGTAGTATACTGTACATTTCAACAATACACAAGATAGAAATTAAGTGTATTCCATATCACATACACTCGATCATCACAATAGCAGTAAAGAAATGAGTAGCTTTTTCCAAATAGGTAATACGAATTAATGTTGTAATGATATACATGTACTATTTATATGTATCTTGTTGTATAGAAACAGTATTTCACTCCAGAGACTATATATCTTTCTATCTGTAACTTGTCCACTTGTTACACATAGACCCCATACACGTGTGACAGCTTGCGGAGTAACTTGTCCACGGACACGTTGCCTTGACTGTAATCGTCCTATTCCTGGAAAATCCTCGACTGCGTGGTCCTCTGTGACTTCCGTTGTAGCTTCTTCAGCTTCCTCTCAGACACTAGCTTCACTTGGATCTCCACGAACTTAGACTCCTTGTTACTCATGCAAACTAGAAACTTTGGATTGTTTCATGGAACTATTTTAGCATCCTACGACCCGGAAGTACTTCCTGACTGGTCTGACACCATGACAGTGTACAGTTTGGAAGGAAAGAACTGAAGGAATCTTAATTTTTTTTGTGACGGTGGGGAGAGCTCACTTTGTTGGAGTATGTGCGCTGTAGTTGGACAGATTTAATTGAATATTACGAATTAAAGTAAATACATACATCACTCGGGTGCTTTGTTGATAATTTGTTCACTATTAGGGACTGGAACCTGCTGCCTACTCGGACTACAGATTCCCAGACCATTGAAGACTTACTAGCTTCCTACCATTGCAAATAGTTTTATTGTATGTAACGACGATGAAGGTAAACTGTTCTTACCGACATGACATTTTCAGTTTTATCCTGGACTACATACATTCTTAGGGTAATTGTCCTTATTTTGGAAGAAGACCAAAAACGAAGGACCTAGAATGTGTATAAAGCAAAGTTTAGCACTTTAACTAATACAAGGGCCATAACTCTGCTGTTTCTAGTCCAACAAGGCTGTCCTCCGTCGTCTGTTATCTTTTGCCTCGTTAACTCGATATGGCCTTCATTGTTTATCCGATCTTTTTCAAACTTTACCAGATTGTTGGTATCAATGAGAGCTCAGTTCGGACCAGTTCGGACCAGTAACACTGATAGAAAAGATAGAGCCTTCATTTTACATTCAATCTTTACTAGTGGAGCGCTGTGGTCTAGTGGTAGAGCGTTGGACCCATGATCCAAAAGTGGGTTCGATTCCCGTCATTTCCATATGCGTTGTGTCCCTGAGCAAGACACTTTATCTGCATTGCTTAGTACTGGTTCTACCCAGGAAGACATCGAGAATGATTCAAATAAGTTCATAGAGATTTCGTTACAATCGATGTAAAATAATAAAAAAAAATTGATCTTTACCAAACTTGCACAGATTATGGATCTATCACTGGACACCAGCCAGATTGGGCCATTTACGCCGGAGTTATGACCCTTGATTTTCTGAAATAAACTATAATTTGGCCAAATTAACATGAAAGGGCCTTCATTTTCAAGCTTATGGGATGACGAGTTGTCCGTCGTCCGTCCGTCCGTCCGTTTATTTTTGCCTTATGAACACTCTATTATTAATCGGATCTTTACGAAACTTTGCCAGTGTCTTTATATCAATGAAAACTCGCACAAGTTGGAAAACCAGCCAGATCGGATTAATTTCACCGGAGTTATGGCCCTTGTTTTTTCTAAAAAAATGCCATTTTCTGGCTTGTTAACACTCTAGCACCTTCATTTATTATTTGATCATTACCAAACTTGCACAGATTCTCAATACCAATAAAAGCTTGGATAAGTTTGGAAAACAGCTAAATTTGATAAATAACACCAGTGTTATGGCCCTTGATTTAGTTAAAAATGCTGTATTTCGCCTCATTAAGACGGTAGGGCTTTCATTTGGCCAGATTTTAATGCAACTTTGCAGGGATGATCAGTTCCAAATCTAGTTATGTTTATCGTCACCGTTTTCCGCTGAATGATGTTTGGCAGAATTATTGGCCTTTAGAGGTTATAATAAACAAACTTTGTCCGGACTTTTTTTTCTGAACCCCTGGCCTGATTTCAGGAATGATCAGTATCAGGCGATGACATGCACAACTAAGCCTGGAACTGAGAATCCCTGCAAAGTTTCACTGAAATTCGACGATGGATTCAGGGGAGTATAGTCCGGACAAAACTTGGGTTAAAAACCTTTAAAGGGTCATAACTCAGCCAAAAAAGCATTCAAGCTGAACATAGTGATGATATGCACCGTTAGGCCATGTTCCAGTTAAATAATTGTTGCGGAGTTTTAGCCCTTTGATACACAAACTTTATGCAGATTAGTCCTTCTGTACTCCTGGCCAAATTTCAACGAATTTTGGAAGGGATGATGAGTACCAAGCCTAGTGGCGCCTTTCATCGCTGTGTTCTAGTTGAAAGAGTTATGGTCTTATATACACAAACATTATCCAGACAATTTTTACTGAAGCCCTGGCTGGATTTCAGTGAAACTTTGCAGAAATTATCAGTACCAAGCCTAGTTGCGCATGGTGTTGTCGTGTTCCCCATCAAAGACGCCGTATAGACAGTAGAGCGATACAGGCCGTCTGGGGCCTCTTGTTCATCGATGTTTTACAAGCTTTACCAGATTGTTGATACCAATGAAAGCTTGGACGATTTCGAAAACCAGTCAGATCGGATCTGTTAAAGTGAAAAACGCTGTATTTTGACTCGTTAAGCTGATAGGGCCTTCATTTTCCATCCGATCTTACCAAACTTTACCAGATTGTTAATATCAATGAAAGCTCGAAAAACGTTTGAAAACCAGTCAAATAGGATTAGTAACACTGGAGTTACGGCCCTTGATTTAGTTAAAAATGCTGTATTTTGCCTCATTAAGACGAGAGGGCATTTACTCGGTCGGACTTTAATGAAACTTTGCAGAGAGGATCAAGTTATTTCATAGTCACCGTGTTCCGTTTGAATGATTTTTGGCAGGGTTATGGCCCTTTAAAGGTTTTAATACACAAACCTTGTCCGGACTATTTTTCCTGAATACCTGGCCGGATTTCAACGAAACTTTGCAGGGATGATTAGTATCAGGCCTAGTGGTGCATATCATCATCGGGTTCCGTTGAATGATTTTTGGTTATAGTCCTTTAAATGTTTTAATACACAAACTTTGTCTGGACTAGTTCTCCTGAACTCCTGGCCGTATTTCAACGAAACATTGCAAGGATGATCAGTACCAAGCCTCGTTATGCGTGTCATCGCCATATTTCGGTTGAAAGATATTTATCGGAGTTATGGCCCTTTAAAGGTTTTAATATACAAATTTTGTCCGGACTAGTTCTCCTGAACCCCTGACTGGATTTCAGTGTACCAGGCCTAGTTGTGCATGTCATCGCCGTGTTCCGGTTGAATGACTTTTGGCAAAGTAGTTATGGCCCTTTATACGTTTTAATACACTAACGTTGTACAGGCTAGTTCTCCTGAACGCCAGGCTGGATTTCAACGAAACTTGGCCGTGATGATCAGTATCAAGCCTAATTGTACATATCACCACCGTAGTTTTTATTGAATGATTTTTGACAGTTATTGCCCCTTTGAAAACCAGCCATTTTGGACCAGTAATACTGGAGTTATAGCCCTTGATTTAGTTAAAATTTCTATATTTTGCCTCGATAAAACGATAGGCCTTCATTTGATTTTGATACCAATGAATGCTCCCACGAGTTCGAAAACCAGCCAGTTTGGACCATTTACACCGGAGTAATGGCCCTTGATTTTCTGAAATATGCTATAATTTGACCTCATTAACATGATAGGGCCTTCATTTTTCATCGGATATTTTCCAAACGTTACCAGATTGTTGATATCAATGAAGGCTCGGAAAATTTTCAAAAAAAGCCAGATCGGACCAGTAACACCAGTTTTATAGGCCCTTGATTTAGTTAAAAATGCTGTATTTGGCCTCGTTAAGACGATAGGGCCTTCATTTTTCATCGGATCTTTTCCAAACTTTACCAAATTGTTGATATCAATGAAGCCCGGATGAATTTGAAAAAAAGCCGGATCGGACCAGTAACACCAGAGTTATGGCTCATGATTTATTTACAAATGCTGTATTTTGCCTCGTTATGACGATAGGGCTTTCATTTTTCTTCCGATCTTTACCAAACTTTACTAGATTGTTACTATTAATGAAGGCTTGTACACATTCGTAAACCAACTAATCGGATCAGTTAACACTGGAGTTATGGGCCTTTAAAGGTTTTAATACACAAACGTTGTCCCGACTAGTTCTCCTTATCTGACCGGATTTCATCGAATCTTAGCGGGGATGATGAGTACCAAGCCCAGTTGCGCATATCATCGCATATCGTCACCGTGTTCTATTTGAATGAATGTTGGCAGAGTAATCGCCCTTTAAAGGTTTTAAAACACTAACTTTGTACAGACTAGTTCTCCTGAAAATCTGGCCGGATTTCAACGAAACATGACAGGGATGATCATTACCAAGCCTATATGCGCATATCTTCCCCCATTTTCCGGTTGAATGATTGTTGACAGAGTTATGGTCCATTATACACACGCTATCTTTAGCAAGTAGAGCGTCCACATGTCCTCTTAGGCCTCTTGTTTTTCAATTTGTTTACACTTTCTTATGACTGAGAAAACTTCATAAATTAAAATATTAAAAGAAATGTAGGGGACAACACTTCCTGCTGTTTCTGCTAAAATTTGGCGTGTTTAAGCTTTCATTGATATAACCACTAGGACCAAGTTTGGTAAAGGTCAGATGCAAAATGAAACAGCTAGAGGTTTAGCGTAAGACAACAAAATGTAGCATTTTCAATAAATCGAGGGCCATATGAGCTGCGTTTGATAAAGATCAGATGGAAAATGTAGAGTCTGGAGCATTAATGAATCAAAACATAATGTTTAGCTCTGCTGGCCTTATGGGATGACGAGTTGTCCGTCCGTCCGCTAGTTAATGTTTGCCTTGTGCATACGATAGCGACTTCATTATTAATCGGATTTTTATAAAACTTTCGCAGAGTCTTTATATCAATGAAAGGTCTGAAAAGTTTAAAAAGCAGTCAGATCGGATTAGTAGCACCAGAGTTATGGCCCTTGATTTACTGAAAAAATGCCATTTTCAGCCTTGTGAACACAAGCACCTTCATTTAGTATTTGATCTTTGCCAGATTGTTGCTCGGACAAGTTCGAAAACCAGCTATATCGGATCAGGAACAGTCGAGTTACAGCTTGATATATTAAAAATGCCTTATTTTGCCTTGTGAAAGCTAGCACCTTCATTTTGTATTTGATCTTTACCAAACGTTGCCAGATTGTTGATAGCTTGGACAACTCAGTAAACCAGCTATATTGCATGCATTAATAACACCAGAGTTATGGCCTTTGATTTATTCTGCCCTGTGAACACTGTAGCACATTCATTTTGTTTTGGATCTTTACTATATTAAGACAGGTAGTTGATATGAATGAAAGCTCGAAAGTCCGAAAACCAGCTATATCGGACCGGGAACAGCCGAGTTACGGCCACTTGATATATTATAAAATGCCTTATGGTTAACCACCACTAAATACATGTGTATCGAATGTAGTTCCTATAATAAAAAGTAGTCCCTCCTTTTGTGTTGGAAATGGGCATTATAAGTAGGGGAAAACTGCCCATTTCTATTCGACTTTGTGGTTTCATTACTATAAGAAGCGTATTAATAGGTTTTACTGGATCACTGATGAACATTTCGAAATTTCGACTCTATGCTTACACTTTGTGAGCAATGAAAACAGTCAATCAATGAAAACAGCTGTTCTCTTGACCTGTTTAGTACACAACCTAGAACTTTCTTACATGTCATGTGAGTCCACCTTTTCTGGTGATTTTTCAAGTGGAAAATTAGTATTCTATACGAACATTACACTGCTGCATTATCCATACTTGAGTTGAATTTGCAGCAAATCATTAATATGTGACACTTTAACATTGGTGTCTATGGGGAAAATAATTAGTGGTTTCATATGTATAAAAGATACGTGCAGTAATTAGGACTCGTTCAGATTCGTAACTAGGGACATTTTCTTCCGATAACAATTGGGAAAATAAGCTCAAAAATTGAGTTTCAAATTTTGAAGAATTTACTTAAAAAATCAATTTTGGCATGAAAATCCACATACATTGGTATATTCATCTTCCTAACTGTACCTAAAATGCCTATTTTATTCATGTTTGCATGAATTAAATCTGCATGGCAACATGTTCGGAAGGCATGAAACCAATAAATCTTTCCCCTACCCACCTAAAATAGGATACTGTGAAAAAAATGAAGATTTGTGTAAACGGTAAAATATTATTCTTTATCATTCAAACTCGACTTGGTAACTTTCAGCTAGTATCAATTTTGATTTTAACGATATTTTTGGCATTTTTGAGCTCATATTCACTACTATAATCAGGTATGGTACCACCAATTTTGAAGAATTTGCTTGAAAAAACATTTTGGCATGAAAATCGACATAACTTGGCATATTCATCGTCCTAATTGTACCTAAAATGCATATTTTATTAATGTCCATTGACTGTTCTAAACATTTGATCTATTTAATATGGCGTATTGACAAGAAATGCCATTTGGTACGACAATTCATATAGTGTAAAAGTAAAAAAATATCTCTGACCTTTGTCGATTTCAGACTATGTCCATGGTATTCACAAGACCATATCTCGGCAAATAATCATTGGATTTGCATGAAGTAGGTGTTTTTAAGCTTAAGAAAATGACAACACAAAATCCACATTTAAGAAACATCTGAACATCTTTTCTTCTTTTTTAAGATATACGTGGAGTAATAAGAACTCGTTCAGATTCGTACCTAGGGACATTTTTCCGATAACAATTTGTAAAATAAGCTCAGAAATAAGTTTTTAATAGTTTTTTACATAGAGTTTTAGCGTTTTGGTCAAATTTTGTCTATAGAAGGCATACTTTTGAGTTTCATTTTTTTTTCGTTTTTAAAATGACGTGTTAGTGAAGTGTTTGCAATTGAATAATGTTTTTTTTTGTATCAACATGTAGGGTTGCATGTTTGCAATATGTTTACATGAATTAAATATGCATGGCAACAGGTTTCGTAGGCATGAAACCACTAAATCTTTCCCCTACCCACCTTAAATAGCATACTGTGAAAAAAATAAGATTTGTATAAAAGTTAAAATATTATTCCTTATCATTCAAACTCGACTTTTGTAGCGTTTTGGCATGAAAATCGACATACATTGGCATATTCATCGTCCTTATTGTACCTAAAATGCATATTTTATTTGGTTTAAACATATTTTATTGCATTTTTTAACAAAGTATGCAAATGGGTCGGGCCACAAGTTCTTACAACATTAGTTACGGCCCTTCCCAATACAATTTAAATTACAAAGAGCAATTTTAATGTTATGGCTATAGTAAACATATTAAGTAACAATGAATACAGAAACTAAATGAATTAAAGTTTACAAATGTAGACGTAAACAGTTGTCACAATAGTTGGGTGAAAGAAAAGAAAAAGAAAAAAGAAAAGAAGGAGGAGAAGACGACAGAATATGTTTAATAAGAGTACATAGGGTCAGTCCAAACACACTGCTGAGTTGTTTTAATACACTAGTTAAAACGCCTGGTGTCTCTTATATATGTTTGCACAGCTAGAAAAACAATTTCATTTTCTTTATCACTAAAATTTGTATTGCCAATACACAATTTCTCAACGTTCAACGGATGGAAGAGTCTGGTTGATATAAACAGGTCACGCCTCTGTTCAGTAAATCGACAACATTTAAAAAGAAAATGTTCAGCATCTTCTTTGTCTTGTCCACAGTCGCATGTTGGTGATAATCGTAAATGGTTCAAATACAAATCACCATTAAGGTTGCTGCATAAGTTTCGAATGCGAGCATGAATTACAGAAAGTGATCGTAAGCCGCATAAATAAAACGACCTGACAGTGGGACGCTTAAACATTGTGTTGAGGAGACAACATTTAAATGCCTTTAAAGATACTAATTCACGAACATGTGTAGGTAGATTATTCCAAAGACTTAATGACGAAGGGATAAATGATTTGGAAAATAATTCTGTTCTCCTTATCGGTGTTACGTAGTCATCGGAGTTCCTCAAGTTGTAATTATTAATATCTCTAACAAACGGAGGAAACAAGTTATTTACACTCTCAGGCAACATTTTATTTTTAACTTTAAATACAGTTATGAGTTTCTGAAATGTTCGTCTGTCTGCTAGCGAAAGCCATCCAATATTTTATTAATGTCCATTGACTGTTCTAAGCATTTGATCTATTTAATATGGTGTATTGACAAGTAATGCCATTTGGTATGACAATTCAGATAGTGTAAAAGCAAAATATATCTCTGACATTTGTCGATTTCAGACTATTGTCCATGGTATTCACAATACCATATCTCTGCAAATAATCGTTCGATTTGCATGAAGTATGTGTTTTTAAACTTTTTATGAAAATGACAACATAAACTCCTCGTTTAAGAAACATCTGAACATGTTTTCTTCCCTTATAAGAGATACGTGCAGTAATTAGGACCCGTTCAGATTCGTACCTAGGGACACTTTTCCGATAACAATTGGTCAAAATAAGCCCAGAAATAAGTTTTCCATAGTTTTTTTACATAGGTTTCAGCGTTTTAGTCCAATTTTGTCTATAAAAAACGTAGTTTTTATTTTCATTATTTTTTCGTGTTTAAAAGGACGTGTTGTGAAGTGCTTGCTATTGAACTATGTTTTTTTTTGTATCAACATGTTGGGTTACATGAATTAAATCTGCATGGCAACAGGTTCGGTAGCTATGAAACTACTAAATCTTCCCCCCCACCCTCCTAAAATAGGATACTGCGAAAAAAAATGAAATTTTGTGTAAAAGGTAATTATTATCTGGTTTATTTTTTTAAATTTCGATTACCAAATGAATGGTTATCCATTGATTCACCCCGGAATAGGTGTTTGAGGGTCGGGTTGACCACCCCTCAACAAACCGTACAGATATTAGGCTGTGTGCTGCTACACTAATTTTGACATATTGGTACCACTCAAGCTGGCAAATTCTAATATGCATTTTCGGAAAGATCAATGTCTTACGCTTCTTTTAAGCCAGGATGGTATTTTTAGTTCGGTAGCTTAAGTGTGTAAAACTATTGTTTTATAAAGGGAAGTAATTTTTAAGAAAATGTTGTAAATTAATATAAAAATGGATGTATGGCATGGATTAGAGTCACCAATTGTTTGTGTGTGAATTTGACTGCATTCAAAATGGTTACGTAAGTCATGTAAACATATAACAGTTCATTAGTTCAACCCTTAAAAACGTATAAAAACATATGGAAGCAACCATTTAACAATTTTAATCATTAAACACACTTCTATCGAAAGAAGGTAAAGATAACCAAACACGTTAGAATATAGTTATCCTTTTAAGCAAATTGCCTGTGAATATAGTTTTTTAGATTCTATATATACGAATCAATATGAAATAATATAAACGTGTGACCTCTCTGTAATACAGGTGTTGCTATAGAGGGAGATAATAAAGTACACTTTTAAGATTTTAATTAAAAAGATTGAGCTAAAATTAAAAAATGATTCCCAGAAATGTTACAATTCAAAGTTCCATTTTATTTGTCTTTGTGTCGCCTTCGTAGCATGGCAGATAGGTAGGGATCACTTTGTCTGTAGTCTATCTTCATTCGTCGTCTACGTCCGTCTGTCCGTCACGCTTTAACCTGCAACCTGAACTTGGTCATAACTTAAAAAGTATTTAACCTATGTTTATGACCTATGTTTATCTTCATCTCACCCTAAGGAAAGTAGTTACACATGTCCAATAACGTTGTCTTTCATTTTGGCAAAGTTATGCCCCTTTCCATTAAACCTTTACCTGCAAACTGACCTAGTTTATAACGTTAAATAAGCACATGGCAGCCTAAAAAAGTGTTCTGTGGAACACCTTTCTAGTTATTTATTTAACATATGCAAACTCCCACATGTATGTGGTTATCATCCCTTGATTCCATTATTGAATTACACTACGTGGTCCGAGTATTAACTTTCATACCCCATCCAACCCCTTCACCAAGAAGCGAAAACGGGATTGGCTGGGTATGAAATAAAACCTTAATTTTGGCTTAAGTTCGCATATTGTAAATTTAAACCATGTAATAGGTAATGTTAAACAGGTTATCACATTTTTTCTTTAAAAAACGTTTTTTGACGTGTTTTAATGTGTTAAATATCCGTTATAAAATCCTGCTAATATAAGCTTTCCCTCTCTTAATGGAAATACGATTTGACCAAGTAATGTATACTGAAAGGAAAAGGAAACGCATAATCAAAAAATTGCTTCTACTACAGTATTATATACATCTAATTCCACCAAATAATATTCCAGATATATCTCAACGTGTTTTGTACAAAAAGCGGCTACAACTAATTACAGAAAGGAAAACTCTGTCACGTAGTAGACCTTTTAATCAAAGTATACTTTGTTACACGAAATTCATAAATGTTGGAGTTTCACTTGTAAAAAAGTCAAGCCAGTGCAGTATTGTGTTTAATGTTAAGAGATTGCAACATTTAAAGCCCAAGTTTGCTCACCTGCTTGAGCCAAATGCGCATTCTGGTGATAATGAAACTTTAAAGAGGTATCGATAGGTGTGTTCGGTGCTGTTTAAACTTTCTTTCCGAAAGGACAGGCCTAATGTCGCCCTGTACCATTCGATTAGCAGTAGCATATTATACATACAATATATAGCAGAAATATTCATTATGCTTTTCCTATTCTTTTCAGTATATACTATTGTTAAATTCACCTTCACACTGAAAATATATACAGAATAATTGTAAAGGTACACCACTGTTAAAAAAAGACAAATATTGTTTAAATCCCATGTGCCTTCAATACACAAATGATATAGATGAAAAGCGTACATTGTAAACTGAAACATGTGGTATGGTGAAACATTCGGATGAACAGTTTATTAGATTTGTTATTTAGTTTGGACCATTTTTGTTCGAATGTAGTGCTAATGTTTCTATGCAAAATAGTCACTCAGTTCTGTTTAACACATCCACAAGCATAGTTGCTGGTTATAAAACTTTTATAGAGAAAGTCCGTCAATGTCATCATACTATAACATTGAGATTATTTCGAAACCACATGTCATTGAACGATTATGTTTGCCTTTTTACAATGGTGCACTTTGAAATTTGGATGATGTGATAACATGGCTTATTTTATTTAGAAATGATGTCTCGTCTGCTCTCGCTGGATAAATGGAAAAATTTATTTGACATTAAAAAAAATAACTTTGAATAAAAATTGCGTCATACATTTCGGATATAAAGGGCACAATTTCAACCATATAAGTATTTTTTCTGATATTATGCTCAAGTAAATAATATTGAATTACAGTCATTGATTGAAATTTTCACTTGACCATACCCCATCCATTTTGGAGGTTGTTTTTATATAAAGATGGCAGATCAATAGTCCTTAAATATACAGCAGCTAACGGGTGTTACGCGTTATGCAAGGATACAAATACAATGTGAAAGACTAGCACAGCAGTCTTTGCTTTAGTTCTTGAGAGTAGGAAATCGTTCTTAAACGAAAACAACTGATTTACAAAGTAGTTTGAGAGTATGACTGCTGAAAGAAAAGTATATTCTTGATACCGCTAAGGCAATAGGACAGAGCATCCTGAAAGACATGTTTTGAAAGACCGTAGTTAAATATTATTTTAATCTGCAGGTTGTCTAAATGGACACAGTCTATATAGTAAAAACTGATGGTGAGATTTTCCAATACAATCCACAACGTAGTAGGATGGGCATACAACAAGCCGTTGTAATGAGACCCTGGAATAATTATCAACTAGATATCAGTTACCTCATTACAATGGCTTATTGTATGTCCATCCTGTAGCATTGTGGATGCAACTGGTCAGCTCTTGATGAGCGGTATTCCCCATACATATGCAGCAGCAGCAGTACAACATTTGCGTGTATACCACCACGTGCAAACAAGGACCTCGGAAAGTCTTACATACCTTTAGAATAGGAATGGTACACCTTGCTTGGACTTTGTTATAAGGCCTGTTATAATATACGACCCATCTGTTCCTTTATAATTTCGGAATGTTAACAAAGTATCTTTCGAAACCTACTTTACACTATCACAGACTTCCCTGTATTGTAACATGGTGTGAATGCAGGGGAGTTAGTTGTAGCATTTATACCAGATTCAGAATGTTAACATGCGTCAACATTAACGTACATTACATTAATTCCATTAGCGATGGGAAAGTAACAAGGCCATGGCTTCAACATAATATAACAAGAAACATAATGTGCATAACAAATGTGCAGTCACGATATTTATAACAATTTGAAAAACATAATGTGCATAACAAATGTGCAGTCACGATATTTATAACAATTTGAAAAATGGTCATAGCTCCGACCAAGTTTTGAAGTGAATGAAAACTGTACTCAATGAACCCTGGAACCAGATGTTCACAAAGCCAGATATTTAAAATTGAGTTGCTTTCCTTCAAATGTTCTCGTAAAATAATGGGATTACAATTTGCTAGTGTAAATGTTAGCCAGGAACAAACATTTAGACCTGGTTTATGAACTAAGTTAATTGCAGACCAGACTCGTACTATGAAAGCCACAGTGAATATGTCACACGGAACTGTATACAATTGGGCTCCTGCCGTTTTTGGTCGAAGAGTTTATGGACATTTAGTTTTCTATTGTAAATGTCATCAAAGTAGGCCTATAACACTATCTTGTGTTGAATTTGGAAATATATATTGAACTGCTTAATTTCTTGCCAATGAATGTATATAGTGGCATTTCATTGTCCAGGAACAAGGAAGTAGATGATGCTTTGTTGCCTGGTAATTTGTATTTCTATTGAGGATGATAAATAGTGGGGCTGCCCAAGCATTATTTTAACTTGAGGCTTTTAAATTAATCCTAACGAAGCAAAAGTCGAGGTTTTCATGTTAAATATTGAAATCTTATAAAAGTTCATGTGTTTGTTGTTTTTAAGACAATGCTGTATTGGGATTATGTACAATTATTATCAAGGCAAGCCTTGTTTGTGAATGGTTTACATCAAGAAATTCTATTTTTTATAAGTTAAATTGAAGAAATTATAAATTCAACCTTTAAGATTGGCTGTGGCTTTGCAATCATATAGATAATTTTTATATTTACCCTATTTGGGTTATATTAGCTCTCTGTAGCTATAAATTATGACGACATTGAAGTATGTCTGTTATACCTCTTTGGAGGTTTTTTGGTTGATTTTTAAAGTTTTATGTATATGACATAACACAAACGCTTCATTGGTTGAAGTACGTCTGTTATACCTCTTTGGAGTTTTTTTGATTTTGTTTATGTATATGACATGACACAATCGCTTCATTGGTTGAAGAACGTCTGTTATACCTCTTTGGAGTTTTTTTTGATTTTGTTTATGTATATGACATGACACAATCGCTTCATTGGTTGAAGTACGTCTGTTATACCTCTTTGGAGGTTTTTTGATTTTGTTTATGTATATGACATGACATAATCGCTTCATTGGTTGAAGTACGTCTGTCATACCTCTTTGGAGGTTTTTTATTATCTAAGCTGTGTTCCGCTTCCCCCATGTTTGGCGGTGCCACGCGGCATGTGGCATACACATGCCGAGTGGCATGTGGCGGTATTTCGCGGACACAGCATAGTGTAGTTAAAATATTCTAAGAACTTTGTTATTTTCTATGCAAGAAGTTTTTAATTTTAAGACTTGTCTTTGTGAACATCTGTTCCCAGGGTTTACACTGTACAGTAGTCAGTTACAATTTAAACTTAGTTTGGAGTCTTTGTGAACATCTGTTCCCAGGGTTTACACTGTACAGTGGTCAGTTACAATTTAAATTTAGTTTGGACTATGAACATTGGATTTACCTGAAATGTTCCAATTTGATTAACTACACATTTTATTTTACACTATATATTGTTGAAGCCATGGCCAGCTTATTCCAATAAATATAAACTAGTAACATTTTGTTTTATTTGTAACCCATCTTAAATAATGGGATTTGTTCTCCTAGGGAACAAATACTAATTATTTCAGGGGGTGGAAATCAGCGATTATTATGAACGTGTAATTCTAACGCATAACCTCTCTTTTCAGTGATCGCCATTTTGTAAGTATCGATCTGTTTTTGTGTTCTGAAAATCGGTATTTAATTGTTATCTCCAAACTAACCCACCCACCCTCCCCTGTGTTTGTTGTTTATATTGTATTTGGTATCAGTGTCTTTGGCTTGTCGTGTATATATTTC
Source organism: Cyrtodaria siliqua (assembly GCA_037043455.1). Lineage (NCBI taxonomy): Eukaryota > Metazoa > Mollusca > Bivalvia > Adapedonta > Hiatellidae > Cyrtodaria > Cyrtodaria siliqua. The sequence continues at coordinate 44,955 of JAWPHD010000416.1, read as the reverse complement.
AGTGAAAAGCATGAGGAGATGAGATGCCTAGTGGTCTGTCGTCGTCGTCATGGCTCCATCCGAATCTCGTTTGCGGGGTATACATTGGTGCAATCTTTGGGGATACAGCTACAAGAAGTTTTCAAATACTACTTTTGACGGTGCAAGACGTTGTGGTATCGATGCATGAGGAGATGTGATGCCTAGTGGTCTGTCGTCGTCATGGCTTCATCAGGATCTCGTTTGCGGTGGTCCACATTGGTGCAATCCTACAAGAAGTTTTCAAATACAACTATTGACTGTGCAAGACGTTGTGGTATCGGAACGCGAAGAACTTTGAAATCGTCTATGAACTTTGTGTCGCGGTATTTCGCGGACACAGCATAGTGTAGTTAAAATATTCTAAGAACTTTGTTATTTTCTATGCAAGAAGTTTTTAATTTTAAGACTTGTCTTTGTGAACATCTGTTCCCAGGGTTTACACTGTACAGTAGTCGGTTACAATTTAAACTTAGTTTGGAGTCTTTGTGAACATCTATTCCCAGGGTTTACACTGTACAGTGGTCAGTTACAATTTAAATTTAGTTTGGACTATGAACATTGGATTTACCTGAAATGTTCCAATTTGATTAACTACACATTTTATTTTACACTATATATTGTTGAAGCCATGGTTCTAAGAACTTTGTTATTTTCTATGCAAGAAGTTTTTAATTTTAAGACTTGTCTTTGTGAACATCTGTTCCCAGGGTTTACACTGTACAGTAGTCAGTTACAATTTAAACTTAGTTTGGAGTCTTTGTGAACATCTGTTCCCAGGGTTTACACTGTACAGTGGTCAGTTACAATTTAAATTTAGTTTGGACTATGAACATTGGATTTACCTGAAATGTTCCAATTTGATTAACTACACATTTTATTTTACACTATATATTGTTGAAGCCATGGCCAGCTTATTCCAATAAATATAAACTAGTAACATTTTGTTTTATTTGTAACCCATCTTAAATAATTACTACACATTGCTGTGACCGCGACATACTGCCACATGCCACAAGTGGTGACAGAGGCACCACGAGAGGCACCGCCATTAAAATGGGGGAAGCAGAGCACAGCAGTGAAAGAACAAGTCAGTCCTCAAATGGAGGTATGGCTGACGCACTTCACAATCGAAGCGATTTGTCTCGCCAACAACAACATTCATCATATGACCCAAATATGGTCGACAACATTCAACAAATGACCCAAATATGGTCAATGACCCAAATATGGTCATTTATAACATTAACAGTCACCCAAAAGTGGCTTGCAACCGAAATTGGTTAGCATACAAAATTGCCAAAATACAAATAAATTTATTTTCAACAACAAAATGGGTTATGACCCAAACTGGGTAAAGCACTATATTGCCAACCACATAGTAACCCATAAGGGGTTAACTTAAAAGTTTAAATTTGACGAAGGATAAGCAGATAACCTTATATAGAGGTTATACATATATGCCAAAAAAGTGACTGCACATCAACAATAATTTGAATTCATTTTATTAAAGCCACGGGCTGTTTTCAGAAACTAAAGGCGAATTTCTGCCATCTGTACTTCAACAATTTCGGGATATCTAATATATCCACCATTCATTCGGAAAACCTCTGTTGCAACTTGACTATTTACCCTAATCCTGACTTTGTCCAAAGCTTTATGGGACTTTTCATTTCCATAATATAAGCATGGTAAAATCTGCGACCAAACAATCTTAACTTCAGAAATCAAGTCGTTTATGTCATGTAGTGTTTTAATAATACTTTTCCTTAATTTATCTGAGGGTACTTGACCAATGTCATTGCCTCCCACATGCAATACCAATATATGTGGGTGATCCTCAAGAGATAACAACTTTAATGTCTTCAGCACTTGGCACCAAGTCATTGAAGTCAATTTAAGATACACATCACCATGCATAGAAGTAAATTTATAGTCGGTAGAAACGACTTATGTGTTTCAATAAAAAATCTGTTTCAATGTTCATTCTCTTCCATAGTGGCATCCAACCACAGGCAGACACCTCTGCAACCCATTAATTAAATTCAATGTTACAATTAGCTTTTGAATGACCACCTATGTAAATAATTATTTATTCAAGAAGACTAGGACTAAAGCATTTCCAAATTTACAAATACATTCTATCATGTCCTTTGACTATACACTAGGAATAGGTATTCTTGTCAAGTAAACTGACCCACGTGCTGATGGTTGAATGCACATCTATTGCATCTTCATATAAACGAAGGAGACGCAATTGCGATTGACTTTGATTGACTGAATGCCATTGAAAACCTCATTTAAAGCAGCTTTCCCACCAACAACAGCCACATTGTACAAGGTATATACATCGGTTCAAAGCCACTGATGACAAGGTATATATATAACATACAAATTTTGAGTAATCCAAACTCTATAGCCACAATATAAACGGCTTAAGCCAGCCAGGCTAAACCCTAAAACTGGAGAGTTGAAATGTTACCAACTCACAACTCACTCCACGCACATTCAATCATGGGTATTTTAAGAACCCGTGAATAACAACCACCCTCAACAGGCACATACCCCTCACCACACGACCTGAACATCTGGATAGTGTTGACAAATATATCTATTGTGTGCCTTCAAGAACACCTTACTTGGTTTATAAATGCCTCCCTTTATTCGGAGATAGTTATTAAAAGGAGGTTTAAAGGTGTTATATATATAATTGATACGACAAGTATTTAAAAAAATTTAATTTGGGTCATGCATAGAACGGGTCATGCATAGAACAGTTTTACTTCGAGTATAGAAGTGCTTATTATAGTTTAGTGACCATGCACAGAACTTAGTGCTATATATAGGGTAGGGACAAACCCAACTGGAATAATACATTCATTACGTCATATCGGTTAAAAGGCGGAGGGACAATAAACCTGTGCACTACACCCATCCCCCCCCCACACACAAATTAAATAGATACCGGTGCCCCCCCCCCCCCCCCCCCCCCCCACACACACAAATTAAATAGATACCGGTGCCATTTGATAAGCCTTGTTTAACAATGACAGGATAAATAATACTCATCGAACCAATGGAATAGCCGTGAAATAAACCATATGAAAAGCATCTGAATTCTTTCAAGGTCTTGGAAAATGGAACGCCACTTATAAATCCATTGTCAATGTATCAACTAGTTTTGGGGATATATTCCCAAATTCTACACCAAATAGTTTGGATACAACTGACATTCGCAATGTTTGAAATGTCGCTTTGTGATTTATGTTTAACTTGTATAACTGTAAGAAATGGAACATTACATACAATACCAACACTGGGCCTCTATGACCTGTCCACAACATCACGCCCGGTACACCCACATTTTTGTCAGGAACTTTTGACTGGGCCTAAGTCTACTTGATAGTGACACAAACTGAAATATAAGGCAAAGTCTTTGAGAGAATGAAATAAAATAAAGCCTTAAATAAGTGACAGGTATCCAATTATAAGTTAAAGTAAGCAGCATCTGCAAATACACCAGTAAACAAAACAACAGCCATTATAATGAAAACAACCCTGTACACAAACAAATAAATGTGTAAAGTGGATCGCTAGACAAATAACACTGGACCTTTTATAACCCGTCTTATTAGCAGCAGCAGTCAGCAGCAGCAAGTTAAAAATTTGCTGAAATCAACAAAAACTGTTGAGGTATACTTATCAGAAATTTTGATTCAACATTAATTTTCATTAACAACATGGTGACAAACAAGTTATTTATATAAATTGTTTACATAATAGTTTCATGATCAGCCCTGGAGAGTGAATAATAGCAGCAGAAGTTAAATGTATAGGGCACAACGACAACCATTACATCAATGGCCAACATAATGGCTTGATTCAACATTAATTTTCATTAACAACATGGTGACAAACAAGTTATTTATATAAATTGTTTTCATAATAGTTTCATGATCAGCCCTGGAGAGTGAATAATAGCAGCAGAAGTTAAATGTATAGGGGACAACGATGACCATAACATCAATGGCCAACATAATGGCTTGGTTCAACATTAATTTTCATTAACAACATGGTGACAAACAGGTTATTTATATAAATTGTTTTCATAATAGTACTTAAAGAGCATTATCAGAAGCAAGTTATCATCGACATCCTCATAATGACACCAGAGTTGTATTTACTTATTTAGTGTTCTAATGTATATAGCTCTACTAAATCAGTGATTAAAGGGTAACATGGCAATATTTTTTCATTTTTATTTTTTCTTCAAATTAGCAGGCGAGCACATCCTGTTGATTTAGTGTAATTAGACCTAATTACACTAAATCAACAGGATGTGCTCACCTCTTATTACACTAAATCAACAGGATGTGCTCGCCTGGTGCAGTCGAAAGTAGTTCTGTATTAAAGAGTGCTAATCTTTTTTTCTTTAAAAACATTTTTTTATTGCAGTTTCCTGTTATTTTTTGGCTGTAACTGTATTCTGGACATGTTGTTGATATTTGAAAGTGCAGCTCATCATGTTTCTGACAGTTTTTGGTATAAATTTGAGAAGTGAAAGTAGACAGGGTATGAAATTGCAAGGGGTAAAAATAGTGTTGACCTTTGACCCGGTGTTAGTATACAACTGAAGAAATGTTTCTTAGAAGGTATTAAACCCCCTATTTCCTTGTTCATGTTTAATAGCAGACATGTTTATTTGTATGATAAAGTCAGTTTCCCAGCAGTCTAACGAGGTTTGAGTTTTTAACAGGTTGTCAACATTCTAACTTTACTATGGAAGGGCAATGGAGACTCATTTAGGCTATTATAACCTTTAGAGACAGATAATTGGTGTAGCGTACGATTTACACACTCATTAATAAACCAAAAACAAATAAGCAGAATTGCGAAAATTGTTTATGAAAATTATCAATCCCACTTAAATAAAAGGATTTATGTCGATGAACGACAAATCCCAATATTAGCAGGATTTTATAACGGATATTTTGACAATAAAACAAGTTTAATTACATTTTACTGAAAAAATGTCATAACCTGCTTAAAATTCAAAATCTTTAAAAATGTCTTCAATTTATTTATAAATACATCATATTCATGTAATTCTTTTTTTCAAGCTATTTTCTTTTGTGTTTGCCCATTTTGTTTTCCATATACACGAACATAATATAAAAAGGTTAAAGACCTTCAGATACCTTTCATTCAAAAGAAATTATTTTTTAATAAATATTCAAATTTTCATAAATGTTATTTGCAGTTTTCAAGATATACTTCGGAACTATTTGTTTGTACCTTAATACATCTTTATTTACATATTTGAAAAATACTTTATTTTGTTATAAATAAATTTCCAAAATTGTATGTATTATTTTTGTAGATTTTCTCCAAAAATGTCCAGATGTATAAACTTTGTTTATTCAAAAAATGTTCTGTACATTAATATAATAGAATGTTTAAGGAACATTCAACTCCCTTATATTGCAATAAAATTGTATTTTAAATAGTCCAGTTTTCGGCGGTTTGGGTTTAAATTTCGATATTCTGGCCAAAAGAAATGGCATTATCAAATCTCTGATCCTTTAGGACTGTCTCTTCTGTAGCTCATGACACCTTTACATTTAAAGAAATACTAAAACGACTTCTGTTTTGCTATAGTTTAATCATAATTTAAAATTTCATAACTATTCCAAAAATCAGCGACTTTAATTCATTTTGTGTTGATTTCCCCCCAAATTTTAAAGATTTATATATTTTATTCATTCCAAATATGTGTTTACATGAACATGTATATAACAGATAACTTTAAGGACTTTCAAACTCCTAATATTGTAATAAGAATTATATTTTTAACAGTAATCCCGTTTTTAGTGATTTTGGTTAAAATTTGCAACTTTTGGCCCAAAATATCCCAGTTTTTACAAATCTCTGATCCTTTAGAATTTAACCTATATTTCAGGATATATTTAGATGAATGAAAACACTTTAAAAACTTCTGTTTTGTTTAACTGGAAATTTCAATATTTTTTTAAATAATTATTAAAAAAATCAGCGATTTGTATGTTGTTTTTGCAGATTTCCCCCCAAAATGGCAAGCTGTATACTTTATGTTGTTATAAATAAATTTCCAACATTATTTTTATTTATATAAATATAACAGGTAACTTTCAAAAGCTTCAGCTCCCTAATATTGCAATGATAATAATATTTTAAAAATTATTCCAGTTTTTAGCGATTTTTGTTCAAATTTGCATGTTTTTGCCCAAAAATAATGTGTTAAGCTACCGTTTCAGAAAAACTATCATGGCTATTTCTTTTTTACTAAGATATATCTAAAAGGTGGTAGCATTTAAAATGTGCCAGCTGAGTTGGTACCGAAAAGTTGAGTAGCCCATGGTCTATATGTATGTAATATGCATCTTATTTATATAAAACACTGTTCACACATACATACGCAAATAGAAGCTGTATAAATGGGGAGTTATTTTAAACATCTTTACCATTTCAAAAGAAGATTTAATACACACTTTTCTGAAAGAGGGACTCTGATCTTTCAAAAGTTTTATTTGCAAATAAAACAGATTACTGTGTGTCCCTTTTACTCTTGAAATCAGAAAATATTTACAATTGTCAATATATTTATTTTGCTACTTTAATACCCCTTCATTGATAATTGTAAAGATGTTTTTTGGTGTTTTTTTCAAAACCCAGCATATATATTTTACCTAAAGAATTGTTTAACGTAGGTAAATGTAATGATGAAATGTATCAAGTACGAGTGTTTCAGTTTTTATACAAATCCACACACACATACTATCTCTGCTGAGTTTTACTATAGTTGATTATGTGAAAAAAAGCTGTTATCCAAAAAAAAATATAATGCAAAGACAAAATCTATCTATGGAGGTGTGACTCTTCATTATTCATTGAGAACAGCAGGGAACATAATATAACAGATATAACTACATATTTTTTGTGAACTTTTTTTTTCTGTATCATAGATAAGAAGAAGAAAACAAGATAAATATGTTGCACAGTGTAACTTAATATAACTTAATATTTAAGACAAATAGCTAATTAAATAGAGATGTATAAGTCAATCACGGTTTTTTCTAATTTATCAATGCAATCCTTTTAACTGCATTTATTTTTTCAGTTTGATATATGTATTTAATTTACGGTTTGAAATTTATGAACAGTGCTAATCTTCCATCTAACTTGCATTTATATATGTCCTACATGGACTGATTAACCATATTTTAAATCAAAATAAGCAACTTTTTTGTGCCTTTGTAGATTTCTCAAAAGCGTTTGACTATGTTGTTAGGGATAACCTTTGGTATAAGCTTATAAAACTTGGGGTTAGAGGGAAATTGCTCGATGTTATAAGATCTATGTATGAAAATGTAAAATCAAAAGTTAAGTTTGAAAATACATTGAGTGATACCTTTGAATGTCACCTAGGGGTTCGTCAAGGGGAATGCCTGTCGCCTTTCCTATTTTCAATGTATCTGAATGACTAAGAAGATGAATATTATATGAAAGGTTACACCGGAGTGGATATCGGTTCCCTTAAATTGTTTTTATTACTATATGCAGATGATATCATTATATTTGCCAACACGGTCATAGAATTACAATCAGGATTGGATATATTGCATGATTATTGTACAAGGTGGAAACTTAAAGTTTACACTGACAAGACCAAGGTAATGGTTTTCAGGAAAGGTGGAATATTGCCCAAAATTTAACATTTTACTACAATGCATTACCTATAGCAATTGTGAATACATTTTCATATTTGGGTATTATTTTTACAACGGGCGGGGCATTCACTGAAGCTCAGACAAAATTATCGGGACAAGCACAAAAAGCAATTTTTAAACTAAAAATATATTTATCTAAATTTACAAGCATATCTACAAGGCACACGCTTGAATTGTTTGATAAATTAATTACTCCTATCTTAAACTATGGCAGTGAAGTGTGGGGCTTTGGAAAAGCAAACCAAATGGAACGTGTGCACTTACATTTTTGCAAAACATTGCTTGGTGTAAAAATATCAACTCAAAATGATTTTATCTACGCAGAATTAGGAAGGATAAATTATTATACAAGACGACTTTTCATAATCATTAAATATTGGTTAAAAATTCTAAATTCAGATAAAAGAAAATACATCTATCACATTTACATGATGATGTTGGAAGATATGGTTAAACTGCCATTTAAATCGAACTGGGCGTCTTTTGTCAAAGATAGTTTATCCCGGTTAGGATTCTATGAGGTATGGTTATTACAGGGTGTAGGGGATGTGAACATATTTTTATCTGTCTTGAAGCAACGCCCTAAAGATAATTTTGTACAAAACTGGGATGAAAGAATACACAGTTCTAGCAGAGCAATATTTTATACGTGTTTCTCAGACTTTAAATTCAAATCTTATCTAGATACTGTGAATATTATTAAATTTAGAAAAGCACTTACAAAACTTAGAGTGTCTTCTCATAGGCTCGAAATAGAAGCTGGTAGGTGGAATAAACCAAATAAAACACCGAGAGAAAACAGAAAATGCAAACTATGCAATGTGTTAGAGGACGAATACCATTTTTTATTTGAATGCCCTTTATATAATGACCTTAGAAAATTGTACTTAAAATCATATTTTTATAGAAGACCGAACATGATCAAATTGACTCATTTAATAACATCAGAAAATAAGAAACAAATAAAAGCCTTTGATCTAAGAAATTTATCTGTATATACCGGATAAGTGATGGTAAACAATACTATTACCCTCCTGTGTGAACTTTGTGTTAATTTGTTTTTGTTTTTTTGTTGTTGTTTTTGTGTGTGTTTTTTCAATACTGTTTCTTTTAGGTACACCTTTTGTGACAACTGAAAATTCTATTAATTCAAATATTTCATTATTACAATAAATGCATTCTTTGAAGTTAGGTTCTGCGCACCATTGTCGTAAAACATGAATTCTCATAATGCATGAACGAAAATTACATTTAAATAGTGTATATTGCTTGTCATGCTATTGTGTGTTGTTATATGTATTTACATGAATTACTTTAAGACACTGTCATGTCATTGTATCTATTTTGAGTATTTGTTGAAGTATCTATCATATGCTCATGAGTCTCATCAGACCTAATGCATGAACTATTATGAACATTGTAAGGTCTACGGCGGGATGCCCTCAACCCGTCCTAGACCTATTGACGAGGATAATAAAACAAATTATATGAAGTAACTTGCATGCAAAATTAATTCATTTAAAACAATGTCATATTGTAGTCTATTCCGGTTGGATTTTTATATTATTGTCATTGCATATAATCTTAAAAACATCCCAAAATGTTTTGATATATTTACATTCCCAAAATAAATGTGTAATGGCTTCTGGAGACTCTGTGCAGAAGCTACAGGAATTATCATTTGTTATCTTCATTTTTGTCAAAAATACATTTGAAAGCATTCAAACTCGACTTGGTAGCGTTCAGCTAGTATCAGTTTTGATTTTAGCTGTATTTTTAGCATTACAGAGCTCGTATTCGCTACTATAATCAGGTATGGTACCACCAATTTTGAAGAATTGGCTTTAAAAATAATTTTGGCATGAAAATCGACATAAATTGGCATATTCATCATCCTAATTTTACCTAAAATGCATATTTTATTAATGTCCATTGACTGTTTTATTTAATATGGTGTATTGACGAGAAATGCTATTTGGTATGACAATTCAGATAGTGTAAAAGTTTAAAAAAGCATCTCTTACTTTTGTCGATTTCAGACTATTTATTGTCCTTGGTATTCACAATACCATATCTCTGCAAATAATCATTCGATTTGCATGAAGTAGGTGTTTTTAGTCCCCAACCGGTCCCGGGGGGACTATATGTTTGCACCTCGTCCTTCCGTCCGTCCTTCCGTCCGTCCCTCCGAATGTTTGTCCGGGCCATATTTTCAATACTATAAGACTTTGAGATACCAAACTTGGTATGTGGATACATCTTGGTATAGCGGTGTGTCGCGTATCAAAATAAGGTTACTGTGACCTTGACCTTGACCTGTGACCTCTGTCATAGGAAATGCCTGCCCAGACCGTATTTTCAATACTATAACACTTAGAGATACCAAACTTGGTATGTGAATACATCTTGGGATAGCGGTGTGTCGCGTAACAAAATAAATCCACTGTAACCTTGACCTTGACCTGTGACCTATATCATAGAAAATGCTTGTCCAGACCGTATTTTCAATACTATAACACTTAGAGATATCAAACGTGGTATGTGGATACATCTTGAGAGAGCGGTTTGTCGCGTACCAAAATAAGGTCACTGTGACCTTGACCTCGACATGTGACCTCTGTCATAGAAAATGCTTGTCCGGGCCATATTTTCAATATTGTAACATTTAGAGATACCAAACTTGGTATTTGGATACATCTTAGGACCTTAACCTCTGTCATAGAAAATGCTTAGAAAATGCTTGTCTGGACCGTATTTTCAATACTATAACACTTAGAGATACCAAACTTGGTATGTGGATACATCTTGGGATAGCGGTGTGTCGCGTACCAAAATAAGGTCACTGTGACCTTGACCTCGACATGTGACCTCTGTCATAGAAAATGCTTGTCCGGGCCATATTTTCAATATTGTAACATTTAGAGATACCAAACTTGGTATTTGGATACATCTTAGGACAGCGGTGTGTCGCGTACCAAAATAAGGTCACTGTGACCTTGACCTTGACCTGTGACCTCTGTCATAGAAAATGCTTGTCCGGACCGTATTTTCAGTACTATAACACTTAGAGATACCAAACTTGGTATGTTAATACATCTCGGGATAACGGTGTGTCGGGTACCATAGTCTTGACCGTATTTTCAATACTATAACACTTACAGTTACCAAACTTGGTATGTGAATACATCTTGGGATAGCGATGTGTCGCGTCCCAAAATAAGATCACTGTGACCTTGACCTTGACCTGTGACCTCTGTCAAAGAAAATACTTGTCCGGACCGTATTTTCAATTCTATAACACTAAGATATACCAAATTTGGTATGTGATTACATCTTCGGATAGCCGTGTGTCGCGTACCAAAATAAGGTCATTGTGACCTTGACCTTGATCTTTTACCTCCATCATAGGAAATGTCTGGAAAATGCTTGTCTGGGCCGGTGTGGGACTATGGATTTTTCAGACATTTCTTATGATGGAGGTCAAAGATCAAGGTCAGAAAAAATTCTGAAAAATGCTTGTCTGAGCCGGTGTGGGACTATGGATTGCCCTACACCGTGATACTCTTGTTTAGCTTGTTATGAAAATGACAACACAAAATCCTCATTTAAGAAATATCTGAACATCTTTTCTTTTTTTTTTAAGAGATACGTGCAGTAATAAGGACTCGTTCAGATTCGTACCTACGGACAATTTTCCGATAACAATTGGTAAAATAAGCCCAGAAATAAGTTTTCCTTACTTTTATACATAGGTTTTTAGCGTTTTAGTCCAATTTGTCTATAAAAGCCGTAATTTTGAGTTTCATTTTTTTACGTGTTTGAAACGACGTGTTTGTGAAGTGTTTGCAATTGAACTATGTTTTTTTTATTTTAGTATCAACATGTGGGGTTGCATGTTTGCAACATGTTAACATGAATTAAATATGCATGGCAACAGGTTTGGAAGGCATGAAACTGCTACATCTTTTCCCTACCAGCCTAAAATTGGATAATGAGAAAAAATGGAGATTTGTGTAAAAGGTAAAATATTATTCTTTATCACTCAAACACGACTAGGTAGTGTTAAGCTAGTATCAATTTTGATTTTAGCGGTATTTTTGGCATTATTGAGCTCGTATTCGCTACTCTAATCAAGTATGGTACACCAATTTTGAAGAATTTGCTTGTCACGAAAATCGACATAAATTGGCATATTTTCGGCCTAATTGTACATAAAATGCATATTACTTAAAATGCATCTTTTATTAATGTCCATTGACTGTTCTAAAACATTTAATCTATTGAATATGGTGCATTGACAAGAAATGCCATTTGGTATGACAATTCAGATAGTGTAAAAGTTAAAAAATATCTCTGACTTTTGTCGATTTCAGACTATTGTCCTTGGTATTCACAAGACCATATCTCGGCAAGTAATCATTGGATTTGCATGAAGTAGGTGTTTTTAAGCTTGTTATGAACAACACAAAATACCCATTTAAGAAACATCTGAACATGCTTTCTTCTCTTATAAGAGATACGCGCAGTAATTAGGACTCGTTCAGATTCGTACCTAGGGACATTTTCCCGATAGCAATTGGTAAAATAAGCTCAGAAAGAAGTTTTCCATAGTTTTTAGCATTCACCAAGCTTTAGTAACCATGTTTTTTCACGAATCCTAACTACAGCCTCACTGATGAATCGACGCATTGCCTGAAAAAGAAGACCCATATTTTAACAGGTGTTTCTTCTTTTCTAGTGCGGATACAAATAAGGTTATGTCATTTAGAAATTTCATATAATTTCGTCGATACATTGTTTAAGTTATATATTGTTTATGTAGCTATTTCATATATTGTTCCATCGTTTTGCTGTGCGTTCTATAAATAGATCAATCATCATCATCACGTGGTCACCAAGATCTTGCGTAAAATGTATTCATACGCTGTATTGTTCTCCTAGGCTAGTGTATTGAGATTTGTAACCAGTTAATTTTATAATTTATTTCTCTTGCTACACCATCAAACGCATTCTTGGATTTATATATTTAAGAAATATACATGGCCTTTATAGCTTTAAAACAAATTGTGTGTGTGTGTGTGTGTGTGTGTGTGTGTGTGGAGAGTGGGGGGATTTTTTTTTAAAGATGTTTACGACTTTTATCTATTCGTTAATTTGGTAGTGGTAGAGGTAGACCTCATCTGGTTTGAAATAAGCTAGTAGAACCACAGTCCTGCCGCGCGTTAGTGAGTAGCTGTCAGACATTCTTCAATGTGCAAACGTGGAACAAGCGGGACTCGAACGTATGACTGTAGCATTGAGAGATATACATTACACAAACACGAGTAGATCTAAACACAAATATGTTACCTTTAATTACAATTTTCAAATTACATGCAAAACTGATTGAATTATATTCTGTTAAGGCCAAAACACAAATGAAGGACAACAAACGATTTGTCGACTTAAAAAAGAAATCCACGTAAAAATTACAATTAGGGATAGAAATCGTGAAATTCTCAGTAGCGTAGCTACCTATTAGGCCAAAAGGCCCGGGCCTTCACATCATTTTCACATACATGGTTGAAAAATATAACAACGAAATAATTGTGAATGAACATCATGTTCACTCCGAGTTGTGAGATTAAATCACAACGGTACTCCGAGTTGTGAGAATGAACTACAACGAAATCCCGAGACCAGTGGTATTCCGAGTTGTGAGAATAAATAACAACGGTATCCCGAGACCAGGGATACTCCGAGTTGTGAGATTAAAATCAAATGAGCACACATATTTATAAGTTATGTTTTGTATATGTGTATTTTGTATGTCTCTACTACAAGTTGTGTGTAAAACATATGTTCTTTTAGTTGAAGGTCACACTTTTTGGAACATGGAAACTTCAGGGAGAATTTGTCACTTTACAGTGTGTAGGAACCCCATTTGTTACAACGTCGCTATCTGTTGTAGCCGTACGTAAAAGTTACAATTTGTGTTCTAAATGTTACACTAAACACTATCTGTTACAATCTTACGGCAAATGTTACAAAATGTAGTTGTTATAAAAGTTACAACGTCTACGCTATCTGTTACAACATTTTTAGTTGTAACAAAAGTTACAACACTTTGTCCGTAAATGTTACACTGGCATTGGAATCATTTCCGAAGCTTTGGAAAGTGTTGGATTTTGCTACTACACTATATTTATAATATTTATAAGTGTATTAAGGTAATTGCAACAACCTTACCTTGTCGTAAATGTTACACTGACATTGGCATCATTTCCGAAGCTTGTAAACGGTATTTAAATGTGCTATTAAAGTATTTTTATAAATTTTAGTCGTGTGTTTCACACATTTCTGTACGTACGAATGTTTTCCATAGGCGGTATCAAGGAAGAGGCGGATTAGGCGTACGCTTTTAATAGTTACTTTTAACATGTAAGTATATGTATATATATATGAAATCTATGGCATACATATACGTCCTAGACTTCTAAACCATCATGAGCGATTCATGATTTTGAATTTCTGGTATTGTTTGTAGTATTTTATTTTCTCCCTCACTTCGTCCGAAAATAAATTATTTCTTTACTCAAAGAAAAGCAAACAAATTTGTCTTGTTTTGCAGTCATTATGAATACATTGTCTAATGCAGTCGTTATCAATACAATGTATAAGAAAAAGTGGGCCAACAATGGTACAAGTAAGATATTTTATGAATCCTTCTAATATTCCGCAACAGAAACACTTTTTTTTGGAAAACATACAGATGCACGTACACTGCATAGTACCTACGATGGTTCACAAATTAATAGATAAACATTCCTGAAAAACATGCGGATAAATATATTTTACTTCTAAATTCCGATACGTATATATAAACCAAATATTTCTTCAGGTAGCAACGCCGCACACGAAAAAAAAACTGTGAGGAAACGTGATCCAGTGGCAACTGCGAATATTCGGATATTGACGGCGGGTCATAGGTTCTATATACTCTATTTAAAACAAACAGCGTAGTTATTAAATTGCATCACAAAACACGGAAATACAGACAGGAAAAAACAATGAACCCAATAGTCTTCTTGACTGCTTGAATTGAATTGAATGTTGTTTAACGGCTCATCAACACAGTATAGGTTATTTAGAGCCGCCCCAGAGAGAGGGGAAGGATACATAGGAATCCGGGAACCGTGCCCTACTCTTATTATCGAATAGATTTCTATGGTTCTTTAACGTGCTCGGAGGATAGACCGATACACGGGACCGCCCGGTTTACGTCCCCATCCGACGGACGGGGCTAAGGGAAAGTGTCTTGCTCAAGAACACACCGACGGAACTCAGTAGCACCACGGAGGATTGAACCCGGGGCCTCCGGTTACAAATCCGCCGCGCTACCGACTGCTTGAGGAACATTGATTGACGAAAACGTTTGTATGTTATGATCCCGCGTCCGTTCGTGCGTCCGTCCGGAGCCATATTTTGGTAACCATAAGGCACATACACGTAATATTTTGTATAAATATTTGTCCCTATGTGGACTCGCTTTTGCCCAAGTATGGTTGGAATCGCCATAGTAACACCAGAGTTATGGCCCTTGATTTAATAATTGCTTAATCAATATATAGTATATAATGAATATTTTGTCTGGAAAATAGCTCGAAAACTATTTATGGGATTCAATTTAAACTTGAAACACTCATACAGGACAGTGAATGGATTTACAAAGTGCAGAAACCATAACTCTACGTAAACTAAAAGTGGATTTATGGGACTTTGTGGCTTAATTTACTATATAGTATATACTATTTTAGGAACATTTTGTTTGAATCATAAGTAACTAAACAAGAGGCCCAAAAGGGCCTGTAGACGCTCTACTAGTATGATGCGATTCAAAGATATAAACATGATAGAGGCCAACCCAAGAAAAATGTTTCCTATATATAACTCTATGTAAACTTTGGGTTATCGTGGCGGCCTTTTTGAATAATTTTGATTATTTGACGAAAATGAAAAACACAAACTTGATAGAGGCTAACCCAAGGAACATGTATATGATATTTCACAAGAATGGAATAAGTCGTTTAGGAGATGTCGTTTGAAATTTCCTTAAATTTGACCTAGCTTTAGCCATGGCGGCCATCTTGGATGACTGACGGCCGCAAAAGGCACAAATCTGAGAGGGACTATCCCAGTTATCATTGTGATTAAGTTTCATCAAAATCCTTCAAGCAGTTTCAGAGAAGATGTCATTTTTAACCTTTTCCTATATAACACTATGTAGACTTTGAGTCGCCGTAGCGGCCATTTTGATTATTCGACGATAGCGAAAAACACACATATGATAGAGGCTAACCCAAGGAACATGTATATGATATTTCAGTAGAATGGAATAAGTGGTTTCGGAGGAGATGTCGTTTGAAATTTCCTTAAATTTGACCTAGATTTAGCCACGGCGGCCATCTTGGATGACTGGCGGCCGCGAAAAACACAAATCTGAGAGGGGCCCTCCCAAGTAACATTGTGATGAAGTTTCATTAAAATCTTTCAAGCGGTTTCAGAGGAGATGTCGATTTTATAAAATTGCTAACAGACAGACAGACGGACGGACAGACGGACGACGGACGAAAAGTGATCGCATAAGCCCTCCTGGCCTTTGACCAGTAGAGCTAAAACCTATTAGACAGAATCAAAGGAAACTTGAAACATTGATTCAGGGCAGAGAGTGGTTGTGCAGAGTGCATGAATCATAACTGTGTGTAAAGTAAAAGTGGAGTTATGGGATTTTGTTGCTTTATTTACTATATTATATAGGGAAATTTTGTTTGGACCACAACTCAAAATCCGTTAAAGATAATAATTTCTTTAACGTGCGCATATACACGGGACCTCGGTCTTACGTCTTAGTAGACTTTTAAGACTTAGTAGTTTTAGTTGGAGAAAAGGGGGATCGAACCTGCGACACTTCTATTGACAGTCAAACGCGTTACCACTTGACCAAATATCCGCTATAAGCGTTTATCCTTTTATACCCTGTGCTTTATATAGCCACTAAAATGTGCCGAAAACAAACACAAGTATAGTCTACGTCAGTTCAAACAAATGATGTGTTAAACCAACTTTCTCGGTATCTAGATTAGTTTTTCTCAGTGAATTCTATTCCTTATTAAGACCACCAAAAATGATCACGAACATTGACATTACGTAGAAATAAATCTAAAAAACAACAACAATTATCATAGTAACATTTATTTTTTATTTACAAATTATTCACTTTTAACAGTATAACTGTATGAAAAAAACAAATCATAGGTATAAATATTATACATACATACATACACGCACGCACGCACGCACACACGCACACACACGCACACACACAAAGCTAATAAAATTGATGAGTAAAAGTAAATTTAAATTCACATTACACATTCTAGCCGACAACCAATTTTACTAACATATATAGAAACAAATCCAGTCCAACTGACTACGCATTGTTATATATATGTTGCAATCATTCCGAAATAAAATAAAACCTAGAGAATTTATATCTATATTACTTGATTGCTGAATTCATAACAAAGTAATAGAGTGAGAAACACTTTCCGAGAACTATTTATCGCCCCTCGTATAATGCTTTGTGCATGTACATGTTTAGCTGAATAGCGTAAATCAACAAAATAACGTTGTTGCAATTACCTAAATACACTTATAAATATTATAAATATAGTGTAGTAGCAAAATCCAACACTTTCCAAAGCTTCGGAAATGATGCCAATGCCAGTGTAACATTTACGGACAAAGTGTTGTAACTTTTGTTACAAGTAAACATATTGTAACAGATAGCGTAGACGTTGTAACTTTTATCACAACTACATTTTGTAATATTTGTGGTAAGATTGTAACAGATAGCGTTTAGTGTAACATTTAGAACACAAATTGTAACTTTTACGGACGGCTACAACAGATAGCAACGTTGTAACAAATGGGGTTCCTACAAAGTGACATTCCATGTTTAAATTTGTATATTATAAGTCTTTGTGCAGCGGGGGATATGGCTGTCTTTCAGACTACACTCGTGTTCATTTGATTTTAATCATACTTGCATAGTAGGTCGATATAAATGCAAGGTTGTTTCCTATTTTAATTCAGCTATGTTGGTCAAAGGGTCCATGAATTACCTCCCATTTAATTGGCAAAATTAGCTGTCTTGACCCTATATCTCATTTTTGACCTTTTTGACGCTATATTCATTTCTAATGACTCGAACTTTGACTTTGAGGTGATGACAGGTGATGTTTTTTGATACACTTTAACACCTAGATATGGTTCAGATATGATGAAGCGTTTCGGAGATTAATTTTCATTATAACCAATCATTCCTTTTGTTCACTTCTTTATTCCTGTATATACATGACCTTATCTTGTTTTAATCGCCTTACTTCCAGATACATTAAACAATGCATTAATATATTATTACATGCAATGATGTATCATTATTAAGAAGAGTTGACACATTTTCAGTCCATCCATGTCATGCGTGATAGGAAATAAACCTTCCATTACATGGATGCTAAAATCATAATTCATCATGCTCTCAGTACCTTCGGTACTTTGATTTTACATAGGTTTGAGCGTTTTAGCCTAATTTTGTCTATAAAAGCCGTAATTTTGAGTTTCAAATATTTTTTTTTTCGTGTTTACAATGACGTGTTTGCAATTGAATTATGTTTGTTTGGTGTCAACATGTAGGGTTGCATGTTTGAAACATGTTTACATGAATTAAATCTGCACGACGTCTTAACAAAACATCAAACTGTTGCCAACGATAATGTTATGTAGGGAAATGATGGAAGAATAAAACATTATTGAAAGGAAATCTGTGTTTTTCGTGTAATGTTTACTTAAGTTATTCTGAGACAGTTTCCTTCGAAATGTCCTTTAGCAGCTTGTACCGGTGTGCTGCAGCTTGGTATGGTAGGCATGAAACCACTAAATATTTTCCCTACCCACCTAAAATAGGATACTGTGAATAAATTTAGATTTGTGTAAAAGGTAAAATATTTTCCTTATCATTCAAACTCAACTTTGGTCTATAAAATATTCAGGAGACGTTCTTGATAACATTGTCAATAAAGGTCAAGTTTCATCAATAAGCACTTATGACTTCCCTACACTATATACAACGTTACCACATCACCTTATTAAAGACAAGCTAATTTCTCTTATTCAAAAAACATTCGCTAGAGAAAATACTACATTTTAGGCATGAAATAATATAAAAGCGTTTTTTACTAACGGTAGTTTAGACAATTATACTATGTGGACTTGCTATGAAGTTTGCGAAGCACTCATCTTCCTATTAGATAATATTTTCGTCAGGTATGGAACCACCGTTTATAGACAAATTGTTGGTATCCCTATGGGTACGAACTGTGCACCACTTGTCGCAGATTTGTTCTTATTTTGCTATGAAAGGGATTTGATGTTAAGTCTTTCACCAGATACCCAGGCAGATGTTATTGAAGCCTTTAATGACACCTCTCGGTATCTGGATGACATATTGAACATTGACAACCCTTTCTTTCCAACTATGGTTAATTATATTTATCCTAAAGAACTTCAGCTTAACAAAGCTAATATATCTGATAATAACGCTTTTTTTCTTGATTTAGATCTCTCGATTGAAAATGGTAAAATAATTAACAAAATCTACGACAAGAGAGATTATTTTAATTTTGACATTGTTAATTATCCCCACTTGGATGGTGATGTTCCCTGAGCAACTTCTTATGGGGTGTATGTGTCTCAACGTATTCGTTTTTCTAGAGCTTGTACTCGAGTTGAGGACTTTAATATTCGAAATCTTTGTATAACTAAAAAGTTACTCAATCAGGGTTACTGTTACCATAAACTTTCGTAAAACCTTTGCAAAATTTTATTATCGTAACCCTGATCTTCTTTCCAAATATAAAAGTAATTTAAGGACTATTTTGCGACAAGGACTATCACAACCTGACTTCTATGGTGATGTGATTTATAAACTTCGTAAGATTCTTGGTCATGATCACGTTCATACTATCTTTGTTAAATTTGTTGAAAAGTTTATCAAAAGAGGTTATGACCCTATCATTTTGCAACGTACTGCATGTTTGGTGGTGGACCCTTTTACAATTCGCCACTATGCTTTCCTCTTTAATTGTACGATGACCGGACAGGCTGTGGACCCTATGATGACGCCTACCTAAAGCCGATTGGGACGGTGGCGTTTGATGTTTGTCCATGATCTTTCTTGTCGTGCCCTTAATGGTTTATTCTCTTACTGCTCTGGTTTCTGCCAAGTCATTGAGTACCTTCATTGTGGCTTTCTAGCCTATTGTTTGTTTGTATTATATTTACACGAGCATATTTGTGTTTTATTTATATTGCCTATTGATGCTGCCTTGTTGGTTAGACATTAGATCATGGCGGGGATTTCTTTATTTACTCTGTCCTGTTTTAATGGGATGACAGTAGGGTAAGTGTGAGGTTTGGTGCACCCTAGAACCGGTTTAAACCCCCAGTGGTCTACTTTGCCACTGACCGTTCCAAGGCGGTAGCCCTATTGTCAACCCTTTTGTGTTTGTGATGTCGTTTGCATTTATTATTGCTTTTGCCTTCTTGTTTGTCTGTATATTTCTTTTTTTCTTGGTAAGGTTCAGCGTTCAGCTAGTATCAAATTTGATTTAAGCGGTATTTTTGGCATTATTGAGCTCGTATTCGCTAATAAAATCAGGTATGGTACCACCAATTTTAAAGAATTTGCTTAAAAAATCATTTTGTCATGAAAATCGACATAAATTGGCATATTCATCGTCCTTAATGCACCTTAAATGAAAACTGTATTAATGTCCATTGACTGTTCTAAACATTTGATCTATTGAATATGGTGTATTGGCAAGAAATGCCATTTGGTATGACAATTCAGATAGTGGGAAAGTTAAAACAATATCTCTGACTTTTGTCGATTTCAGACTATTGTCCTTGTTATTCAAATGACCATATCTCGTCAAATAATCATTCGATTTGCATGAAGTAGGTGTTTTTAAGCTTGTTATGAAAATGACAATAGCACAGTGGCGTTGCTTGTGTTATATGGCGGCAGTAAAACGTCTCCCCGGGCTTGCAATCAGGACTGTCATTCATTCGATCTTTGGAGATCGCTGAGCTCGATACTTATATTTAGATATCGGTGGTACATTTTCAAATGTTTTTGTTTTCTTACTTAAATTTTGATTCGGTGGTTCCACTATTCCGGCCGATAAAGGCTCCGTGTATTGTTTAACCACCCATAGGATATGTTTTCTGCTTTTTAATTTAGTCTTTCGACTGTTACTTGTGATGCGCAGGCTTCATAACCGCTGCTCCGAACAAAATTCCATTTTGTTTATTTCGCTCTTCGGGGCATAGAATTGTATTAATGGGATGACAGTAGGGTAAGTGTGAGGTTTGGTGCACCCTAGAACCGTTTTAAACCCCCAGTGGCCTACTTTGCCACTGACCGTTCCAATGCGGTAGCCCTATTGTCAACCCTTTTTGTGTTTGTGATGTCGTTTGCATTTATTATTGCTTTTGCCTTCATGTTTGTCTGTTTGCGTGTTTGTTTCTGTGTTTTGTGGTTTACTGTCCTCCTTGAATGCTACTTTCCCTGTCCGATCTTTTTATATTTCTTAGATACCGGGACCATACGCCGCTGGACATGGAACGATGACATTAAATATAGCATGTCCGCCGCCACATGCATGCCATCTCCGGGATGGTTAAAATTCTATACTATTGATTTTTTTTATTAATAATGAGTTCTGCTCAACCCGGGGCTAGGGACTTGAACGGTAGCTAGCATATTTCACTACCGTTCATGAACAGTCTCAATCAAACCGACACTGCAATATTTCATATTCATCGTGTTCGGCCGTTTCCAAAGGTCCACTCTCATATTATTTTTGGTAGCGTTCAGCCAGTATCAATTTTGATTTAGCGGTATTTTGGCATTATTGAGCTCGTATTCGCTACTATTATCACGTATGGTATCACCAATTATGAAGAATTTGCTTAAACAATCAATTTTGGCATGAACATCGATATAAATTGGCATATTCATCGTCCTAATTGTACCTAAAATGCATATGTTATTAAATGTTCATTGACTGTTTTAAACATTTTCTCTATTTAATATGACATGGCATTTGGTATGACAATTCAGATAGAGTAAAAGTTAAAAAAATATCTCTGACTTTTGTCGATTTCAGACTATTTGTCCTTGGTATTCACGAGACCATATCTCGGCAAATAATCATTCGATTTGCATGAAGTAGGTGTTTTTAAGCTTGTTATGAAAATGACAACACAAAATACTCATTTAAGAAACATCTGAACATGTTTTCTTCTCTTAAAAGAGATACGTGCAGTAATAAGGGCTCGTTCAGATTCGTACCTACGGACATATTTTCGATAGCAAATGATACAAAAAGTTCAGAAATAAGTTTTTTTTATAGTTTTTACATAGGTTTTGAGCGTTTTAGTCCAATTTCATTTATTATTTTTTTCGTGTTTAAAATGACGTGTTTGTGAAATGTTTGCAATTGAACTATGTTTTTTTGGTATCAACATGCAGGGTTGCATGTTTGCAACATGTTTACATGAATTAAATCTGCTCGACAATAGGTTTGGTAGGCATGAAACCACTACATATTTCCCCGACCCCACTAAAATAGGATACTGTGAAAAAATGAAGATTTCTGTAAAAGGTAAAATATTATTCCTTATCAATCAAACTCGAATTGGTAGCGTTCAGCTAGTATCAGTTTGGCGGTATTTTTGGCATTATTGAGCTCGTATTCGCTAGTATAATCAGGTATGGTACCACCAATTTTGAATTATTTGCTTAAAAAATCAATCTTGGCATGAACATGGACATAAATTGGCATATTCATCGTCATAAACCTAAAATGCATATTTTATTAATGTCTATTGACTGTTCTAAACATTTGATCTATTTAATATGGTGTATTGACAAGAAATGCCATTTGGTTTGACAATTCAAAAAGTGTAAAAGTTAATAAAATATCTGACTTCCGACTATTGTCCTTGGTATTCACAATACCATATCTCGGCAAATAATCATTCGATTTGATCTATTTAATATGGTGTATTGACAAGAAATGCCATTTCGTATGACAATTTAGATAGTGTAAAATCTAAAAATTATCCTTGGTATTCACAACACCTTATCTCGGCAAATAATCATTCGATTTGCATGAAGTAGGTTTTTTTAAGCTTGTTATGGAAATGACAACACAAAATCCACATTTAAGAAACATCTGAAAATGTTTTCTTCCGCAATAAGAGATACGTGCAGTAATTAGGACTCGTTCAGATTCGTACCCAGGGACACTTTTCCGATAACAGTCGGTCAAATAAGCCCAGAAATAAGTTTTGCATAGTTATTTTTACATAGGGTTTGAGCGTTTTAGTCCAATTTTGTCTATAAAAGACGTAATTTTGAGTTTCAAATTTTGTTCGTGTTTGAAATGACGTGTTTGTGAAGTGTTCAATTAAACTATGTTTGTTTGGTATCAACATGTAGGTTTGCTTGTTTGCAACATGTTAACATGAATTAACTCTGCATGGCAACAGGTTTCGTATTCATGAAACCACTAAATTTTTGCCCTACCCACTAAAATAGGATATTGTGAAAAAATGAAGATTTGTGTAAAAGGTAAAATATTATTCCTTATCATTCAAACTCGACTTGGTAGCGTTCATCTAGTATCAATTTTGATTTTAGCGGTATTTTGGTATTATTGAGCTCGTATTCGCTACTATAATCAGGTATGGTACCACCAATTTTGAAGAATTTGCTTAAAACATCCATTTTGGCATAAAAATCGACATACATTGGCATATTCATCGTCCAAATTGTACCTAAAACGCATCTTTATTAATGTCCATTGACTGTTCTAAACATTTGATCTATTTAATATGGTGTATTGACAAGAAATGCAATTTGGAATGAAAATTCATATAGTGTAAAAGTTAAAAAATATCTCCGACTTTTGTCGATTACAGACTATTGTCCTTGGTATTCACAGGACCATATCTCGGCAAATAATCATTCATTTGCATGAAGTAGGTGATTTTAATCTTGTTATGAAATGACAACACAAAATCCTCATTTAAGAAACATCTGAAAATATTTTCTTCTCTTTTAGGTTTACCACCACTAATTACATATAAGCCTTCGAGGTGTAGTCGAATGTAGTTCCCATAATAAAAAGTAATGGCCCATTTTTTGATGGAAATGAGCATTATAAGTAGGGGAAAACTGCCCATTTCTATTCTATTTTGTGGTTGTATGTATAAGAAGCGTATTAATAGGTTTTACTGTATCACTGATGAACATTTTCGAAATTTCGACTGTATGCTTACACTTTGTGAGCAATGAAAACAGTTAATCAATGAAAACAGCTGTTCCCTTGACCTGTTTAGTAAACAAACTAGTTTTCTATATGAACATTACACTGCTGCATTATCCATACTTGAGCTGAATTTGAGGCAAACCATTATGTGATACTTTAACATTGGTGAATAGAGGGAAAATAATTAGTGGTTTCATACCTATAAGAGATACGTGCAGAAATTATTACTCGTTCAGATTCGTACCCAGAGACATTTTTTCGATAACAATTTGTAAAATAAACTCAGAAATAAGTTTTCCATAGTTTTTACATAGGTTTGAGCATTTTAGTGCAATTTTGTCTATACAATTCGTAATTTTGAGTTTCAAATTTGTTTCGTGTTTAAAATGACGTGTTTGTGAAGTTGCAATTGAACTATGTTTTCTTTTATCAACATGAAGGGTTGCATGTTTGCAAAATGTTTACATTAATTAAATCTGCATGGAAACAGGTTTGGTAGTCATGAAACTACTAAATAGTTCCCCTACCCACCTAAAATAGGATACTGTGAAAAAATGAAGATTTGTGTAGAAGGTAAAATATTATTCCTTATCATTCAAAATCGACTTGGTTGTAATGTTTGTATTGTGCTTTACGTAATTTTCAACACATGTCAGGTTATATATGACGGTCGATTTATTTGTGGTGGAGGCTGATCACCCACTTTTCCTGAATAGAACCAGTACTGTACACCTCCCGCCCGCCATCCGAATCGACACTAAAACATCACACATCACACATTCCTTCACTTTTAAATCAAAGACATGTGCCATAATTCTGCCTTTAAACTTAGTTTCCCATAATAGACAAGATCCCGAAAGTCGAGTGTCTGTACCGACAGACGGTGCTTTTTGTTGAAAAACAAAGACTGGTATGACGCAACCGGGAATTGAACCCACGACTCCCAACATGTGAGACGGGCGCTCTACAATTAGGCTACCGCCGCAGTTGAGTGAGAGAAACACAGTATTGTATATTTCAAATATATTCAAAACCATTGCAGATAGATAAAGTCAACTTGTTACATACGAAGATAAACTAATTTTCCATGCATTCGGGCATCATACCATCGACGTGTGGCAGAGATAAAGTCGCATGATACCTAGCCTCGATCAAGGACTTCAGACCACACCATATTCGCCGTCAGCGGAAATAAAAGTTTATAACTCGTTAGCTTTTATCGACAGTTTCATTGTTAATTAGTGTTTAATGACCACACCATATTCGCCGTCAGCGGAAATAAAAGTTTATAACTCGTTAGCTTTTATCGACAGTTTCATTGTTAATTAGTGTTTAAATAACATTTTCAGGAATATAATTTTAGCATATTGTCTGTTTCTCGTAACGTATCTTAAGACCACGCGAAACCATGGGCGACATTGGAGCATTTATTGAACGTGGGCGTGTACAATTATTGCCTGTTTCAGGTAATACAACTGCTTTTTTCTTTAATCACTTGGACACTGCGTTTCGTCTATCTGTGTATGCATACAACAAGTGACTATATATCAAGCGGCCTTGTTTCATTTCTTGTTCACAGCCTTGGTGATTCGATGCAAACCCATTTCTTGTTCACAGCCACCTTGATGATTCGATGTAAACCGATTTCTTGTTCATAGCCGCCTTGGTGATTCGATGTAAACGTATTTCTTGTTCACAGCCGCCTTGGTGATTCGATATAAACCCATTTCTTGTTCACAGCCTTGGTGATTCGTTGTAAACTCATTTCGAATCGGTACTAAATCAAGCTCCTTTTTCATATATTTACAGTATCAACTCCATGTACATTAATGTTAAAATTACTACTGAAGTAGACGAAATGGTCTATTTTGATTTTAGCGATATTTTTGGCATTATTGAGCTCGTATTTGCTACTATAATTGGGTATGGAACCACCAATTTTGAAGAATTTGCTTAAAAAATCAATTTTGGCATGAACATCGATATAAATTGGCATATTCATCGTTCTAATTGTACCTAAAATGCATATTTTATTAATGTCCATTGACTGTTTTAAACATTCGATCTATTTAATATGGTGTATTGACAAGAAATGCCATTTGATATGACAATTCAAAAAGTGTAAAAGTCAAAACAATATCTCTGACTTTTGTCGATTTAAGACTATTGCCCTTGGTATTCATAAGACCATATCTCGGCAAATAATCATTCGATTTGCATGAAGTAGGTGATTTTAATCTTGTTATGAAATGACAACACAAAATCCACATTTAAGAAACATCTGAACATGTTTTCTTCCGTTATAGGTTTACCACCACTAATTACATGTAAGCCTCCGTGGTGTAGTCGAATGCATTTCCTATAATAAAAAGTAATCCCTCCCTTTTATACTTAGAAAAGTTGGTTAAAATTGTGTATGTAAGCTTGTATCTCGCAAACTACATAATGAACTGAAACTTCGCACATGTCTCTGGCATCATTAGACAACATCATAGTCAGATTCTATAGTTCATGCTTTTATTTTAACAGAAGTATGACCACTTTTATACTTATAAAAAATGTTTACCGTTTTGTATGTTATCTTCTCAACTTAGACGTATCGAATGTTTCTTTATATCTCAGAATCCCCTTAAAACATCACATTTGTTGGTATTGTTTGTATTTGTATTGTGTTTTACGTAATTTTCAACACATGTCAGGTTATATATGACGGTCGCTTTTTTGTGATGGAGGCGGACCACTCACCTTTCCTGGGTAGAACCAGTACTGTACACCTCCCGCCATCCGTGACACTAAAACATCAAACATCACACATTCATTCACTTTTAAATGAGAGAAATGTGCCAAAATTCTGCCTTTAAACTTAGTTTCCCATAATAGACAAGATCTCGAAAGTCGAGTGTCTGTACCGACCGGCGGTGCTTCTTGTTGAAAAACAAAGACTGGTATGACGCAGCCGGGAATTGAACCCACGACTCCCAACATGTGAGACGGGCGCTCTATCATTACGCTACCGCCGCAGTTTAGTGAGAGAAACACAGTATTGTATTTTCAAATATATTCAAAACCTTTGCAGATAGATAAAGTCAACTTGTTACATACGAAGATAAACTAATTTTCCATGCATTCGGGCATCATACATACCATGACGTTTGGCAGAGATAAAGTCATATGATACTTTGCCTCGATCAAGGACTTCAGATCACACCATATTCGCCGTCAGGGGAAAGAAACGTTCATAACTCTCTTTAGCTTTTATCGACAGTTTCA
The DNA here is from genome assembly GCA_037043455.1 of Cyrtodaria siliqua. Taxonomy (NCBI): domain Eukaryota; kingdom Metazoa; phylum Mollusca; class Bivalvia; order Adapedonta; family Hiatellidae; genus Cyrtodaria; species Cyrtodaria siliqua. The sequence continues at coordinate 17,462 of JAWPHD010000416.1, read as the reverse complement.
TTGTTAATCAGTTTTTAAATAACATTTTCAGGAATAGAATTTTAGCATACTGTCTGTTTCTCGTAACTTGTCTTAAGACCACGCGAAACCATGGGCGACATTGGAACATTTATTGAACGTGGGCGTGTACAATTATTGCCTGTTGCAGGTATTACGAATGCTTTTTTCTTTAATCACTTGTTCACTCCGTTTTTTTCAAGTGACTATATGTTTCATTTTTTGTTCGCAGCCATGGTGATTCGATGTAAACCCATTTCTTGTTCACAGCCACCTTGGTGATTCGATGTAAACCCATTTCTTGTTCATAGCCGCCTTGGTGATTCGATGTAAACATATTTCTTGTTCATAGCCGCCTTGGTGATTCGATATAAACCCATTTCTTGTTCACAGCCTTGGTGATACGATGTAAACTCATTTCGAACTTCGGTACAAATCAAGCTCCTTTTTCATATTTTTACAGCATCAACTCCATGTTCATTATTTTTAAAATTACTAACTGAAGTAGGCGAAATGGTCACAATCTGAATTTAACAGGTTGGCATTTTCGATAAAGTGCACGGAAAATTGAGACTTTTCGTTAATGGAACGTTCTCGATTACTATGTACAGTCATGTTTTTCTTGTAGTTTTCTCTCCTCACCCCCACCCCACTCCCCCGCCCAATCCGACTTGCCCCGCCCAGTCCGACTTGGAAACGTTAATGGACCAATATTACATAACATTCCATAAAAATGCATTTCTTCAACTGATATTGAATAGAGGGCGTGAGCGGTAGCTAGCATATTTCACTACCGCTCATGAACAGTCTCAATCAAACCGAGACTGCAATATTTCGTATGTGTCGTGCTCGGCCGTTTCCAAAGGTCCATTATCATACTCTTTTTTTAGATGTTTCTTGTATGTTCAGCGACTACGAATTGCAGGGAGTTATGGCCCTTTAAAGGTTTATTACACAAACTTTGTCCGGACTAGTTCTCCTGAACCCCTGGCCGCATTTCAACGAAACTTGGCAAGCCTAGTTGTGCATATTATCGCCGTGTTCCTGCTGAATGATTTTTGCGGACTTATGGCCCTTTAAAGGTTTTAATACACAAACGTTGTGCAGACAAGTCTCTTCTGAACTCCTGGATGGATTTCAACGAATCTTGGGTGGGGATGATGAGTGCCAGCCTAGTTGCGCATGTCATCGCCATCTTACGGTTGAATTTTATTACAACAACCCTTGATATAAGAGCCATTTTAGCCTGTATAGCTTCCACAGGCCCTCTTAGGCCTCTTGGGCCTCTTGTTTGTTTAATATTTTATTAAGTTATCTCTTTCAGAGAAAAACAGTGGGACAATTTAAAAACTACCCATGTCAGACTAGAAATAGCAGAGTTTTGACCCTTGATTTATTGAAAAATGTTATATTTTGCTTTATTAAATCTGTAGCTACTTTATTTTTATCTGATATTTGCTAAATTTATTCAGAATGTTAATATCAATACAAAAGCTCGGATATTTTTGTAAACCAGCCAGCTGTCTCTCAGCCACATCCATCCTAATCCATATCCCCCTCTCATACGACCCTCATCCCGCACCCACCATCACCACCACCACCACACACATATTTTCTTTTCTTTATATTTTATTTTATGAAGATATTTCGATCATAAAAGAAAGTGGACTAAATTTAAAAAAAGAATAGCCATGTTAGGCGAGATACAGCAGAGTTATGGCCAAGTGGAGTGCGTGGTCCAGTGGTAAAGCGCCGAACACCAGATCGAGAGGTCGTGGGTTCGATTCTCGCCGCGGCCACGTTATTTACCCTTGAGCAAGATAATTAATTCACATTGCTTAATACTGGTTTTACCAAGGAAGCCATCGAGAGTGATTAATCTAAGTTGCAAGAACTTGTTTCGCAATCGATGTAAATTAAATATGTTGAAACTAAACTAGTAAATTTGACTCATGTTTAAAAGGCGTTTGTAAACATTATATCTCCTTTGTTTTGAATCTTTGCCCTTATTGTATAAAATAAAAAGCTTCTAAACTCAATATGTTAACACGGACGGACATTATGGCAACTAGATATATAGGGCGGCTGTTGGGCAATCGTGAAAACTCAGCCAATCCCGTCATTCTTCGACAGCAGTGGTGAAGCCTTGGTCACCCGGCTCGCTTCTGATTTCTTCATCACGCTATTCTACGCGGATCCAGAACCAGGGCCTGGGGGAAATAGGACGTTTGAAACTGATTTTGAGAGATTCTATGAGATTTTCGACAAACATGTTTTCAAGTTAAGTTAATATTAATTTCTTATTGAAGCAGCAAACTGTGACGTTAAACAGTTTAACTGGCGCATCATTTATTTACAATATGACGTCACACAAACGTCGACTTTACATAAGTTTAGACTTTCGGCTGGTTCAAAGTATGTTAAGTCACGTAAACGTCGACTTTACTTACTTTGAATCAGCCGAAAATCTATACGTAGAAGCTAATGAACCATCACTGTCTCATAGACGGGACAAATTAGCCCTTCCAATGGCATATGCCATTTTAAATTAAAATCTAACCCTTCAAACCCAACTTTCGATAATGTTTTTAATCCTAGTTATGAACCTCTTTTTGATCGAAAACCGAAGGCCATTCGACCATTTGGTCTTCGTAGTAAACCAAAATTAAGAGACACTGAAATCGACCTAAATTTGATTGCCAAGTACAAAGTACCACAAATTCCACCGTGGACTTTGGAAACACCAACAATTATTTTCGATCTTTGTAATAGTAACAAATCCAGTACAGAAGCAAATTTAATGAAATTAAATCGAAATACAGTAACTTTCAACATATATACACTGATGGTTCTAAAGATGGAGATAAAGTAGCTGCAGCAGCTGTTGTTCACATAAAGAGCCGCCTGCCTGATCTGATGATGACCATTTTGTAATATTTTCTGATTCCCTTTCATCTCTTCAAGCACTGGGTAATATGAAACATGATAACCCGTTTTAGTCTTGTTTTAGATTTCTTAAAAGAGATCAGACTATATAAATCATTATAATGTGTTCTTATATATATTTACTTGTTTATATACCCGTTGACGGGCATTTGTTGATTTACATACATAGTTTATATTACACCATATCATCCCTTATTTTTTAATAGTTTTATCTTTATATATTTACATTAATTTTTAATTAATACTTCATTTCTTCATTGTTCATCAATTTTTGCCCACAATATGACCTATTTATGTGTTGACGTGCCGTAAAACACCATTCATTCATTACTTACTTTGTGGCTTTCTCGGGCTTTTGTTTTACTTATATTGCCTATCAATGCTGCCTTGTTTGTTAGAGAGTATAACCTGGCGAGGATATGCTCCATTTATTGGGATGACAATAGGGTAAGAGTGAGGTTTGGTGCACCCTAGGACCTGGTTTAAATCCCCAGCTGCTTTGTTGCCACTGACCGTTCCAAGGCGGTAGCGCTATTGTCAACCCTGATGTCTTATATTGCATTCTATTCAAAGTTATTTGAATTCATTTTATTTAAAGTTGTTTTTTGTTTCTGTGTGTGTTTGTGGTTGACTGTCGTCCTTGGATGCTATTTTTCCTGTTCGATTTTTTTCTGGGGTCATATAAAACCCTGGATTTTTTTATATCTACTGTTATGCCCGTGAAAAAAAAGGCGCGAATAAATTGGACTAATCGCTAGTGGGCGCTTTAAAGGCCCAACTGCCGTATAAAAGCCACTAGATGGAGCTGGGGCAGGTTTCTTATTTAAATTTGTACATAGTTAAATCAGGGACACCTTTTTCAAAATATTAAAAATTCCACCTCATAAAAAAAATCAATATTTGGCACAGAAGTAGTCTGATATTTAAACAATTGTATTAGTAAAAAGAAATTGTGAAAAAGTATCTCTTATTCCTAGTTTCAAATATTTTTTTTAAAACCAACTGACAAATATTTGAAAATATAGGGGAGGAGCCTGTGGGGTTATGAACTGAAAAATGTACACAAATACACGTGGTAGTGTTTACAGCAGACGACACACATTATGGCATGGAGATTGGCAGTATACTCTGACAGAGATGGGATGTTTGAATCTGTGACTATTCGTGTGTTCCATATAACAATTCATCTTTATCCATTTTCACATCAGAATCAGAAACACACAAGAATCAGTAACATCACCTATGAAAATTGAATATTCCCTCCTTAGGCTCAGAGATGTATATGTCCCTTTAATAATCATAACTAGGCCTATATAAGATGTAATGGCTCCATCATGTTCAGCCATTCCTAAAAATAATGTGTACAGTTATGCTTCATTTTTGAAAATGCGTTCCTACCACCATAGATGTCCAAATTATACCATATATTTGCTGGCTGTTAAGTCATTACATTACATTTGTGTAAAAGTTCATAGCAATTCTGTTGTATGTTATACACAGTGCAGTGGATAGTATATAGATGACAATACAATAAAAAAATATACATGGTAAAACATGAATAATTCTGGGAAGTAAATTGTCACAGCTCCAATAACATTTATAAACAGAAATTATGTAGTTTGGAGTCGTTGGATTAAAAAACTTTTCTCCTCGCTGATATCTAACAACAGTTTTCTTTCGTCTGCTTGAAGAGAGATTTGTTTACATGAGTCATTCACTATAACTGATAGGAATATACCCATGATAGATTCTTTTTCTTGCATGACATGTGCGTTGACCCCGCCAGCTACTAACGTGTTGCATGTTTTCCTGCATACCGGCTATTGGCGCGCGTGAATTTTATCTCGAATTTAGGGTGAGATGGATATATCTAGCCCCGGTAAAATGACGGATATCCTTGTCCGTTATGCAAAGAAATATAAACAGATCGGACAGGGAAAGTAGCATTCTAGGAGGTCAGTCAACCACAAAACACAGAAACAAACACGCAAACAAACAAACAAGAAGGCAAAAGTAATAATAAATACAAACGAATGATGCATGATACGGTCTTCAGGCGCGTAGCTGTGCCTATTCGCAGATACGCACCTTTGTACGAACATTTTGAAAAAACAAAAAAAATGCATTGTTAGTATTGCGATCAACCCATCGTCGGAACCCACGTTTGATTAATTACGTTATACTCCAAACATTCATTGATGAATGGAGTATAACGTAATCTATCAAACGTCGGTTCCGACGATGCTATCAACCATACGTATGTAGCTAGGCGCCTGGTTGCAGAAATGTCGCGTAAACGGATTGGTTTCCGCTTCACTATGATTCTAATAGAGAATAAAAAGCAACAGAGAACCAGTCTGTATTACAGCTGTTTCCGGTTGATGCTGCAATTTGCTCGATTATTTGATGGCGGTATCAGCTGTGAATTACTAAACTCTAAACTTAGCAATGCTTCAGTTCTTGTATAGTATTGCCCTACTTGTTTTTAGCTATATCTCTATGTTCACCCTAACCACCCATGCTCCATATGTCAGGTCACCCAGTTATTGGACCCCAGTTAATCTCAATTAAACTTTATGGTTCAAAATGTGGGTCATTTGCCTGTACTTTTCCACCATTAAACTTATGTAGGACAGGAAAATGTTCACATCTTGGCCTGCATTCGGTGTGACCTGATAACTTTGTTTACCTGTACTTTAATTACATCATTTTAGAATTATTTTATTAGAGGCCCAGGTGATCTGGAGGTCAGATGCACGTCTATGTCTTTTTTTTATAAAATTGTATATGGCTTAGTAGCTATTCCGATTCCAGCCTATATACAAAGTAACAACAGTGTCTCAAGATACTGCCATTCAATCACATACAGACAAATACACACTGGAGTGAACTATTACAAATATTCCTTTTTTCACTTAGCCATAGTACAGTGGAATGCTCTGCCAGAAGATGTTGTCCTGATGCATGACTTAGATATGTTTAAGCATGCTGTCAGTCGCATCCACCACACCAAACCATAAGTTCTGTAATGTTGTTTTTACCCTGATTTTATCTTTTTTACACTTTAATTTAAACACACCTTTTGCACTATTTCCTCACCTTTTCTTGCTTTTAAACGTTTTATCTTGTCTACAAACAGACACGGGCGTGCAACCTGCTCAAACTTACCCGTGAGGGTGTGAAGCAGTATACAGAGATAGATAGATCTAGTGGGATCGCTCTTCGTCTGGGAAATATAGGAAAAAACTTCAAAACATCTTCTTCTCTGAAACCACAAGGCACAGAGCTCTCGTGTATTACATGTAGCATCAGCTTATGGTCCTCTACTAAGTTTGTTTAAATGGTGACCCTGGGGTCTAATTTGGCCCCGCCCCTGGGGTCAATGTTTTACATAGACTTAATATAGGGGGGGGGGGGGAATTCTCTTCGCTGAAACTACAAGAGCCAGAGGTTTAATATTTTGCATTCACTATTATAAGATTATGGTCCTTTACCAAGTTTGTTCAAATGATGATACTGGGGTCACATTTGGCCCTGCCCCAGAGGTCACATGTTTTACATAGACTTGTGTAGGGTAAAACTTAAAAGCCTTCTTCTTTGAAAATGCAAGAGCCAGATGTTTAATATTTTGCATTTGCTATAAGCTTAAGGTCCTCTACCAAGTTTGTTCAAATGGTGACCCTGATGTCAAATTTGGCCCCGCCCAGTGGGTTCACATTTTTGCATAGACTTGTATAGGTGTTTTTTTTAAAAATCTCCTAAACTACAAGAGCCAGATGTTTAATATTTTGCATTTACTATAAGATTATGGTCCTTTACCAAGTTTGTTCAAATGATGACCCTGGGGTCACATTTGGCCCCGCCCCAGGGTCACAGTTTTAAATAGGCTTGTATAGGGAAAAACTTAAATTTTCTTCTCTGGAACTGCAAGAGCCAGATGTTTAATATTTTGCGTTTGCTAAAAGCTTATGGTCCTCTACCAAGTTTGTTCAAATGGTGACCCTGGTGTCAAATTTGGCACTGCCCCGGGTGTCACAGTTTTACATAGGCTTGCATAGGGAAAAACATAAAAATATCTTCTTCTCGAACTGCAAGAGCCAGAGGTTTAATGTTTTGCCTTTGCTATAATCTTATGGTCCTCTACCAAGATTGTTCAAATGGTGACCCTGGGGCCAAATTTGGCCCGCCCCGGGGTCACAGTTTAACATAGACTTATATAGGAAAAACATTAAAAAGTCTTCTTCTCTGATACTACAACAGACAGAGGTTTAATATTTTACGTTTACTATACTCTTATGATGCTTTACTAAGTGTGTTCAACTGGTGACCCTGGGGTCACATTTGGCCCCGTCCCAGGGGTCACATGTACATAGACTTGTACAGAGAAAAGCTTAAAAAATCTACTCTAAAACCACAAGGCACACAGCTCTCATATATTACATGTATCCCTGGAGTCACATTTGGCCCTGCCCCAGGTGTTACACTCTAGCACCTTCATTTTGTATTTGATCTTTACCAAACTTTGTCAGTGTCTTTATATCAATGTTGTTAACACGACAGAGGCCACATTTTTTGAACAATCTTAACCAAACTTGCACAGATTGCAGGGGCGGATCCAGGATTTCAGCTTAGGGGGTGCGTAAGATTTTGGTCAATATTCGGGTCCGTTTCTAGCCTCATAAAACGGTTGCGGTAGTGCATTGATAGGGTACAGGGCCTTTTTTCCAAAAATTGGGAAGGGGCCTTAGCCTTTCATTTTGGGAAATTCAAGCGAAATTTTCGGCCAAATTGAGAAAAGGTAGACTGACTTTCAAGATACATCAATAAACAAATGGCAGTCTACATACATACAGTAAATAGAAAGTTGCATCAATTTAATAATTGAAAATAAAATTATTTAACACTAAAACAGGACTGGTATATTAGGACACTTCTAATTTTAACATCATTTACAAGAGTAACTGTCTGGACTTGAAGTCCTTAAAGTCATCAACAATTTGATCAAGTCCTCCTCTTGTGGTTTACACAGTTAATCCTCAGGCTGAAAGAACGCTCAACAACAGCGGTGCTTTGCGTCGCAAGTTGCGAGTCCGACTGACCCGGCACTTAAGTAGGCGGAGATTTGGCAAGTTGTGTTGTCAAGGAATTTGTCCTTTTAACACCAAAGGTCAAAAGGCTGGCCTTTATCATCTGCAGCCCTTTTAACAGATTTTCTGTAGTATTTTCCGTTTTTCGAGATTTTTTACTCGCATTTTGTTTACGGTGTACTTGTTTTTTTCAAATATTGTTTACGACAACCGTGTTAGAATATGTTCTACAGTGTTCGGTTAAGAAAAACTATTATTTTTTTTTATCAATTTTAAGTTTTTATAAAAAATAATTATATAACATTTCAAACGATTCAATATTAAATAATAAGGAAATGACGACCGCGTCAAGTCTACATGCGGTTTAATAAATCGCGTAAAATAACTCGGTTCGGTTCACGTTCTCTCCATTAAACAAAACAAATGGCGCCAAGAGATCGTAACATCTCGGTCATAAGCGGACTGCAGTGCAGTGCCGAGTCATTCTGAATCTATATTTATTTCGGTAAGCCAATAAAAAGCCTGCTTTCGGTTTCATTCGCTGCTAAATAATGTAGTTTTATTAACCGAACGTGTGAAATAGATTTCGGGAGAATCATATGTCAACATATTGGGAATTTCAGCATTGTATTTTTGGGAAATTCTTTCACCAAAATTGGGAAAAAAAGAGGCTTTTTGCAATTGGGAAGTCACCGAATATCGGCCTCTATTATAGAAGGAAAAAAGGCCCTGGGGTAAAAAAGTCAGTTTTCAAATGAAAGGACTTAACAATGTGTTAATTAAAGCACTCATTAGCCATTATGCGTCGAGCGAGCGAAACGAGCGATACTTCTTTTTTATACTGAGGGCGTGCATCGAAATTGTTTGATGGGGGGGGGGGGGGGGGGGGGCGTAAGATTTTGGTCAATTTTCGGGTCCGTTTCTAGCCTCATAAAACGGTTGCGGTAGTGCATTGATAGGGTTAAAAATTCCGTTTTCAAATAAAAGGACTTAACAATGTGTTAATTAAAGCACTCTTTAGCCATTATGCAACGAGCGAGCGATACTTTTTAGCTCTACTGATCAGAGATCAGCAGAGCTTATGCCGTGGTGCGGCGTCCGTCGTCCGTCCGTCTGTCCGTCCGTCCGTTAACTTTTATTTGTAGCGACTACTCCTCTGAAACTACTGGATGGATATTCATAAAACTTTACAGAAATGTTGCCCATGAAGTCTAGTTGATCCTAGCAACAATTCATGTTGATGTGAAATCCAAGATGGCCGCCAAAGCTAAAAATAGATTTTTTAAATTCAAGTTTGTAGCGACTACTTCTTGAAAACTATAAGTGATATTGATATAGGACTTTTTCTAAAATGATCAGCATGACATGATGTTGGTCCTTGTCGAAAATCTTTTTGATTCGACGTTAAACGTGGCTGCCAGCGGCCATCTTTGTTTACATAGAGTTATATAGTAAAAACTTGTAGCGACTACTCCTCTGAAACTACTTGGCGGATTTTCATGAAACTTTACAGGAATGTTGCTCTTAATGTCTAATTGATCCTAGCAAAATTTCAGATCGGCCAGAAATTCAAGATGGCTGCCACAGTTAAAAATAGATTTTTAAAAAATAAGTTTGTAGCGACTACTTCTTGAAAACTATAAGTGATATTGATATGGGACTTTTTCTAAAATGATCAGCATGACATGATGGTTATCCGAGTCGAACATTATTTTGATTCGACATTAAACATGGCTGCCAGTGGCCATCTTTGTTTACATAGAGTTATATTATGAAAACTTGTAGCGACTACTCCTCTGAAACTACTTGACGGATTTTCATGAAACTTCACAGAAATGTTGCTCTTGATGTATAATTGATCCTAGCAAAATTTCAGGTCGGCCGGAAATTCAAGATGGCCGCCATGGCTAAAAATAGATTTTCAAAATACAAGTTTGTAGCGACTTCTTGAAAACTATAAGTGATATTGATATGGGACTTTTTCTAAAGACATGATGTTGGTCCTTGTCGAAAATCGTTTTGATTCGACGTTAAACATGGCTGCCAGCGGCCATCTTTGTTTACATAGAGTTATATAATGAAAACTTGTAGCGACTACTCCTCTGAAACTACTTGACGGATTTTCATGAAAATTCACACGAATGTTGCTCTTGATGTCTTATTGATCCTAGGAAAATTTCAGGTCGGCCGGAAATTCAAGATGGCCGCCACGGCTAAAAATAGATTTTTAAAAAATAAGTTTGTAGCGACTACTTCTTGAAAACTATAAGAGATATTGATATGGGACTTTTTCTAAAATGATCAGCATGACATGATGTTGGTCCTTGTCAAAAATCGTTTTGATTTGACGTTAAACATGGCTGCCAGTGGCCATCTTTGTTTACATAGAGTTATATAATGAAAACTTGTAGCGACTACTCCTCTGAAACTACTTTACGGATTTTCATAAAACTTCACAGGAATGTTGCTCTTGATGTCTTATTGATCCTAGCAAAATTTCAGGTCGGCCGGAAAATCAAGATGGCCGCCACGGCTAAAAATAGATTTTCAAAAATCAAGTTTGTAGTCACTACTTCCTGAAATCAAAATCAATCAGTAGAGCTTCAAGGTCATTGACCTCTTGTTTTTATACTGTGGGCGTGCATCGAAATTGTTTGATGGGGGGCCTAAGATTTTGGTCAATTTTCGGGTCCGTTTCTAGCCTCATAAAACGGTTGCGTTAGTGCATTGATAGGGTAAAAAAGTCTGTTTTCAAATAAAAGGACTTAACAATGTGTTAATTAAAGCACTCATTAGCCATTATGCAAGGAGCAAGCGATAATTTTTTTTATACTGTGGGCGTGCATCGAAATTGTTTGATGGGGGGCGTAAGATTTTGGTCAATTTTCGGGTCCGTTTCTAGCCTCATAAAACCGTTGCGGTAGTGCATTGATAGGGTAAAAAAGTCCGTTTTGAAATAAAAGTATTTAACAATGTGTTAATTAAAGCACTCATTAGCCATTATGCGACGAGCGAGCGATTTTTTTTTTTTACTGAGAGCGTGCTCGAAATTGTTTGATGGGGGGGGGGGGGGGGGGGGCATAAATTTTGGTCAATTTTCGGGTCCGTTTCTAGCCTCATAAAACGGTTGTGGTAGTGCATTGATAGGGTAAAAAAGTCCTACATGTATTTATCTCATAAACCCCATACAAGTTGATGATACAGCTGAAAGTTTCTCTGTGATGTCAGTTTACCTCGATATATTGTGATAAATCATTGTTCAGAACAAATAAAAAATAGTTTTTTTGTTTATTTTCATAAAAAGTTTTAGGGTCGGCCCCTTAAAAAAAGGGTCAGTCGGGCCACCGGAAACGCAGGTATTTTTTTTTTTTTGCCTTATGGGATGTAGAGTTGTCTGTCGTCCGTCTGCCTCGTTTAGACTCCATTTTTTATTCGATCTTTACCAAACTTTACCAGGTTGTTAATATCAATAAAAGCTCATACAAGTTCGAAAACTAGCCAGATCGGACCAGTAACACGGGAGTTATGACCATTTTCCAATATTTGGTAATGTACACTGGAAACCTTGGTTCATGGTTTCAATTTTTTTTTTTTTGTTATTATATATATATATATTTTTATTTTTTTCTCATAAGAAACCTTGGTTCATTTATCTTTAATTGGGAGCTTAGGAACTGAAAAATGTACACAAATCCAGCTGGTAGTGTTTACATCAGACGATTATGGCATGGGGATTGGCAGTAATTTTGTGTGTAAACCTCCCTGGCAGTACTCTGAGATGGGATGTTTGAATCTGTGACTATTCATGTGTTCCTATAACAATTCATCTTTATCATTTTCACATCAGAATCAGAAACACACCAGAATCAGTAGCATCACAATGCACTTCTATACACCACCTATGAAAATTGAATATTGCCTCCTTTAGGATCAGAGATGTATATGTTCCTTGATCATTCCTTTTTGAAAATGCATTCCTACCACCATAAATGTCCAAATTATACCATATTGTGTACTGCAGTAAATAAAGCCTGTTTCTCCAGACCAAATATAATTGGCAATTAATTTTCATTCCTAAACACTAATAACTTATGAAATATTTGCTGCATCACATTACATTTGTGTAAAAGTTCATAGCAATTCTGTTTACACAGTGCAGTGGATAGTATATAGATGACAATACAATAAAAAAATCATGAATAATACTGGGAAGTAAATTGTCCCAATTCCAATAAAATTAACAGAAATTATGTAGTTTGGAGTCGTTGGATTAAAAAACTTTACTCCCGGCTGATATCTAACAACAGTTTTCTGTCCTCTGCTTGAAGAGAGATTTGTTTACATGAGTCATTCACTAAAACTGACAGGCTACATAGCTGGTGTAATTGATAAAGACACACCTACAATTTCTCCCTACCAGGGTAGGGCAGGCTACATAGCTGGTGTAATTAAAAATGGAGTAGTTACTTGTAACCCATGCCTGACAAGCAAATAATGGGTAGTACTACGTCTGGTCAACCCGGTGTCAGAATAATGTGTCTGGGTGGGGTATCATGTACTATGGCATGGTATTCCAGTGTGGCAGCACTATATCTGCTTCAAGTAGATTGTAGATAGATACATAGCACTACACACAATCACTCACACAATAGTCCAGACATAATGCCGAGTCAACGAAGGATTCTTGCCGGGGGGGGGGGGGGGGGGGGGGGGGGGATGGGGGGGGTGGCTCATATGGTAGAGGGTCTTTAAACCTTAGAAATCATCATCACCCTTGGTAGGAAGAGATTGGAGGTGTGCTGTATCAATTACACCAGCTATACAGGCCTAAATGACTGAAAATAGCACATGATGCAGAGTGCAGTCGACAGAAAATCTACAGTACTTACAGATCAGCTAAGAGTAAAGTTTTTCAATCTAATGACACCAAACTACTAGTATATAATTTCTGTTTATTTTATTGGAACTGTGACTGTTTTTTTAGTATTATTCACATTTTACCATAGTTACTTTTTTATTTTCATATAATATCTGCACTGTGAATAATATATTAAAAGAAGAATTGCTATGAACTTTTGGTGAAAATAAATGTAATCTGATGACTAAACAGAACTTCACACTGCCGGCAAATATGTCGTGACATAAGTTACCAGTGTTAAAATTAATTGCCATTTATAGTTGATCTGGAGAAACAGTGTATATATATACTGCAGTATGGCTGGGCATGATGGAGATAATAAGATAAGGTTACATCGTATATATAGATGACCTTGGAACATACATCACTGAGCCAATTTTCATGGGTGGGATATAGAAATGCATGGTGATGTTTCTGAATGGTAGAGATGATTTGTTACCTGGAACACATGAATAGTCACAGATACAAACATCTCATCTCTGGAGTACTGCTATGAGGTTTCGCTAAGCCATTCACGGTGCATGATCAAAACTAATTTTCACATATAAAAGTCGATTCGGCTCCTGATCGCTACTGATGGGCTCCTAATATTCACAGTTGTTTTGGGATAACCTTAGGTAACTCGTTTTTCTAGTGACCTTCTTTATTGTCGGATTATTTCCTAATTATGCTTTTTTTTGTAAATGTAATGCTTTCACGGAACATAATGATGCTATGTTCGCCTTATGTACAACACTATCTCCATGTAATGTTTGTGAAATCGACACAATTTAGTTTTTTTGTGCGATTCTGGTTGGGAAAAGGCGAGTATTGATCATTTGAACTGACTTTTTCATTTGTTTATAGACGTTTTTAGATTTTATTTTGAGTTCATTTAATCGACTTTATTGTATTTAATGTTCCGTGTAATAGAAAAGAATAGAAAATTCTTGCTGCATAGAAAAATCTTACAATTTACGCATTTGATCGAGACACCTAATCGTCCTGGATATGGGCATCTAATTGGTTCAGTACTCGACCAAAGTATGATGCGTTTCTTTTTTCTTCTTCTGATTACTTCATCGGGTGGGTAAGAATCGCAGAGCAAACATTATGCAGAGGCGCCGGAAGGAGTTAAACATTGGGGCAGGGATGTTGGGGGTTGGAGAGATTTTTCGAAATTACCCTGAAAATGACGCTTTCTGGTGAATTCTGAGGAATTTATAAATATAAAATGAAATACAAATGAAAAATTTATAATGCATATTAATATAATACTAATACTATTTGCATCATCGCAAAGTAATAGTATACAAATACTTATATGTGTATCAATGTCATAAAAGAAAAAATCATGCGCTTGTCTAATTTCTGCATACATCACACAATGTCATACATGTACTAAAACAATCAAATGGCAAGACGCACAGCTTAAATGTTCATTATGAAGAACGATGGTTACACACACAAAAAGATACAAATGATACATGAAAAAACAGTATAATTTGAACATCGATTCTCGCGTACTGTATTCTTGAACAGTTTGTGACGCATTCAGTTAATTCCAAATTTCCCAAACGTAACTGCGCGTGATAAAAAATAATTGTAAACGGCAGTCGTTAAGAAAATTATTGAAATTTACACTTCGCCGAAAATTGGTTCCTTGCCGAGATGTTGAGATTTCACCTTATTTTTCAGTAAGTTATCAAATTTGTGTTCATCGGTTTTTATCCTTAGATTTTAGAGTAAAATAAAAATCTTTGTCAGAATGAATATGAAATGAAAAGACAACAATATTCAAGATTCGTTTTTTTAAAAAGATACATATATTGAATACATATATTGAGGTCATAGCAAATCTGACATTTTTAAAACTATATTTAACCAATTTATAAAGCTTATTCCTCGAATGCATATTTTTGTCAGGCTTTAATGTCAGTTATTTTATTTACAAAATATATTATATCCGTTCGTCAGGTCGTATACTATTAAGATAAACATCACGTGCTGACATTTTAATGTGCGAATATATCATTGTTTCTATATGTGTATATCAAAATGAACGAGCTGGAACGATTGTCCCTTGTAGTTGAATGCTGGGATTTGTACATTTTTAAGTAATTAACTTTATTCAGAGGTTATTAAGTATGTGGTTTAACATTCTTTATGTTAACATGTGTACAAATGATGAGACTCAAATAAAACACTTCCCGTGTAAAAACTGTCGCGTTGCCTACAAGTGACCGATACATTCTCAAAAAAACAAGAATATCTACGCTTTAAAACATACTAAAAGAACAAGGCAAACATCAAATTCCTGTATACTTAACTAAATTAAATCAATTAACAAAAACGCTGGTAAGCTTGTAAACTTATAAAAAAGCAGGTAATTACCGGCTCAAAGTCTGAGAAATGGCAGGCCTGTAATGATAAAGGGCGTTAAACAAACAAACATTCTGAATCAGAAAATACATGTATTAGACGTAAATATATTAAAAATGACTTTAATTAACTTATATTAACTTAAATATATTATAACTGACTTTAGTTAGTACATACACAAGTTTTAACCATGTACTGTTTCAGATGATATCGTTTTTATTGCAATGACAAAAGCAGCTACTTATTGGGTGCACTATTGGATAAAAAGTGCGGTTCCTTGTTGTCCGCGTAGTTGTGCAAATTAGGTGCCTTTGAAACACTTCATGTTTACTTATATCGCAACTATGGATGCTAATGTATCTATCCTCGCGTACAAAGCATACAAAATGGTATAAATAATGTAAAAATGTTTGTTAAGTATTGTCAATACTGAAATCCGTACAGCAGTGCACCATTTCAAATGCTTATTTTGCGAAAATGACTTACTTTTTCTGCTATATTTCGCTATAAAGTTAAATCTATCATAAACTAGTGTTCCGTGGTAGTAAAAATTAACTGAACATAGGGTTCCGTTACCGGTTTTACCCCTGTTTTAAGCCACTCGTCACCTTCCAGCTCCATTTTGTATCCGAAAAAACGAGGTGCTTATCTGTTCTTATTCAGGCAACGTATATTTTATCCGTGAAAATTAGTTTTGATCATGCACCGTGCCATTAAACACTGAGTGTCGTCTGCTGTAAGCACTACCATGTATATTTGTGTACACTACTCAGTTCATAACCCCACAGGCTCCTCCCCTGTGTTTTCAAATTTATGTCAGTTGGGTTTAAAAAAAAAAAATCCACAAATATATGTTTTTACCAATACACTTGTTTAAAGGGAATGTAGCGACACAGCCAAACCATGATAAACAAAAAAGATATAGAGAGTATCAGTTTAGTGCCTGATCACATTCAGTTTATCAGGTGAGGCTGAGAAAAAAATGAAGGCTGTGCCGAGGGCTTCATTTTTTTCGTGCCAAACCTGATAAACTGGATACGATCAGGCACTAACATGATATTCTATTTATCATGTTGATTGTTTAATATCATTTAATTTACCTTTTTTCCATTTTTTTCCGTTCTTAAGTAAGTAGACGTCATCAAATATACCCTGACGTTATCAAAAGAGGTGCTGGCGTAGTCAAAAGAAATGCACCTGACGGGATAGGAAAGTAACTGTCGAGATAAGGTTTTTATCTCAGTCACCCTGTTTCTCGGCAGAATTATACAGATCGACATGATAAATGATCATTTGAAGGTTCTGTTGAAGCTGCCAAAATTTATAAATATGAAAAATTGCTGATTTATAAGGAAAACAATGACAGAAACTGTATGAAACATATGTATATTTCATGGCAATAATGCTTTAAATGGCCAGTAAAGGAGTTTGCATTCATTTGCAGTGATTTTCTTTGCTTTAAATGATATTCATCAATATTCCATATATGGTAATTTGGAACTATGACATCATATATCTCAAATGGTCATATCTTTTTTGTTCATCATCCGATTTTGATAATTCTCTTTTACCCTTTCCCAAGTTTTTCAGAACTCTCAATAATAGAGCTTGTTTGGCTGTGTCGCTGTATTCCCTTTAATATCAGTTTACTTCTGTGCCAAATATTGAATTTTTTTATGAGGTGGAATTTTCAATATTTTCAAATAGGTCTCCCTGATATTAATGGCCCTTGTTGGATCTGAGTTTTACACAGTTATAGGGAAGAACTTCAAACATTTTCTTCTCTGAAACTACAAGAGAGAAGGTTTAATATTTTTTATTATCAGCTTATGGATCCTCTACCAATTTTGTTCAAATGGTTAACCTGGGGTGAAATTTGGCCCACCCCAGGGGTCACAGTTTTACATAGACTTATATAGGGAAAAACTTCAAACATTTTCTTTTCTGGAACTATAAGAGCCCAAGGTTTAATATTTTGTATTAACCCTCAGCTTATAGTCCTCTACCAAGTTTGTTCAAATGGTGACCCTGGGGTTAAATTTGACCCCACCCCTGCACATGTCAAACTTGGTTTGAGTGTTTATATTAAGGACATATTTCTTAATATTTCCCATCGCTACTTGGTCATTGAAAAAGCATGGGAATCTTGTTTA